>SJYO01049755.1:28676567-29160647 GCA_006410555.1 Capra ibex | reverse complement strand
AACTGGACATGGAACAACAGACTGGTTCCAAATAGGAAAAGGAGTACGTCAAGGCTGTATATTGTCACCCTGCTTATTTAACTTCTATGCAGAGCACATCATGAGAAACGCTGGGCTGCATGAAGCATAAGCTGGAATCAAGATTGCCGGGATAAATATCAATCACCTCAGATATGCAGATGACACCACCCTTATGGCAGAAAGTGAAGAGGAGCTAAAAAGCCTCTTGATGAAAGTCAAAGTGGAGAGTGAAAAAGTTGGCTTAAAGCTCAACATTCAGAAAACAAAGATCATGGCATCTGGTCCCATCACTTCATGGGAAACAGATGGGGAAACAGTGGAAACAGTGTCAGACTTTATTTTTTGGGGCTCCAAAATCACTGCAGATGGTGACTACATCCATGAAATTAAAAGATGCTTACTCCTTGGAAGAAAAGTTATGACCAACCTAGATAGCATATTCAAAAGCAGATATATTACTTTGCCGACTAAGGTCCATCTAGTCAAGGCTATGGTTTTTCCAGTGGTCAGGTATGGATGTGAGAGTTGGACTGTGAAGAAAGCTGAGAGCCGAAGAATTGATGCTTTTGAACTGTGGTGTTGGAGAAGACTCTTGAGAGTCCCTTGGACTGCAAGGAGATCCAACCAGTCCATTCTAAAGGAGATCAGCCCTGGGTGTTTTGGAAGAAATGATGCTATAGCTGAAACTCCAGTACTCTGGCCACCTCATGCGAAGAGTTGACTCATTGGAAAAGACTCTGATGCTGGGAGGGATTGGGGGCAGGAGGAAAAGGGGATGACACAGGATGAGATGGCTGGATAGTATCACCGACTCGATGGACGTGAGTTTGAGTGAACTCCAAGAGATGGTGATGAACAGGGAGGCCTGGCGTGCTGCGATTCACGGGGTAGCAAAGAGTCAGACACAACTGAGCGACTGAACTGAACACTGTTATAAAGGTTCAAAATAATCTGACAATCATCCCAGGGTACAACTGACTTTGAGATTGACAATAATTTGATGGGAACTAACATTTATAAGAGTGTTTCTGTTTCATTAAAATGGTCCACTTTGTATACATTTCATATGGATTAAAGTCTACATAGAGTTTATAAACAAATCTGATATTTAGATTTCTTTTTTAGAAGACATGTTTACTTTAATAAAAATATTGCATACCATACTTGATCAGGATGCCTGTAATTTACTTTGAAATATTTAAAATTATACTTACATTCATTTCAGAGGATGTTCAACTGTAGCCATTAAAAAAAAAAAACAACCCATATTCTAAAGGTAGCCCCTATAAGTGCCTCTACCATCTGTATTTCAGAGGACAACTGATCTTTTGCTAATTACCATACTGTCAGAAGAGGTTTTGCTGATGAATATATAGGCCTATTGGAAAAGGAAATGGCAACCCACTCCAGTAATCTTGCCTGGAGAATTCTATAAACAGAGGAGCCTGGCACGCTACAATCCATGGTGTTGCCAAGAGTCAGGCATGCCTGAGCAACTATCACTCACATAGAGGCCTATAACCAGCATGATGAATATTAAAAATGGGGTCCCATTTGGGAAATAAAAAGCATTTAAGAAATATGGGCTGGATAAATAGTATTTTATCAACTTGTGCCATTCCTTCATGAGACGAGTCTAGGGATCAAGTGGGCATACATGGACCATGCCCTCCTTTAAATCCAACATTCCTTCATCAGTCTGAATTGTGGAAGACTCTGCTTGCCTGTTGCTGGTATGAAGGAGGCAGAATTTCCCTTGCGGTAACCCCTTTTCTGCAAGGTGTTGGTCAGAGCTGCTGTGAGGTCTCAGAACAGGGATTTCCTCCTATTCCAAGTACAGTTTTCCTCCTGTTTCGAGCACTCCTTTGTGCCTTGTTAATACTTAAGCAACAAATTTCTATTGTGTGTCTTCAGGTGCAGCAGAATCAGGTCTGAGATTTGCTTTCATTATAACTTGACAATGTTGTAAGAAGTAGCTTAGTCCTTACCTACTTCAAATTTCTTTGGAGGTTATCATTATCTACAAAAGGAGCCCAAGAGTAGGGCATAACCACACTTGCTTAGGTCAATGTAGAAGAGCAGTAAGATATGTATACTTTAAATTAATCCTATTTAAAGCTATAATCTTGTCAAACACAAAACTGCAAACCAACTATTACTATCAAGGGGTGTTTATTAATAATACAGATTGATAAGCATAGGAACATGTGACTTCATACAAAACATATAACAAGTTTCTACAAAACTAGTATATCATTTTTGAAAGTTCTGGCACCCTGGTCACATGGAAAGCCATTCAGAGACCTTTTATCATATTAGAGAAAAATATACATATATAACCATACAAAGAGAACAACGAGAGGGATGTTGGAAAGAAGCTTAACCAAAAGGCAGTGCATTTATAAATTTACCTTTCTAAAATCCCTCAGCAAGAGAACCGATAATAAATAATGCTGAAACAAACCTAAGTAGGGAACTTAGTATATAATAGAGAAACCATTTTAATCTTGTAGGAAAAAGAATTGGACAAAAATGGGAAATATCTTTTTGACCTCAAGGTAGGAAAGATACACAGAATACAATTATGACAGGTGGATAAAAAATTACCCTAAAACAGTGGCTCCAAGTAACAACAATCATTTATTATGCTCAAGAATCTGCAATGTGGCCAGGACTCAGCAAGGATACATCATCTCTGCTCCACATGTCTGCTGGGGTGGCTGGGCTGGGACTGGAGGATCCATCTCCAAAAAGGCTCAAGCATGAAGCTGGGAGGTGAGAACTGGCTGCTGGTTGCTGTCCACATGTAACATCCTACCAGGCCTGGGCTTCCTCACAGGATGGGGGTTTTACTTCAAAAACATCCCAGGAAATAGGAATTACATGTTACCGATTTCTTAAACCCTGGGCCTCCAAACTGCCACAGTGCCACCTCTGTTCAGTCTATTGTTCAAAGAATCATATGGCTCAGATTCAAGAGGAGGTACAGACCCATCCTTGATGGGAAGAATGTGCATAGAATTTGAAGGCTATGTTTTAAGACTTACAATAACCATTCCTGAAGGAAAAGTTGGGCAGAGTTGACTACACCGAAATTTAAAATCCTTGCATGATAAGTCACTGTGGAAAAGGTAAACGGTAAAAAAGTAAAAGGTAAAACATAAAGACAGTTTGAAAATAGGCAATTTGTAACATTTATAAGAAAAAATATCTAGAAAATATTATATACATATATATATATACACACACACGCAAGCATCAGTTGGAAAAAGAAAAAAACAGCAAACAGAGAAATGGATGAAGAATATGAACAGTCAGTTCATAGGAGGGAAAGCCTAACTGGATACTATATGAAAAAGAGGCTCAAAATCATTTTATAGTGATGAGGAAAAACCAAATGAAAACACATCACCTATGAGACTGTCAAAGTCTTTAAGACTTAAAATATCCAAAGTTTGATGAATATGAGGGAAAATGGCAACTACCATAAATTTTGAGTTTTAAATGGAATAATGATGTTAGCAATTTGGAAGTATCTAATAAAACAGAAGAGAATATATATATATAGTTTTTAACCAAAAATTAAGCTTTCAAGATGATATAAGGAAACAAATGCATTTGTCTCAGGAGACATAGAGAAGAATGCTAATGCTCATAACATTCATAATAGTTAAAAACTAGAAACCAACTCAAGTTTCATCAATAGAGAAAAGTATAAACTGCTGCTGGGAGGGCAAGGATTTTATTTCCCAGCACCTTTTTGTTGAGGTGGAGTCACATGACCAATAGAATATTAGCAGAAATGAGGTTGGTCACACAAAGACCAAGGAACTTAATTTTAAGCAGTGGGAATGCCTTTCACAGTCTCTCTTTTCCATCAGTTTGATCCATACGAGCACTGTGACCTTGGAAATGTGCTGAAAATGGTAGAGCCATAAAGTAGAATGAGTCTAGGTCTTTACATCACCAGCCATCACCCAGGAACAGTGAGTGACATGGCACTGTTACATGAATGAGAAATAGTTGTAAGCCATTAGAATTTTGCAGCTTGCTTTAGCTAGCTTTACCTGAATAAATTTAATATATTGAATGACTTCAAAATTTTCAAAACTATATAGAAAGAAACTCTACAGTCTAAAAAGGGGGAGAGAACAAAAGAAAAAGTCCACATAAGCAATTTCTTCCTAATTAGAAGAAAAACAGCTAACATTTCCTGAGCACTGAGCATGTACTTTAGGGCTTTCCTAGTGGCTCAGCTGGTAAAGAATCCGCCTGCAATGCGGCAGACCTGGATTTGACCTCTGCGTTGGGAAGATCCCCTGGAGAAGGGAACGGCTACCCACTCTAGTATTCTGGCCTGGAGAATTCCATGGAGTATATAGTCCATGGGGTCACAAGGAGTCGGACATAACAGAGCAACTTTCACAGTATGTTTTAGGCTCACACTGGACAGCTGTCAATGATAACAGCTAACATTTCCTGAGCACTTAATATGTGCTAAGTACAATTTCTTAATGTTAACTCAGTATGTCCTTCAAACAATACTGTAAGGTACACTATAAAGCCCTAATTTAAAATGAGAGTGAAAGAGATTAGTGAGAAATCTTCCTACTACTACTAAATCTGTGTTAGGAACCCATCCAAAAAGGTCTAACACAATTTCAAGAGCAAATTTTGTGTATCCAAGGTTCTTAAAATGGAAATCTAAAAAATCTTTTTGATATCAATGCTCAATTTTACATATCAATTCCATGGCTTAACACTGTGTAAATATTTCATGAACCCATTCTTGCCTTACATATCCAATCAGTTGAGTTCAGTTCAGTCACTCAGTTGTGTCTGACTCTTTGCGATCCCATGGACTGCAGCACGCCAGGCTTCCCTGTCCATCACTAACTCCCAGAGTTTACCCAAACTCATGTTCATTGAGTCAGTGATGCCATCCAACCATCTCATCCTCTGTCGCCCCCTTCTCCTCCCACCTTCAATCTTTCCCAGCATCAGGGTCTTTTTCAAGGAGTCAGTTCTTCACATTATGGCCAAAGTATTAGAGTTTCAGCTTCAACATCAGTCCTTCCAGTGAACACTCAGGATTCATCTCCTTTAGGTGAACTGGTTGGATCTCCTTGCAGTCCAAGGGACTCTCAAGAGTCTTCAAACACCACAGTTCAAAAGCATTAATTCTTTGGTGCTCAGCTTTCTTCACAGTCCAACTCTTACATTCAAACATGACTCCTGGAAAAACCATAGCCTTGATTAGACGGACCTTTGTTGGCAAGGCAATGTCTCTACTTTTTAATATGCTGTCTAGCTTGGTCATAGCTTTTCTTCCAAGAAACAAGCATCTTTTAATTTCATGGCTGCAGTTACCATCTGCAGTGATGTTGGAGCCCCCCAAAATAGTCTGACACTGTTTCCACTGTTTTCCCATCTATTTCCCATGAAGTGATGGGACTGGATGCCATAATCTTAGTTTTCTGAATATTGAGCTTTAAGCCAACTTTTTCACTCTCCTCTTTCACTTTCATCAAGGGGCTTTTTAGTTCTTCTTCATTTTCTGCCATAAGGGTAGTGCCATCTGCATATCTGAGGTTACTGATATTTCTCCTGGCAATCTTGATTCCAGCTTGTGCTTCATCCAGCCCAGCGTTTCTCATGATGTACACTGCATAGAAGTTAAATAAGCAGGGTTACAATATACAGCCTTGACGTACTCCTTTCCCTATTTGGAACCAGTCTGTTGTTCCATGTCCAGTTCTAACTGTTGCTTCCTGACCTGCATATACCACTGCCCAAAGTTAAATCATTAATTCAAAGTTAAATCACACCTTGACTATGGCAGTCATCTGGTACCTCTCTTCTGGGTTCATCTCACCCTTTCCTCCACCTAGAAAAAACTTAGAAAATTCTATGACAACAGTCATGTTTTGATACACTACACTGTGGCATTCTTAGATTGCTCTCTTAATATGTGTTTGCTTGAAGGGAAGAAGGAATAGATGTTGGAACATAAGTTCTTTCCTACTACTGAAAATACAAACAATCCTCCTAGCCAAAAGAGTTTAACTTTTTTTTTTAACTGAAATCCAATTTAATATTCATTTGGAGGTTCAAAATCTTATAGGAAGAGAACCAATTTGCCAAAATTATAGCTAGCTTTTAAGAATATTATTCAGTCCTTCTCTGTTCAAGATACCCTACTTGGGAAACAAATCCTCAGGCTGCAACACAGTGTTTTATTTCCAAGGGTCATCTGCGAGTGGTATGAGTCATTTTCTTCTTTCTTTGTTTTTACATAATTTCTAAATTTTCCAGTTACTTTTACAGTAAAGAAAAAAATATATCAGCAAGTTTGGTCCTAGTTGTAGGTTTTTTATGCGTGCGTGTTAAGTCATTTCAGTCATGTCCGACTCTTTGGACCTATGGACTGCAGCCCACCAGACTCCTCTGTCCATGGGACTCACCAGGCAAGAATGCTGGAATGGGTTGCCATGCCCTCCTACAGGGAATATTCCCAGCCCAGGGATCAAACCTGCATCTCTGGCTACTCCTGCATTGTAGGTGGATTCTTTACCGCTAAGCCACCGGGGAAGCCCTATAGGTTTTTCACAGATGTCTGTATTAAGCTGAAGAAGTTCCCTTCTATACCTAGCTTGCTGAATGTTTACTATTGAGAGTGTGTTGAATTTTGTCAAATGCTCTATGGCTGACTACATTATTCTAATAACATGATAAATTACACTGATTGTGCAAAGCTTACATTCCTAGAGAAAAAACACTTGGGTCAAGATTCCTTTAAAAAGTTATTTTTGGATTGCTAGCATTTTAAGGATTTTTACATCCAAATTCATGAGCTATTGTCTACAGTTCTCTTTTCTTGGGACACTTTGGTCTGGCTTTGGTAGCCTGTGTGCATGCATGCTCAGTCTCTCACTCTTGTCCAACTCTTTGTGACGCCCGTGGACTGTAACTCCCCAAGATCCTTTGTCTGTGGAATTTTTCAGGCAAGAATACTGGAGTGGGTTGCATTTCCTACTTCAGGGGATCTTTCTAACCCAGGGATTGAACCTATTCCTCCTGCATCTCCTGCACTGGCCAAGCGGATTCTTTAACCTAGTGCCATTTGGGAAGCCCTTCTATTCTGATCATTATGAGATGGTGGAGAGTGGGCCACCCCAAGGAGATCTCTCAGCTAGTTTCATGAGCATGTGATCAGTGCAGTCACTCAAGGCCTTATGCACAGAGAGGCCAGTGTTTGGGGTCATGCTTTATGGTCCTTGACTTGAAAATTTTAATAAATTGACCTTTGCATTTGTATTTTTAAGTGAAATATGATGAAACAATGGTGTATGCACTCGAGGCTTCAAGCCTTGACTTGCGTGTAGTCTTGCCTTCCTAGGGCAGGGTCTCAGCTCCCCTCCTCCATGCCATGATCAGTGAGGAAAAGCCCACACTCCACTGTCACTCTCCACCCACAGTGAGGGGCCTGGGCACAAGTCCAGGAGCACCTCACTCATCTGCAACCCAGGTTCCCCTGGGCACCCTGGCATACAGGTAGCAATCCTTTGGGGTTGTCCCCCACGGTGAATTAGGGTTGTGGGACCACAGGAAGGGAAGATTAATTTCCCTGCTCCTGATTTGGGCATCACACTTTCAGTCTGTACTGAATCTCGCAAATTTTGCTGCCAGCCCAAGCAGATCCTGACAAGTCTGAATCAGCCATGGTGGTCTCTTCTACCAATTCTGCTTCGTATCTTGGCATATGTTGAAATTCCAGCCAATAATAGGAGGAGGAATATTTGCAGGGGAACTTTTGGGAAGGGTTTCTTACTCTTAAAAGAGACATAAGAGACTCCCTTTTTGCATGTGTAATCTGTCAATTCTGGATGTGATACTTGTACTGTCACCACTATTTTACAGTCATAAAGAGACCAGCCTGAGTACAAACCTACATGGAGGGGAGAGCTAGTTAGACTACAGAATGACAAAGGGGAGAACTCAGGGCACTTACCACAACTAAATCACAACTGTACTACCTCTGAATTCCTTGGGATGTTAGTTAATACATTTCCTTATTGTTTAAGACAGAGTAGCACTTTCTGTTAATTGCAGCTGAAGCATTCTAAGTGCTGAAGACATTTTGATATATAAGATACTACAGCTTTAATAGCAATACAGACCTCATAGAACCTATTTTATCAACTGTGAAAAATAACTGCCTATTCCTCCGAGTGAATTCTATGTATTACACTGTTCATATTTTAAACTAAACCATTCAAAAACATGCCCTTTCAAAACTTGCTAGAATATTCTCAGTGGTTTCTAGATCACAGCTAGCTAGATAGAAAAAATTTTATTCCTATAGATTCAGGTGAATCATCATGATAGATTTAACATGGTATATTAGAAAGAAGCCAACTTTCTATTAAATCTATTTTCTTTCTCTTCCTATCTTGGCTTTCTAAAATCAAGCTCACCATCAGTGAAAAGTGAAAGTGTCAGTCACTCAGTCATGTCTGACTCTTTGTGATCCCATGCACTATAGCCCTCCAGGTTCCTCTGTCCATGGAATTCTCCAGGCAAGAATACTGGAGTGGGTCGCCATTCCCTTCTCCAGGAGATCTTCCTGACCCAGGGATTGAACCCAGGTCCCCTGCATTATAGACAGGTTCTTTACTGTCTGAGCCACCAGGGAAGTCCAAGCTGGGTACCGCATAAACAGAGAAGAGGAGCATATTTCCACTGAAACTAGATATGGCACTGTATTCTATCCGGTAAGAGAATGACACGAGCTTTCAGGGCAGAGGTAGAAATGCTCTTCCTATGGAGCATTCCGGTACCAAGATCCAAATGGTCTGGAATCTCATCTCCACACAGCAAATCCATCATCGAGGAAAGCACCCCAGCAGAGGCATCCCTGTTCTCCTACTCCACACATCTGGGTCCTCCACACAAGAAAGGGTCCCACACCTCCAATAGAGTTCTTTTTTTTCCCCAGAAGCAGTTTCTCTGCTACAGGGAGCCAGCTGTTCGATACAATAGATGGTTAGGCGTCTTCTGAGAGCTGCCTGGGTCTGCACAGCAAACGGTCTATTCATGGACAATCATAAAAAGAAGACAGCATGCTGACATTCACAACTGGAGAAACGATAAATCTGTGTTAGGTAAAGCATATGAGCTTTAGGGACAAAAACCTCATCAGATTTGGGGGGAAAAAATCATAACTGACTGCAAAAACCCCAAACCAGTTAAAACACATGATTACAGCTTTCTTAGAGATAACTTTTGGTGGTGAGAAAACTAATCAAACATTCCTTGGAAGCCATGGGGCTGAAGTCAGTGCGCTGACTAAGGGAGCAGCTGTCAGTGCAGAGTGGGTTTCTGTCCTAGTCCTGTTCTGACCTCAGACTTGAGCCTGAGAACCTGTCAGAAAGGTGCTCTCACAGTGCAAGACATCGAGCAGCAGCTGCCTGCGCTCTGCAGGCTGCACCCGCTGTCTCTCGATTAAAAAAAAAAACACACCACCACTCTGCTCGTATACTGCATGACACATGGGGTGTGCGTAAGTTCTCCTGCTACCACAGAGGAGAGTAAGGTTTCGACTCCACTACTATGAATACACTCCTGTTCCGCGACAAAAATGACTCTACTACTGTCACACACAGGAACACGGTCATCTCAACAGTCTAGCAAAAGAAGCCAGACACAAAAACCACCTACTCCACCGGTTCCATTTAAACAAAGGCAAAAACCAGCCAAATTCGTCTCTGGTATTAGATGTCAGGAGAGGCCTGACCTTTGCACGGGGAGGGGAGAGGAGGTGAGGAGTGGTGAGGTGGTGGAGGGGGAAACGTGAGGCACTTGAGATACTAGTATTAATAGTTTCCTATTCCTTAAACATCCCTGGTGGCTCAGATGGTAAAGAATCTGCCTGTAATACAGGAGACCTGGGTTCAGTCCCTGCATTGGGAAGATCCCCTGGAGGAGGGCATGGCAACCCACTCCAGTATTCTTGCCTGGAGAATTCCATGGACGACTGAGCGACTAAGCATAGCATAGCATAGCAAATTCCCTAAACTGGGTAGTGGTTACATATGTATGTTCACTTTGGGATAAGTTATTGAGTGGTACACTTAGGATTGGTATACTTTTCTTTATGAATGGTATTCTTCAATTAAAATATTGAAAAAAGAAAAAAAAAGATTAATTGCCAAACACAACAAAACTCATAACCACTCTGACCAAACAACCTACCAACCCCGAATTAGGCAGCAGTTCTCAGCCAGGGTTTCCCACATGGTTTCCAGGCATGGAGTGTGACATTAGATATGGCTGGGACCTCAGCTGGGGCTGTCACCCAGGATACCTACGTCTGGCCTCTCCATGTGATCTGGGGTCCCTCACAGCATAGTGGCTAAATTCCAAAGCGGAAAGTGAGGTAGAATCACGTTATGACCTAGCCTCAGAAGTCAGGTCACTTCCTCAGTCACTTCCATGGCCTCCTATTTGTGAGAAGTGAATACTGTAAGGCAAGCCTGTATTCAAAAGGAACAGAACTAGACTCCACCTCTAGGTGGGAGGAGCATCAGAGAGTCTGTGGATATGTTTTAAAATCACCACAGCCCAGTGATGACCACAGATTGTTTCCATTCCATGCCCAAGATCTCCACAAGTCTCATTAATAAAAATAGCACCAGGCCGAGGCTCAAAGTCCAAGGTTTCATCATCTAAGTCAAGTACAGATGCAGATGAGATGCTACTATCAGGGTTTCATGGGAGCAGATTCTTTATAATAAAGTCCTCTTGATATGAAGCCCTGTAAACTGAAAACAAACAGAGTGCATACCCTACGCATAAACACCCAGCAAACAGTGGTGGGAGAAGCATAAGGTAACTGCTCTAAACACTCTGTTCTAAAAAGAGGGGAAGTAGGAAGCACATAGCAGATTGTAACAACTCTGAAATCCAGTCAATGTTGCCAGTTGCTTGATTAGGGCTTAGTCTCACTATCTGGGAATCTCTCTCCAGGGCTCTTCTCTACATTCTTGGTTCCTCTGAATTATTTTTCCTTTTTCAAAAAATCCAGCCTGCATTTGCAGAAGAATGGTAGTTTTCTCAGCCGGGCACCTCCCCTTAGAAATCCAGGAGTCCAAATACCTCTTCATTTTAGACAGTCTACATCCCTTTTAGTTAAAGCCAGCAGTGCCTCCTCCAATACAATTCCCTTAAATATTCTGGGAGTTTTCTGTGAGTCATACTAGAAGTCACTCCATTAGATCAAAGCAAAGACACACCACAAATGTTGTTGAGATAGCCCTTCTTTTACTTTAAGACTGCTATAGAATATTGTCCTTAAGAATATTAGAAGCTCTATTTAATCTATTTAATGAAAGAAGATAAGTGAGGCACAGCCATAAGATTTGAAGAGAACCTTTTGTCTGTTTAAAAGGTCTATAAGATACTGCCTTATTAAATCATTCTGAGGTCTTGATAAAGGGTTTTACAGTGATGTCATTGACTTCATCTTTAGACCATGTTTCCCTGAAAACACCCTTGGATTTCACCTTTGCCCATAAACCATTTCTTAATTTGAGAATCACCTACTATCTGGAGAGGCTAAGAATGAAAAAATAAATTTATTTTTTGAACCCAGCAAGTCCTAGCTGATTTATAGTTAACATCTTGTATTTTAGTTTATTTCTCCTCTCTCATCATTTTACTATAAAGGGTAGAAGCAGCCAAGGGGTTACCTTTAACCTCTGTCTGGAAAGTTCTTTAGCTAGATCATCTAGTTCCTTCAATTTTCCATATTATTGTGATTTTGTTGCTAAATTTCCTCCACTTTACCTTAAAGATCCCTTTCCTTCAACTTCTGCTAACATCTAAGCCCTCACTGATGGTTTCCGTAAAGTCCTTTAGGCTTCTACTAACATGTTAAGGTTCATACAGCTTCAATCCACTGCCTAGTCCCAAAGCCAGAGCCACATTTTTAGGTTATTTTTATATCAGTATTCTACTTTCAGGTACTAGAATCTATGCCAGTTATCTTTTTCTCTGCAAGATACCACTCCAAAACTCAGTGGCTTAAAACAAAAACAGTTATATACTTTATAAAACTATGACTTATCAAATTTTGAAACAAAGATTTTGGTCAAAACATTTGTTCTGTGAGTAAAGTTCCCCGGTAGCTCAGCTGGTAAAGAATCTGCCTGCAATGCAGGAGAACTTGGTTGGATTCCTGGGTTAAGAAGATCCCCTGGAGAAGGGATGGGCTGCCCACTCCAGTATTTTTGGGATTCCCTAGTGGCTCAGCTGTGAAGAATTAGCCTGCAATGCGGGAGACCTGGGTTCAATCTCTGGGTTGGGAAGATCCAACCCAGGTGGAGGGCATGGCAGCTCACTACAGTGTTCTTGCCTGGAGAATCCCCATGGGCAGAGGAGACTGGTGGGCTACAGTCCATAGGGTCATGACTCAGCAACTAAGCACATGAGTAAAGTTGACTTTCTATAGGTGAAGATGACAATTTTTCAGTATTTCTTAGTTATTACTGGACAGTATTAGAAATGTTTCTGAAAATTAAGAATAGCTAACATTTACTGAGGAGAAGGCAATGGCGACCCACTCAGTACTCTTGCCTGGAAAATCCCATGGATGGAGGAGCCTGGTGGGCTGCAGTCCATGGGGTTGCTACAAGTTGGACATGACTGAGTGACTTCACTTTCACTTTTCACTTTCATGGATTGGAGAAGGAAATGGCAACCCACTCCAGTGTTCTTGCCTGGAGAATCCCAGGGACGGGGGAGCCTGGTGGGCTGCCGTCTATGGGGTCGCAGAGAGTCAGACACGACTGAGGCGACTTAGCAGCAGCAGCAGCAGCAACAACATTTACTGAGTGCCACAAAACCTTTCAGCTTCTAATTTTCCAAAGGCAAGTGATAAAGGATGAAAGCTGTTGGAATGGGACTCAGAGAGTTCTAGGTGTCAATCCTGGTTTGAACAAAGTTCTCTGGTCCTTGGTTTAAAAAAATGAAAGGCTGAACTGAATACTTCCTTTCTGCACTTGAGTGATTACACATTTCTTAAGTAAGAAATGAACAGTTCTGAGAGCTCTTCTTTTGAGAAATTAACGGAGCCTGTCAGGCCCTTGGTACTAGGACCCTGCCTGCCTTTCTGGTACTGCTGGTCTCGGGTGGCAGCTCCTACCACAAGGACTCTTACCTAAGACGAAACCTGGGCCACTTGCAGTTCTTGAATTGTCTGGGCTTGTTTCGTTTTCCCCTCATCCCAAGGCCTTGTCAGGAGCCATTCACTCCTTCTGCTTAGAAACCTTCATCTCCCTGGTCCACTGTCTTTTTTCTCCAATTAGACCAAACTCTTGTTCTCAAAGAAACTTCCCTCATGCACGGAAGCAGATACAGCATCCCCAAAACCCACTCTAGGACGTCAAGCACGACACTGACACGTGCCAGTTGTGCTTATGCTTTTGTCTGTCCACTCTCCCAACGGTGAGACTCTGGAGGGGAGAAACTGCACTTTTGGTCATGTCTACCTTTTTAACATGTAGACTACACCTGGAATATAGTAGAAATTCAACAAATATTTGCTGAATGAATTGTATTTTAACTCTGCTGATAATATGGTCCAAGAAGCCACAAAGTCTAACACTCAACTTTCAGGACTGTATTGATTAACTTCTGTATTGTGGGTATTATTACAAGATATTAAAATCAAGCTAGGCTAATGGTTTAGTTCACATACAACTTTTATTTACTATGCTAAAGTAGTATAATTTGGGAGAGATTATCTATTAAGCAAAGAATATTAATTTTTACCTACAATATTTTCTATAACTACAGTTTTTAAAAAACAGCTCTATTGAATGAATTCATATATAAAATTTACCCATTTAAAGTATACAATTCAGTGATTTTTAGTATTTTCACAGAGTTGAGCCACTATGGCCACCAATCTAACCTTAGAGCATTTTTATCACCCCAAAGAGAAACCCTGCACTCACTAGCAGCCACTCCCCACTTACCTCGCTCCTGGCCCCTGGCAGTGACGAATCTACTTTCTGTTCCTATGGATTTGCCTATTCCGGACATTTCAAAAAAACAAAATGATACAATAATGTGGTCTTCTGTGACTGGTTTCTATCATGTAGCATAATGTTTTGGGGGTTCATCCATGTTGTATTATTACAACATCTTTATCTTTCGCAATGTTTGCAAAATCAAGAGCTAGAAGAGAAACATGTTATCATCACTTTTGCAAATCTCCCTCAGAGAGCATAATATAAAAAGAGATCACTGAGTAAAGGAGAAGAGGTTGAGATTCAGAGGAACTCAAAGCCTATTTAAAAGCTAATTTTTATTGCTAATTTTGATTGGTACAACAATTAAAGCCATTTACACACACACACACACACACACACACAGAATAGTCACTAAGTTGATTTTGTTGGGTTTCTCCTTAATGCAAATGGGAGTTCAGAGACTTTGTTGATGGGTGTGTATCAACACAAACTGACACGGGTAACGGCAGCTGCCCTGCTCCTCCACTCTGTCCACACAGCTAAAACACTCAAAAACGTGACACATGCTCAAAACTATAGACACTGGATTCTGCTGGTAGAGTCAGGGTGAATTTTTCTTAGATCTTCTAAGAAATGTTTCAAATTTAACCCCCAAGTATACCAATACTAATTGGGATCTGCTCAACTCACTTGAATCAAGCCAATTACACAACTGCAGTTAATAAGGGCTCACTGTAAGCCTTTGTACAACTCTGCCTTAAAGAAAAATACGGGGTTACAATCCAGTCTGGAGAGTTAAATAAATAATACAAGCCCATCTACGACTAAGTACCAAAATAAATGTGTGATATAGACAATGGCAATAACTTTTTTATGGCTGGAGTTACACAACAGATTTTTAAATGAGATTCTTTTCTATTTTCACCTGTCAGCTTACAAACGTTAGAGTATATAGGATTATGTTATTTTAACTGTAGCAAAGATTACTGAATTAATGACAGTCTATTGTTAATCTGACTTTAACTGTAAGACCAAATCAATTCCAAAATACTACTACTAATTTTCTTGTGATGGTGAAATAGCATTATATAAATAATGCTTCAAGAGTAGGTCACAGGCTGAGATCTTTGTTACACAAAAGAGTATAAAACTGAGAGCTGGAGGTCTTTGTTATACAAAAGAGTATAAAACAAATAAAAAACAGAACTGTTATTCCCAGGGAGGCATTGTATCTATTTGTAATAATCATAGGAAAAGTGACTTTTCTAAGTAAAAAGATGTAACACAGCTTTTTCTAAGATCGTCAAGATTTTGAAGTTACATGTTTGTTGGAGTCACAGTTTTTTAAAGCTAGATTTCATCCTGAAAGATTAAACAGTATGACACTAAATAAATGGGACAGAAGGAGGTTTCTAACGTGAAGTGGTTTCCCCTAACTAAAAATTTCACCCAGAAATTTTTTCTGGCAGAAAGAAATACGTTTACTATACAGATTTTTGGTACAAAAGGAAGTTTACTATAGAAGCTTTAATCTTAACACTTATGAATCATCAAACAGCAAATCAGTTTCTTTTAGCCAGAAAGAGAAGTAAAAGTATTTAATTAAAATCCTTGGTCTTTTAGTTTTGGACACTTCACAAAACCAGTGTATATGTTTTAAAACTCAGGCTGATAATATCTTATTTCAAAGGCTCATAATCTTGTGATTGATATTGATTTTATTATTAATAATGACAACAGAACTCTTTGAAAAAGCACTGAGGCTAAATAAACATTGACGGATTGAAACTTCTCAACCATTCCAAAGCTCCCCAGGGACCATTCCCAAACCTCAAATCCTGACAACATCCTGAGCCACAGGGAAGACCTCTTTCCATACGGTGCAGCCTCAGAGAGAAGACTGCAGCCTCAGAGAGAAGAAGGGCTTTCCTCAGGGGTTTAAATCAGCCCCTCCCTGCATGGCATGAAATGAACCACTGTCTGGATCACAGGTACCCCTGATCCCTTTGAAAGAGACAAATTACAACAGGAAAGCTGGATGGGAAAACGCCCGGTGCTTTGTCCGTTGTCTGGACAGCCTCTCACTTTCCCACAACAGGTAGGCACAAGCACAGACTGTTGCTGAATACTCCAGACCTTGCCAAGATGCTGAAACCCACTGGTTTCCGCGGCTGTCCCATTTTCTACTGATCCTGGCTCTTTGCCAGAGCTTAATTAAGCCACTGAAAATGCTAGATGGTTAATCCTCTCTGTATTGCACCCACCTACAATTATTTGCAAAGCACTTCGATATGTTTTCCCTCTTCCCAAAGATAAAGATAAGCACCAGACTATTAACAGTGTACCTCAGGGTGTGTGGACTGTGCGTGCAGGCACCCAGGGTACTGGTAATTGCTACCAGTACTTACTGTAAAGGAGAAACTCAACTGCTAAGGCCAGGGTTCAGAAAGCCACTCCAAAATATATGTGGAGTTTGGTTTTATTTGTTAGGGTCTAGAATAAAATGCAGAAGACTTCTACAGTTTAATCATGTTTAACCTTAGGGAACTAATTTTCCATTAAGAGAAAGAAAACAAGTATTTGGATCACCCTCTATGCTGTGAGTCCTTTTTATCATACGAACAAAACATTATAGCGCTTTTGAAATTCCCAGAGTCGCTGCTGTTCATTAAAAGGAGAAAGCACCCTTTTAAGACTGAGGTGCTTTATCTTTTACAAAATGAAAAGATCAAACATAAAACCTTATTTGTAAGCAGGGCAATGGTGTCTCTGGGTCTCTTGCTAAGATCAACAGCGATGAGGATGAATGAGGGGAAGCAGTGACAATGGTCAAAATGGGTGAAAGGAAGCTCTCTGTTGAGGCCAGCCTTCCCTGATTGCGATCTTTAGACCCAAGCCCATAACTCTGTTTAACTACTATATCCTGACTAAAAATTAATTCTGCTCTAATGAGAAGCAAGTGAAGTCACATGAGGAGAGGACGACTGAGTAACCTAATTGAGCCCCTACAATCTGATATCAGAGAGATCTGTATTTGAAGATAATTTAAGGATATCTGAATTGGATTCAGGAGAAATGCAGGAAATTGATTGGTCAGGCTAATTATTCTCTCTTTTTGACAACAGGGCATCCCACTACACACACCAAATAATTAAGTGATCTTCTCTCATTCTGTATTCTCTAGCAACAGACTTGATAGAGGCTCAGCTTCCGTCTTCCTGATAACAATGAGGAAATCTTTAAGGGACCAAAGTGACAGGAGTCACTTGTCAGCTACCCAGTGCCAAATTCATATTTTCACTTTATCCCCCAAATTTCTCCCATTCTTGTGCTTCAAATATCTGTCCTTAAAATTCCCATTACGTTGTAGGAGAATAACACCAGCAGTTAACTGCTTTCCCTATTACTATCATGGATACACAGGAATATTCCTATTTGCTAAAGACAGAAAATTTCACAGCTATACACACCACAATATGGTCAAAACAAAAGAGTGGCTTAATTAATTGCTGGCTGAGAGCCACGTTCTTTCCAAATCGAGGCTTCTGCAAGATGGCATATGGTTTGGTATTTCTTACAAATATGTAAAGCCTTTTGAAGTGATTATACTTGTATCTGTCAAAATCATTCTACACATGAAACTGTACAAAATTTTTAAAATATTATTTGCAAAAAAATTTCATTATAAGAATTTGGAAATAGTTTTCATTACTAAGAGTTAAGACAGTGACCAGCATGCATTTTAGCAAGTATTTTAATTTCACATAGTGGTTGTTCCATGTAGAATATACCAAAATTACTTAGGAACATTAACAGGAAATATAACTTTTAAATTTTTATTTATTAAAAAAAATTTTTTTTTTGGCCATGCCATGCAGAATGTGAGATCTTATCTCCCAGATCAGGGATCGAACCTGCGCCTCCTGCATTGGAAGTGGGGAGCGTTCACCACTGATTCATCAGGTAAGTCCCAACAGGAAATAAAATTTTTAAAGTGAAAAGATTATTTCTTCATTTTTGGCCAATGTTTTAAAAGGCAGAATATATTCAACACTTGATTTTTTATTATTTATTCTATTAAATTTAATCATTATGCCATTTTTTTCCCCCAAAACCGTGCTTATATTGAGGATAGTTTTTTAAAAAAGGCATTTAATCTGAGTTTCCTGATGGTAAGAGTCTTATATTACTCATCATTATAGCTCCAGCACCTAGGATACAGGAGACTGTGATGATCTGTTATCCCTGAATAATAACAGTCTCCCTGAATAACCTCACAGTCTCCAAGAAGGCAGCACACCCAGCCCTAGCACACTCGGGGCAGTGCACAGCAACAGGGCACGGGCTAAGCTGGGTCCCCAGAACTCTGGCTCAAAAGGCAGCACCATCCAATGCTCGGGCATCCGGGGTGTTCTCTCCTCAAGGCCCCAGTGGGATGATAACTATCCACTTAGACACATACGACATACAGCTAAACATTTAGGAGATGGGAAGGGTCAAAACATTAGAAAAACCTCGAAGCTGCTGCTGCTGCTGCTAAGTCGCTTCAGTCATGTCCAACTCTGTGCGACCCCATAGATGGCAGCCCACCAGGCTCCCCCGTCCCTGGGATTCTCCAGGCAAGAACACTGGAGTGGGTTGCCATGTCCCTCTCCAATGCATGAAAGTGAAAAGTGAAAGTGAAGTCGCTCAGTCGTGTCCGACTCTTCGCAATCCCATGGACTGCAGCCTACCAGGCTCCTCCATTCATGGGATTTTCCAGGCAAGAGTACTGGAGTAGGGTGCCATTGCCTTCTCCTACAAGGTCTTAAAACTGTTTTACTTTGTCTCCTGCCTCAGTTCTATCCTGGTAGACTTCATAATGCTTGCTACTAGTGATCATCTGAATCAGAAAAACTAAGATGGCACATTTTTATTTTTAAATGGTAACCCAATACCTTGGAGAAGGCAATGGCACCCCACTCCAGTACTCTTGCCTGGAAAATCCCATGGGACAGAGGTGCCTGGTGGGCTGCGGTCCATGGGGTCGCTAAGAGTTGGACACGACTGAGCGGCTTCACTTTCACTTTTCACTTTCATGCATTGGAGAAGGAAATGGCAACCCACTCCAGTGTTCTTGCCTGGAGAATCCCAGGGACGGGGGAGCCTGGTAGGCTGCCGTCTATGCGGTCGCAGAGTCGGTCACGACTGAAGAGACTTAGCAGCAGCAGCAGCAGGAACCCAATACCTACTCCAGAGTCGATCACCTACCAGGCTTTAAATAAACATCGTTCAATAATGAATTATGGAGGTGAATGAAATATGGGTACAGCGTGCTCTCGGGGTAAATGGATTTTCATGGTTGGTGGCAACACATTTCTAAATGTTTTTTTCTTCTGCTAATATAAACGTATTTTGTTTCCAAAGGATATCGAGGATGTAAGGTATCAGGGCTGACTTATTTATAACTTTGGCTCCTTAGAATACTGAAAGAAACTAGAAAGGACAGACTTTATTAACATAATTAATAGCCATAAAGGCCCAATTTACTCCAGTGTACTTCTTATGACTGGGGAACATGGACCTCTTGCATATATGATCCAACACTGGGGGGGGTCAGGGCAATAAAACACAATAGATAAAACCAGCAGGCAAGCAAGCGAGACAAAGCTATGAGAGAGATCTTTCAAAGTGACTTAGTAAGATGGGCTTGTATGGGATGGAAACATAAAGATTATCTTTACCTCACACACCTGAGAAATTAAAACTGAGCCAGGCTTACTCCATCTTGAGTCATGGGAATGCACTGTGTCATCAAAGGGAAATGTATATGCAAACAGCTGTGGCAGAGGCTATTTTAAAGTACCCACCTTGCGGCTCTTTTAGTCCCCCTAATCCATTGTCTATTTTCAGTTAAAAATCATTTATGCCCACCATATAAGAACTGAGAGACAGACAAAAAACACACATTTTTCTTTTCCTATGGGGGTGGTAACCAGATGTCAATAGCTGCAGCTGTGACTATATAATTACCTGTTTGCATTAACGGAGACCACAGTTTAGATTTAATAGGTCAGATGACAATGCAGCCAAACGCATTTAGCCTATGATTACCCCTTTTCAAACATTCTCTCACTCGCAACTTCGACCCTGGGAACATAGCAGGCACAGACTTAGGTCAATAAGAAACACTGGCCGGCACAATAGGCCTTGCCTCAAACAGCGCTGTTGACAGACACCAGCACAAAGGAAATGAATAGAGTCCCCCTCAGTTCTCACACGGAGCGAAGAATGACTCAGTGTGCTGCTGCTTTGGTGCTCTGTTTGTACAGTGTATACAGCTTTTGTCCTCAGCCACTGTGCACAGCTCAATGGGGGCCAAAGAGCCGAGGAAGTGAAGGCGGAAGAATGGTCCACGCTCTTGCCGGTGGCCAGCAGTTGTCTCCACAGGCACAGAACAGGTCAAGTGAGAACTGGAAAGTCACTCGATAAAACTCCTCCTACCCCAGCTTACAGGACTAAAGTGGTTTCTGAGTTAAAATACAAAGAGGGCATTATTTAGAGTGCCTAGAAAAGCCTGGAAAAGTCACTGTTGATTTGATACTAATATATTTATTGATTGAATTCCTGGCCTTTTGGCATTTTGTTCTCTGTCACATTTCTTGTACTTCTTTTTTAAAAGCTTATGTTAGGTGCGAAGAGAAATTGGGGCTGGCTCGTAGTAGGGAACTAAAGTAATGCAGGCCAGGACTCACCAGAGACCACAGGAAAAGAGGTGGAGAACAGGTGAGGAGTCAAAATCCAGGTAGGGGGTCCGAGGCATCAGTAAGGCTGGAAGAGGCATTTCTTCACTTAGGTACTAACAGCATACTGTCCGAGGTATATACACATCTCTCTTTATGCCTACTTCCCAAGGTAAAAGGAGTTTAACAGTAAATAACCCAACCCAGGGATAAAGTAGACTTCTAAGCCAATTCAGTGGAGACTATGAACAGATAGTACCATAGGTTTAAGACTGGTTTGCTTGATACTGGCCAAGAAACCTAGATAAAGTGAGGGACAGGTGCCAGCGATGAATGAAATGTCATTGCCTTGAGCCAAAACCATCTTGGCAGAAATGTATTTACATTTATGTACATGTTTTGAAATTGGACTGTGTTCAAATTCAAATCGTACTAGCTGTGTGATTTTGCATAACCCCTCCAATTCGTAATTCCTGCATCTGTAAAATGGGATTTCCCTCCATTTCTTTATCCCCAAAAACAATTATGGAGATATTAATAGTACCTACTTGTACCACTGATGCACTAGCTGTGTGATTTTGCATAACCCTTCCAATTCGTAATTCCTGCATCTGTAAAATGGGATTTCCCTCCATTTCTTTATCCCCAAAAACAATTATGGAGATATTAATAGTACCTACTTGTACCACTGATGCAATGGACATGAACCTGGGCACACTCCAGGGGATAGTAAGGGATGGGGAGGCCTGGTGTGCTGCAGTCCATGGGGTTGCAAAGAGTTGGACACAACTAGGTGACTGAACAACAACTTCATTGGTTGCTGTGAAGATAAAATACACGTAAAGCACGTAGAAGAGGACCTGGTATCATGTAAATACTCAGTAAACATTGCCTATACTCAGTGCTGGCCCCTATTGCTATTAGAATCACTACTCTAATTCTCTAGCATTAACACCACAAACTCCATCACCGCTCCTGAAGAGAGAACTGCCTTTGCAGGACTCTACAGAAAATTCTTGCCAGATAATTTAATTAAGATCACTGACCCTTGAGTCGAAGAGGGTATTTCATGTATCAGAGGCTGTTTTTAGTGGTCCCCAGTAAAGAAATTCAAGCTTTATTAACTAACACTATGCTGCTGCTGCTAACCCACTTCAGTCATGTCCGACTCTTTCTGACCCCATGGACTGTAGTTCACCAGGCTCCTTTGTCCATGGGATTCTACAGGCAAGAATATTAGAGTGGGTTGCCATTTCCTTTTCCATGTGAATGGTATACATGTGACATAAGTTATAAATAAGACACATAAGACTATTAATATTCAAACTTTTAAAAAAATGTGTATGATTTGAATATTTCTCAAATCTACATCAATGTAAAGCTTAATAATTATTCCTAAGGGGGAAAACAATAGCAATTTTATGGCAGCACTAGTTACTCTATTGACTAAATACTCTTCTAAGAGACTTATCCAAGGTATAATATTTCTACAGTGAAGAAATTAAAGGGCAAAGCATTAAGTAACTTGTTAAGATTACACTGTTAAATAAGTAAATCCAAGCGATAACATTCCATCTTGTGCTCATCAACACTACATTGTACTGTTTCATTAATATTCCTATGAAAGCATCTGTAACAACTTGCTAAGTAGTAACTATTCTTACTCTTACACTTAACAAATGAAAGCAGTCCTTTCCATGGAAGATTCTGGCACAGAATCAAATCATATACCCATAGTAACCTCATAAATGATAATATACTATGAATTAAAATGTTTAAGGTATATCCTTTTACCCTTTTTGAGGAACAGGTAGTTGCTGACTACTAGTCTAGTAGAAGTCAAAAAGTAAAATGCTTTGTTTAATTGCTTTCATCACCACACAACTGTAATTAGTTCTGTGCTTATGAATTTAATCTTACATGTTAATTATATCTGCAATGATTCTGAGACTGCAATGAAGTTAATTAATGAAAAGTAACTGCCTTGAGGATAGATGCTTTAAGCATATAAATGATTACAAAAAGAAAAAAATGTACCCAATTTCAATAACTTTCAGAATGCCTTCCCACATCTAAATCTCTCATGGTATTGGTCAATGAAACATCAATACCAAGCAAGAACATGTCAGAAGTTTAAGTAAAATTTTCCCCTTATTTAAAAATGCATTCTGTATGGCTCTGATTTAACTTATTCTTCAAAATCTAGACTTATATAAACATAGACAAATATTCATGAATGACCTTTATTACAATGAAATTAAAAACAAAGATAACAGACTTCCATACCCAGCAGTATGTTAGGATAAGTAAACTAACCAAAGCTCCTGCTAAAAAGAAATAAACACAGTGGTTAAAATACCCTGCAAAACAGTTTTCTTTAATTGTATCAGAGTCAGCAGTTTACAATTGATTATAGAAAGGTAGAAAAAGAGAGAGCCAGAACTCAAAGAAAAAACAGAGCACTGAAGCTGGGTTTTGAAATCTTGAGCTTCTTTTCACATTTTTATAGACACAAAGAGTCACTATATAATAGTTACCTAGAGGATAGGAAATTCTAAATTTGTAGAAAAGAGGCAAAAAGTCTCAAGTTAAATACAATAAAATTTAAAGGATTCCTGGCAGAAAAGACAAATCCACCATCAAAATTCTTTTAAAAATGGAACAGTTAAAAAAAATTGATTCAAACAATTGACTTTTAAAAAGGAAATTTTAACAAATATAAAAAATTTGGTAATATTTTCTCTGGCCACAATACAATTATGCCAGAAATTAATAATAAAAAATTCTCATTTGGAAATTTGAAATATACTTCTGTACAATTTATAAGTTAAAGAAGAAATAATGGAACTATGAAAATACATAAATTAGCCAAGTTGTTCAAATGTACTATGTAACAATAAAGCAGTTTAATTCTTATAAACTGTTTTATTGAACAGCCTGCAGTTTGTTTGGTTTTAGTTTTTTATAATTTATAAAAAGAATACTTGATTATCACAGTATAATCATGTATGCTAAGTATAAAATATGATCAATATTTTTCATTAAAATAAATTATGTTCTGTTTGTGTGTGTGCTCAGCTGTGTCTGTAGCCTGCCAGGCTCCTCTGTCCATGGGATTCTTCAGGCAAGAATACTAGACTGGGTAGCCATTTACTCCTCCAGTGGATCTTCCTGACCCAGGGATCGAACCTGCATCTCTTGTGTCTCCTGCATTGGCAGGTGGATTCTTTACCCACTGAGCCACCTGGAAGCCCCATGTTCTATTTTACTTTATATTTATCAGGAAGCTTCCTTGATTAGGTTATCCCAAAGTATTACCTGTTTGAGTTAGTTTGGCATCTTAAAATTTTTCATCTTGAAGGTATATATTTATGATTCTTTGATTCTAATATAAATATACTTTTTAAAAACTTTTGAGCAATTGCATACATGCATGTAAGGCACCCTTGGTCCCTGAACACCATAGAAATAATGTTTATGTCCCCCTAAAATTCATATGTTAAATCCTAATGCCCAAGGTGATGGGCATTATTTGGAGTTGGGGGCTTTGGGAGGTGATTAGGTCACAAGGGTCAAGCCCTTATGGGTAGAGCGGTTAGTGACCCTGTAAAAGAGACCCCAAAGACCCCTTGGAACTTTCACCAATTGAGAACACAGCATGAAGATAGCTGCTATGAACCAGGAAGTAGATCCCCAACAAATACCAAATCTGCTAGTGCCTAGATGATGGGACTTCCCAGTCTTTGGGGCCATGAGAAGGAAACACTTGCTGTTTAAGCCACCTCATGTATGGTATTTTTTTTACAGCAGCCCAAAGAGACTAAGATACTGAATAAGTTCCATTTTTCCCTATATTAAAAAACTGGCTATAAAACTTGGCAAGAATCATTTGAAAAAAGTTAAGAAAAGAACAGTAAACACCAGAACCCTGAATTAAGTGTTCAGAGATATACTGGATATGTACTTGGATTTAAAAACTTGTGTTGGAACCCATACCACTGTGTTTCCCACTTAAAATGGCTAATTGTGGTAATGTTCAATTCAAATGCCTAAGCTGGACTGAAAATATGAAGGCCTAACCTGTATTTTGAATCACTGAATACAAGGATGTGGTCTGAAGGCCAAATACTTTTCAAAAATGGCAGCCTAGTGTGCTTAACAGCACATCCGAGTAGCATACCTTTTAAAAACCAAGAAAGAGATGAGAACAAGAAGGGTTTGATGTATAGATACTGACTCTCAGCTCTCCAAAGCAGAAATTAACCTAAACTAGCTTAAGTGTACTTCCCTGGTGGCTCAGATGGTAAAGAATCTGCCTGCAATGCAAAAGACCTGGGTTTGATCCCTAAGCTGGGAAGATCCCCTGGAGAAGGGAATGGCTAACCACTCCAGTATTCTTGCCCAGAGAATTCCATGGACAGAGGAGCCTGGTGGGCTATAGTACATGGGGTCGAAAAGAGTCAAACACAACTAAGCAACTAACACTTTCACTTCACTTTCAGCTTAAGAAAAGAGAAAAAATGAACTCATTATAAGGATATATGGTGCCTTCAGAAACCCTGGAGCAGACTTCTCTTGCGTCTCTTGCATCGGCAGGTAGGTTCTGTACCACTGCACCACCAGGGAAGCCCCTCAAGAAGGGAAGGGTCCAGAAACTATGAGGAGCCATGAGAGACTCAGGCAGTGAACTTCCTCTAATGCATCTCGCCTCTCTTCTTGCCACATGACTATGTAATTCCTTCTTCTTTGAACCAGCTCTGTTCTTCAGTCTGCATGGCATACAATATGGTTACTCAAAACCTTTCAATTTATGTTAAAGGCCGAGATATATGACGAGACTAATCACATTTTCCTTGTTCACAATTCCAACACCCAGGGGATGGAATTTGGTTTGACTGCAGCTTGGGGTGGTGCCTACTCTGGTCTAATCAGGTGGAGGAGCCTACGTAGCTTCAGCATAGCTGCCCATAGACCACTGTTTGGGTGGTCAGGTGTCACTAACGGTAGTGTTGGAAAACAGTGGTGGAAACTGCAAAAGACACTCAGCATAAGCAAGAAACAAGGGTTGTGCATGAGCAATATGCTTCTGATGGAATTTCCTATCGCCCTGTACAGGTGGGGCTAGAGGTAAAGAACCCACCTGCTAATGAGGGAGATGTAAGAAATGTGGGTTCAGTCTTTGGGTTGGGAAGATTCCCTGGAGAAGGAAATGGCAACCCATTCCAGTATTCTTGCCTGGAGAATCCCATGGATAGAGGAGCCTGGCGGGCTACAGTCCATGGGGTCACAAAGAGTCAGACATGATTCAGCTGACTTAGCACTGTACCCGGGAGATAGGTGTCATGTTGGATAACCAAGGTTGAGGGCGTTGTCTGAGGCCTTGGGTAGGGGGATGGGAAACCAACTGGGCTCTAAGCAAAGAGGTGGAGGGAAGGTTTTCTCAAGTCGCAAAAGAGGCTACAGCAGAGAGAAGTGTGGCTAGCACTGCCCCAAATAGCTAACAGGACATGCTGAACATACATTCAACATGTAGAGAAACATGTAAATTTCTCTATATTTGATCAGTGACTTCTGACAGAACTGCTAAATTCCTTTTCCCTGGAGCCTTTACTATTAATAAATATTTTGAGATTTTGATACCTACACTAAACATTCTGCTTGGTCTCAATTCACATAATGTGACACATACTCTTTATATTATCTACTCATTCTTTAGGAATCAATTCAAATATGACCGACCTCCTCTGTGAAGCCTTCCTTGACTGCCTCTGGCATTTATCCACTCCTGACTATAGAGTTTAAGAGGCAATATAGAGGGGGTTAAGAGTATAGGCTTTGTAATCAGACTCTAAATGTCTGAATTCAAGTTCTGTGAGTGGGTGACAACTTGGCCTCGGACAAGTTATTCAGCTTCTCTGTGCTCTCAGTCGCTGACACTATAAAATAGGAATGATACTGTGTGCCAATTATAATGTTGTAAGGGTTAATGAGTTGATACATGTAAAGCATTTGCCTGGATCATAGCAATTGGTCATTAAATATCAGTTTCTTGTTTAAAAGTTACTCCTGTAGCTGAGATTATGAACTAGACTTTTATATTAAGTCAATTAATTTAAGAATTCCCTTTCTTAGGTGTGGTATAAAACAACAACAAAACAAAGAGGGTAATTTATATGTGAACTTCAATGTAATTTCATTTACTTCTCAAAAAGTGACTGAAGATAAATGTACTAAACCTATTTAAGAAAAAAAGGCATTTACATGGAAAGGATTTTCTTTTGAAGTCATTCACTAGGGAAGTAGAAAAACCTTCAAAATCTTAGATATCTATTTGAATTTCAGAGAAGAAAGAAAATATTGAGCCCAGCTTTGGACTATTGTTTTTTAAATGTATAGAAAAAGAACTTGGAAATCTGGACTGAAATCTCACAGAGCAAAATTTCCATCATTTATCAAACCAAATATTTAGCCAAAACTATATTTCACGAGATCCTGCAGGTTTTGAAAATAAGTAGAAACAGCACAAAACCTTTTTATGAGACCTGCCTTTTCTCTAATTACTAAAGTAATGTCTGAAATGGAAAAGACTGAGTGATGGAAAAATCAGGTTATCTGCAACAAAAGAAAAACGAATGATGGCTGTGCAAGGTGAGAAGTAAATGGTCCTCAAACGCCTCCTCTGTAATGTTATTAGATGCATTCTCATTTTGTCTTATTCTGCTTCTGAACTATCAGCTATTAAGAAAGGATAAACGGTAAAGAATCTGCCTGCAATGTGGGAGACCAGGGTTTGATCCCTGGGTCGGAAAGATTCCCTGGAGAAGGGAATGGCAACCCACTCCAGTATTCTTGCCTGGAGAATTCCATGGACAGAGGATCCTGGAGGGGCTACAGTTTATGGGGTCACAAAGAATTGGACACAACTGAGCAACTAACACTTTCTTCACTTTCAGAAAAAAGATACACAGAAATCTGGAAATAAGAGTCACTTCTTCTTCCACAGAACACATTTCTCCTTGGATCAATTTCATTCATTCAATAAATATTTATAGAGCACCTACTACGACACATGTTTGGCCACAGCAGTAAATCGAAGAGCCAAGCATGTGTGTCGCTATTTCAACAAATCCAGCCACCTTACATGCTGCCATGAGGAACATATGGCTCCACCTCCAAATTATCACCATTAGTGACTCCAAAAAATAAAATTACCTTGCTCCCAGATTTCCAGACCATGGATTTTTAACCTAAGTTCATGGGTCTCTAAAGGTTAATGAATGTGTTGGGGGAATTGTGAACCCTGTGTGCTATTACATGCAAAATGTGTGCATGTATATACAAGTGTAGACTTTCCTAGACACACAACGTGCTTCCACTACATTTTCAAGTTGGCCTATGACCCCCAAAGTATAAACCGTCACTGCTCTAGGCACAGGAAAATTCCTATAATTTTATCCTACTGAAAAGACTGCTGCCGTATACCAACGTGGACAGCAGCTGGTAGATTCTCATCTGACATTTTACAGCACAATATTCTACGATTTTATTGACAAGTTACATTTTACTCATCTAAGTTCTGACTTCTAATGTTCTGAGTACCAGCAATCTAGTCAAGTCTGTTAGACAAAGACTTCTTCCAAAAAAACTGTTTACAGAACTTGGGCTCCAGCAACTCTTGCAATATAATTCTTGTGTATAACTGAACCACAGAAAAATAACTCCTTAATTTGTGGTTAGAATAACCACTGCAGAAAAACCTACGGTGGGTGGCATGAAACTATCACAATTATAAAGTAACCAAGCAAATAATATACTACGTCTATAACAGATAGAATGTTATAAATCCAAAACACACAGTGCTATAAATAAAGTCTGAGGTTATTTGCTGGGATCCTCTGACTAGCACGGCAGTGACAAGGACCTCTCTGAGCTGGTTTTATAAAGGAATAACTAGAGCCATTTGACGGTAGACTCTGTGGCACCACATGTATTGTTTGGGCTAAGAAATGAGGTGAACTGCACTCTATAGTAACTTTGGGAAAATGCTGCCTTTAATATAAACAAACAATGGACTTTCCTTTAGAAGCCATGATAAGGGAGAGGAGGGCAGCGGGATTAGTCCTATGAAATCAGCATGCCTGCAATTTTGGAAACCATGAATAAGAGCAGTCAGTGTGTCTAAATGCCTATTTGTTGACAGCTGTAATCAGATCATTTCCCCCCAAATTAAAATCATAGATTTTAGAGTTGGGAAGTCACAAAAAAGATCAACAAGCTGATGGGACTGCAGACCAAAGACCATGCGTGACTTGCTCGAGTTCACAAGACAAAACAGAAAAGCAACTGGGCCTCCCTGATGCTGCCATTTTTTTTCAGGAAAGACTCCTGCTCTCTGCATCTGCTCAGGATTCAAAATGACTTGACTTGGGGAGAGAGAAGGAGACACACCTAGCTCTATGGCCGGTGACACAATGCTTCTGAACACTTTCTTGGCAGGGAGAGTTGGTTAAGTGAGTGAGTAGCGTGGACAGCATAAAAATCTAACTTTTGGCACAATCTGACTCCTTTCAAAAGCTCCCCATTAGAGTAAATCAAAGGGAAGCAGGAAGTTAGACATGCAGATTCTAATGTGTAGCTCCAGAACCACGCCTTGAAAACCAGCGCGGTAACAGAATGTTCTGTTGGCCAGGTGCTCACTGAAATTTATCAGCAATTCCAGAAGCCACTGAGTATGGATGGTTCTCTCAAGACAGTACAGTGCTTCGACTTGGGCTCCCAGAGACACTTTCAGAGTACTTATGAGATGCAAAGCCATCATAATGCCTCGAAGATATTACTTGGCCTTTTCCATCATTCTCAAGTAAACACTGGATTTTCTAACTACAAAACTGAATGAAAAGAAAACAGAAGCCTATGAAAACCTTTTTTTTTCCTCACTCTTAAAAAAAGAGATCTATGACAGTTTCAAATATAATCATGAATTATAACAAGATAACCATATGAAAAAAGTTAAAATATAATTCACATAGCATATAATTCACCCATTTAGAGTAAGGACTTCAATGGCTTTATGTATACTGTACTCACTAAAAAAAGAGTTGTGCATTCATTATCACAGTCAATTTTTAAATATCATCATCACTCCAAAAAGAAACGCTATAGCCCCTAGCCATCAATCCCTTAAGCCCTTCCGCTCATCTTCACATCCCTAGGCAACCACTAATCTACTTTCTACCTCTAAATATATTTGCCTACTCTTGACATTTCATGTACATGTAATTGTACAAGATGTAGTCCTTTGTGACTGGCTTCTTTCACCTAGCATAATGTTTTCAAAGTTCAGCCAGGTTGTATCTTCATTACTTTTTATGGCTGAATCACACACACACACACATACAAATACCACATTTTGCAGTAGGTGGGCATCTGAGTTCTTTCCACCTTTTAGCTATTATGAGTAATACTGCTATGATCATTTGTTTATAAGTTTTTGAGTAGACATATGTTTTCATTTCTTCCGGTTATAAACCTGGGAATGGAATTGCTGGGTCATGTGGTAACTCTGTTTTAAGTATTTCAGGAACTACCAACCTAATTTCAAAGTGGCTATAGCATTTTATGTGTCCATTTATCAGAAAGTTCTTGCTTTTAAAAATCATAACAATTAAACAGATTGTGAATATAAACTCCTTATTTTTTCCTAACAGGTAACTGAAGAAAAAAATACAAGTATTGATAAATATGGTTTTTTAAAACTACATACTATTAGCATATGAAATTCAAATGCAGAGATCAAAAACACAGAAAGATAGCTTTAAGTTGCTATTTTTAAAAAGGGTTGCCATGTACTAAATACTCCCTGTATTACTTAAACCAAATGGAAATATTACACATGGACTATACATATTGGGGCTTCCCTTGTAGCTCAGTCAATAAAGAATCTCCCTGCAATGCAGGAGACCCAGGTTCGATTCCTGGGTCGGGAAGATCCCCTGGAGAAGGAAATGGCAACCCACTCCAGTATTCTTGCCTGGAGAATCCCATGGACGGAGGAGCCTGTGGGGCTAGTCCTTGGGGTCACAAGAGTCGGACACGACTTAGCGACTAAACCACCACCACCATAGATATACACCACTCTAAATAGTGGGGGATCTTAAATATAAGTTTAAAAGGACAAATTAAATTTCTCAGAAACTAAACTAGAATTTATCTACTAAAGGATAGCTCATACTTTCAGTCATTAGAAAGAAGAAAAACTATCTTTAATATGGAAAACTAATGCATATTCATAGGGCAAAGTAAAGGCAGTAGGCTGATCTGAAGAAGAAAATGAACACTAGCTTCTACAACCATATGGTAAAGATGAAAAAGAGGTATTATCCAACAGGTCTGCAGCACACAATTTGGGAACAGCAACTTCCTAAACTATGCAATAAACTGCATATTCTAGACAGTGAGGGGCTTTACTTCTATATATTGGGTTTGCTTCCTATACAGGAAGACAAGGTAAGTTCGTATCTATAACTAACTGTGTAGCAGATATTAAAAGAAAATTTGGCCAAGCACTACTGACTCCTACGGGTGCTTCTGCCGGGAGGAAGTTTGTAACACTGGAAACAGCAGCAGGCTGACAAGTGACCAGGGGGAAAGTGCGATTAGCAGCAGAAGACAGAGGGAAGCTATTCAGATCAGAAGATCCAGGCGCACACAAATCAGAGCTCTTACCACACTCCGGCACCAGCCACTTTGTCTTTCCTGGTCAGCAGTGCCTTTAGTCTTCCACAATTGCCTTGAATCTCATCTTTACAATCTCTGGACAATGATGGCTGACAAAGCAAGAAACGGTTTACAGCATAACCTAGCACCCTCATAAAGACACTCCTTCTGGGATTCCCTGGTGGCTTAGTGGTAAAGAAACCACCTGCCAAGGCAGGAGACACAAGTTCGATCCCTGGTGTAGGAAGATCCCACATGCCACAGAGCAACTAAGCCCACAGGGCCACCACGACTGAGCCCGTGCTCTAATGAGCCCATGTCCTGCAACTAGGAGAAGGCAATGGCACCCCACTCCAGTCCTCTTGCCTGGAAAGTCCCATGGACGGAGGAGCCTGGTAGGCTGCAGTCCATGGGGTCGCTAAGAGTTGGACACAACTGAACTGACTTAGTAGCAGCAGCAGCAGCTGCAACTACTGAAGCCCATGCACCCCAAAGCCCATGTTCCGCAACAAGAGAAGCCACCTCAATGAGAACCCTGAGCATTGCAACTAGAGAATAGCCCCCCCCTTGACACAACCACACAAAAGCCAGCACAGGAATGAGAATGAAGACCCAGCACAGCCAAAAATAAATAAATAAATATTTTTTTAAAAAGAGAGAAATCTTCTATACACACATTAACACACCACTGAAATAAGTTTCCTAAAAGCTATAATTAGTCTTGCTATGCGCAGCACATTCTAATATATCCTATTCTATTTTACTAATGAAAAAATGCTAAGAATGACACAATACATTGTGGTTTTCAGTCTTTAGCTCAAAAATAAGTTAATAATATAAACAGTCAAAATAGGGACTTGACTGGTGGTCCAGTGGCTAAGACTCCATGCTCCCAATGCAAGGGCTGGGGTTCGATCCCTCATCAGGGAACTAGATCTCACATGTTACAGCTAAGACCCAGCACAATCAAATAAATAAATAAAAATGAATATTATGTTTTTTAAATAGTCAAAACTAATTTTGCATATGGGCAGGCAATGACAACTATGTCACAAGTGTCACCTGGACAATAGAGATTTTAAGGAAGTAAGAGAGGTTAGAATTCAAATAAACCAGTCTTAAGAATAATAAAAGAAGGTAATATGAGATCAATGCATATCAGTAATTCTTATTATGGGGGGCAGGAAGTAGCAGTTCTGACTTATTCCAAGATAAATTTTAAATATTTTAAAATAAACACTGAAATATAAAACTATAAAATACTAGAAGAAACATATGCCAATATTTCCATGGAGACAATAGTTTTTCTGAGCATTGACAACCAAAGTAGAAAGTATAAAAGAAAAAGTATATAAAAATCAATAATAATAGCAAAAATGTTATATGACAAATGTAACCAACAGTAAACTGGTAGTAAATAGTTTTAAGTTTGACAAAGGGTATATATTAAAAAGTGACAAATCCAAAGACTAATGAGCAACTGGAATAGGGAAATGAAACTGGAATACAACATTCATTCCAGAATTTAATAAATGGCAAGATGGTAAACACTGCTAGTCATCAAAAGTACAAACTAAAACAATACCACTATTTTTGTCTATTAGACTACATGAAAGACAAAATGATATAACAACCAGTGTTCAGTTCAGTTCAGTTCAGTTCAGTTCAGTCGCTCAGTCGTGTCTGACTCTTTGCAACCCCATGAACTGCAGCACGCCAGGATGGGGAAACAGTGGAAGCAGTGTCAGACTTTATTATTTGGGCTCCAAAATCACTGCAGATGGTGATCACAGCCATGAAATTAGAAGACGCTTACTCCTTGGAAGAAAAGTTATGGCCAACCTAGATAGCATATTCAAAAGCAGAGACATTACTTTGCTAGCAAAGGTCCATCTAGTCAAGGCTATGGTTTTTCCAGTGGTCATGTATGGATGTGAGAGTTGGACTGTGAAGAAAGCTGAGTGCCAAATAATTGATGCTTTTGAACTGTGGTGTTGGAGAAGACTCTTGAGAGTCCCTTGGACTGCAAGGAGATCCAACCAGTCCATTCTAAAGGAGATCAGCCCTGGGATTTCTTTGGAAGGAATGATGCTAAAGCTGAAACTCCAGTACTTTGGCTACCTCATGTGAAGAGCTGACTCATTGGAAAAGACTCTGATGTTGGGAGAGATTGGGGGCAGGAGGAAGAGAGGATGACAGAGGATGAGATGGCTGGATGGCATCATCGACTCGATGAACGTGAGTTTGAGTGAACTCCAAGAGATGGTGATGGACAGGGAGGCCTGGCGTGCTGTGATTCATGGGGTCGCAAAGAGTCAGACACAACTGAGCGACTGAAATGAACTGAGGCCTCCCTGTCCATCACCAATTCCCGGAGCTCACTTAAACTCACGTCCATTGAGTCGGTGATGCCATCCAGCCATCTCATCCTCGGTCGTCCCCTTCCCCTCCTGCCTTCAATCTTTCCCAGCATCAGAGTCTTTTCCAGTAAGTCAGCTCTTCGCATGAGGTAGTCAAAGTATTGGAGTTTCAGCTTTAGCATCAGTCCTTCCAAAGAACACCCAGGACTGATCTCCTTTAGAATGGACTGGTTGGATCTCCTTGCAGTCCAAGGGACTCACAAGAGTCTTCCCCAACACCACAGTTCAAAAGCATCAATTCTTCGGCGCTCAGCTTTCTTCACAGGCCAACTCTCACATCCATACATGACCACTGGAAAAACCATAGCCTTGACTAGACAAACCTTTGTTGGCAAAGTAATATCTCTGTTTTTGGTACAACCAGTGTTAGGGACAAAGAAGTCTCTTTGTGGCAAATGGAAATATGTGTAAATTTTTAGGAAATATATATCCTTTCCAATCTTCCCATTCCAAAGAGTTTACTTCAAGGAAATAGTCAGATCATCATACCAAGATTCATACAGAGAATTATCTCTGAAGTGTTTATAAAAGTACTGAAAACTGGAAATGTCAATAATATCAATAGTTTAGTAATGGAACGCTACATGAAAAGTGAAAGTGTTAGTCGCTCAGTCTTGTCCAACTCTTTGTGACCCGTGGACTGTAGCCCACCAGGCTCCTCTGTCTATGGGACTCTCCAGGTGAGAATACTGGAATGAGTAGTATCCTAAAGGGGATCTTCCTGACCCAGGGATCAAACCCAGGCCTCCTGCACTGCAGTAGTTTCTTTACTGTCTGAGCCACTAGGGATGCCCACTATATATACATATACATATACACACACACTATATAGTCTTTAACAATTTTCTTGATGACATACCTAGGTATCTAACTATTTGGAGGGAAAATCTACTTATAAAATTGTTGTTTTAGAGGCTAAGTTATGTCCAACTCTTTTGTGACCCCACAGATTGTAGTGCGACAGGCTCCTCTGTCCTTGGGATTTCCCAGGCAAGAATACTGGAGTGGCTTGCCATTCCCTTCTCTAGGGGATCTTCCCAACCCAAAGAACCCATGTCTCTTGCATTGGCAGGCAGATTCCTGACCATGGAGCTACCCAGGAAGCAGTTACAAAACAGTACTCAAAAATAAGATCTTTCGTTAAGAACTTATTTTACATTATTTTTTTCACTAGATCATCTCTATTTCTGCTAATTTACTTGAATTTATTGTATTTTGCAATAAGCTTGAATTACTTCTGTAATAAAATGATAAAAAGATGAACATTAATTATATCTAACACTCATCATATACTTAGGTCACGAAGATACTACAATCTCAAAAAGATAAATTAGCTCAGCAAAGAAACTGACAATTTACAAAAAAAGGAAATACTATTAACAAATAAACCTATAAAATGTTCAATCGGTTTGCATAAGCCTGAAAAATATTAATAAGCTTTGTGTGTGTGTTAGTCACTCAGTCATGTCCGACACTTGTGACCCCATGGACTATAGCCCACCAGTCTCCTCTGTCCATCAAATTTTCCAGACAGGAAAACTGGAATGGGTTGCCATTCCCTTCTCCAGGGGATCTTCCTGACCCAGGGATTGAACTCGGGTCTCCTGCACTGTAAGCAAATTCTTTACAATCTGAACTACCAAGAAAGGTCAACTTATTTCAATTAATCTTTCTTCAGGAAATAGTCCTAGAAGTCTTACCCCCAAAGAAGTTCACAGTTATGCCACTTACAAGAGTTAAAACAGCAGAAACAACCTACATGTCTAATAAACAGGACTGCTTAAAGAAACTGTGCTATATTAGGTGATATATAAAGCATTCTTCATAATGAAAAGGGCTGTGCTACAAAATTAAGTGAGAAACTTATGATTCAAAACTATACCGGAAGATTAAAACCATATACAAATAAGATGAAAACCTGCTCCTAAATCTAAAAAATCTAAAAAAAAAAAAAAAAAAAGATGAAAACCTGTATCTAATGAAAAGACTGAAAGGAAATTCACCAAAATGACTGGTGGATCTATGAAGGGTTTGTTGTTGTTGTTGTGCCTGTCATTTTAGCAGGGGTTTTTTTTTTTTTTTTGAGGTATAACTGACAACATATTATATATATATTTTTTCATATATTATATATATATATATATATTTTTTGAGGTATAACTGAACATATAACATTATATTCGGGCTTCCCTGGTGGCTCAGAGGGTAAAGCATCTGCCTACAATGTGGGAGGCCTGGGTTTGATCCCTGGGTCAGGAAGATCCCCTGGAGAAGGAAATGGCAACCCACTCTCGTACTCTTGCCTGGAAAATCCCATAGATGGAGAAACCTGGTAGGCTATAGTCCATGGGGTCGCAAAGAGTCATTCACGACTGAGCAACTTCACTTTCACTTTTCATAACATATTAGTTTCAGGTTGAACAACATTATGTTTCAATATTTGTATATACTGTGAAATGATCAACACTGTTAAGTCTAGTTAACACTCATCACCATACATAGTTAAATAATTGAACCTAGGAATTTTTCAAATTTTCTTACTTGGGGATTTCCCATAGCTTTTTTATGAGACTGCATTACTTTCATAAATTGAAACAAAAAGAAAAAATTAACAATGGAAATTTCAATGTAAGTGCAATTTTAGTAGTTTGGCATAATCAATCGAGATAATTAGCTTTGACACGGCAGTGATCAATATATACAATAAATAAATGAATTAAAGCTTTAATCTAAAATGAAGGAACCAACAGATTCAATTGAATTTGGTTTGGTCAGTAGCATATTTTTTATTACAAACAAGAGTATACAGAAAAATGGGAAGACCAGTAAGCTATCAACTTTCAGTGTAAAAGGACACAGTGTCGGATGACACTTAAAATGATAGATATATACTTTTTTCGACTTTCCTTCTTTAATAATAAAAACACATTTCAAAATACTGTTTAATTGTCCAATTACAGAAATCAAAAGGATAAATTATGGTTTATACTTAATACTGTTTCTTTATTATTTCACAAAAGCTTACTGCAACAAAAATGTTGTTCAAATGTAAAAAGTGATTCCTGGAGGCATCTTTTTCCTGGAGGAGGGCATGGCAACCCACTCCAGTATTCTTGTCTGGAGAATCCAGTGGACAGAGGAGCCTGGCAGGCTACAGTCCATAAGGTCACAAAGAGTCAGACATGACTGAAACAACTTAGCATATATGCATGCAGAGGTATTTTTTATTTGAGAAACGTTATTAAATATTTTAAAAGAAATGGAATGATCTGTTCTAAGTGAACAGACTGCTAAGGATTCTATCCTCCCAACACATCATGCAACAGGCTGGGCTCCAGCCCAAACCCTACAGTGTACTAGTTCACTGATTGCGGAAGTCGCCTTACTTCTCTAGGCTTAGTCTCCTGGCCTGCAAAATGTGAATAATGCTGCCTGGCTCAAAATATTACTGCACCTTATCCTTTTATCTCTACAAAATTCAATGCAACTTATCTCAAATGTTAAAAAGATAAAATAAAAGAGTAAGCTATGGTTATGTATTTGAGGGCTGAATCAAGAATTTGGATTATGACCTTCACTTCACCCACTATTCATCCCACCCCCATCTCTGAAAAAACAAAACAAATAAATAAATATGCAGTTTCCAAGAATTGTGACATAATTTCATTCCAGAAAATGAAATCAGTGGATAACCACCCTTTAGGAAATGAGCACAGAACAAACTCATTTACCATGAGTTAAAACATAATAATTAGAACGGAAAGGGACAAAACCTTATTACGTTAATGATGTATTGAATATTATGGGTGTTTTTTTACTACAAAAAGTTGAAAATGTTATCAGAAATTCCCTGAAATAAACATAACTTGGTAATCATATCTAATAGAAAAGCACTCAGTCATTAATTTTTGGTTTATATTTTATTTGAAAATAGGAAGGGACAACTAATTCATACCTTCAAAATTCAGCCAGCCTAAAAAGGTGAGTAATTTTTATTCTGAAAAACACAAAATTTCAAGAAGAAAAACTGTGCCTGTATACAGCTGTTGGAAAATGGTTCTTCAAATTGTTTGTGAGGATGTCTTAATTCTTTGAGAGGCAGAACTGGAGAAATAAGCTTTGGAGAAAGACACACCTGGATTAGGTGCTTCCCTGGTAGCTCAGTGGTAAAGAATCCCCCTGCAGGAGCTGCAGGTTCTTTTCCTGGGTTGGGAAGATCCCCTGGAGGAGGGCATGGCAACCCACTCCAGTATTCTTGACTGGAGAATCCCATGAACAGAGGAGCCTGGTGGTCTACAGTCCATGGGTTGGCAGAGAAGCAGGTGCAACTGAGCACATATACACACCCACCTGGGTTAGAATCCCAGCTCTGCCACTGAACAGTTGTTGGAGCTTCAGGAAGATCCTCTGGAAGAGGGCACAGCAACCCACTCCAGTATTCTTCCTTGGGAAATCCCATGCACAGAGGAGCCTGGCGGGCCACAGTCCATGGGGTTGCAAAGAGTTGGACATGACTGAAGTGACTTAGCACGCACAGGCAAAGCTGCTGGGCCCTCTGGCTAGATAAGGGAAGCCCTCCCCTATTCCCTTGCAGCACTTCACAATGAAAAGATTAAACTCTGGTTTTCAGAGTTTTCTCTGCAGTTAGGGAGGAGCCATCAGGTCTGATCAAGGAAAAGTGAAGTCGCTCAATCGTGTCCAATTCTTTGCAACCCCGTGGACTGCAACCTACCAGGCTCCTCAACCCACAGAATTCTCCAGGCAAGAATACTGGAATGGGTTGTCATTTCCTTCTCCAGGGGATCTTCCCGATCCAGGGATTGAACCTGGGTCTCCCGCATTACAGGTAGACACTTTACCGTCTGAGCCACCAGGGAAAGGTAGGCTGAAATCTGGAAGAGATTGCTAAGAAAGATTTTGTTTTCCTGATAAAAGAGGCAGAGAAACTGACTCTACCCTCCCAGATTCTCTTCCTCTCCTAAACACAGACATGTAGCCCAGGGGAATCAGCAGCCTTTCTGTACCTGTGATGCAAGAAGAAGGTGACGCTAATGTCAAACAGCTGAAGCGCCCCCAGAAACCACCAGCATCCAGGATTCTTATGCAAGAAAAGTAAGTCTCTTATCTGTTGAATCCACAAGTTTGTAAGGTTTCTGCTAAGTATAACTGATAAGCCTAAATGATTTGGAAAGTCACTTAATTCTGTGAGGCTCACTTTCTTCCACTGTAAAGTAAATACGAGAGTTAAGATATGTATGTAAAGTATCATTATCTGTTTGACCTGTAGAAAAGGTAATGTCAGCTGTTCAAGAGGATGATGACAACCTTATTTAATTCTCACCCAAACCAATTGGACTAATCATCTCATTCACCCATTTTAAAGGCAACAAAACTGAGATTCCATGAAGTTAATCACCTTCACCAAGATTACACAATTAGTAAGTTGAAGAGCCAGGATTCAAGTTCAGGAATTCTTATTTCAGGGCCACTGGGCCTAAACCACTATGATGCTAAGTAAAGCGACTCAACATAGTAAGAGCTAAAGCTAGTAACTGCTGGCTATAATGATTATGATAATGTTAGGCAACTACAAAGACAAGAACAGATACATCCTAATTTTCATTCTGGAAAATAATAAATTCTCATTAATTCAACATTAATTTTATTTTTCTGCTTAAAATTAGGATGATCTCACTTCATTATTGAAACAGGAATACATAGTACTCATCACTGAAGGCAATTTTGTTCCTTTATAACACAAAAAGGGAACTAATAATAGTGTATTGTGTGTACATGTGTGGTAAAACCCCATGGACTGTAGCCCATCAGGTTCCTCTGTCCATGTGATTTTCTAGGCAAGAATACTGGAGTGGGTTGCCATTTCCTCCTCCAGGGGATCTTCCCAACCCAGGAAACAATCGAACCGGCATCTCCTGTGGCTCCTGCATTGGTAAGCATATTCTTTGCCACTGTGCCACTTAGGAAGCCAAATAACAGTATATGCCAACCAAAACTTGCAATACCTAATGTAAGCTAAATGCTTTTGTGACTCTTGTCTAACAAAAAGGTAAGCAATGACTGTTTATGGTGAACATCTACAAAGCACTATACCAGATAATTTTAAATTATTTTTGCCAAAAGGGAGATTTCACAAGCCAGTGCTAAAGTTAGGAAGTGGCTGCTGCTGTTAGCAATCATCAATGTCATCATCACCATCAGTTATATACCTAGAACTTATATCAAACTAGCATATACTCAACTTTAGGTACCACTTTGGGAACATTTTCCTTCAATCTCCAGAAAGTTTTCTTTGGTGAAATAAATGAAACCAACTTAAAAAAAAATTCATGCTGAAGGTATAGTATTTGGGAAACAAGCAAAATTCAAAATTAAAGTTTCTAAATAAATTACATTCAAGAAATAGGCAGGCTAAAATATTTCCAGTTGCAATTAGGAAAAGATATTTAGTTTCTGGAACAGATTGAGACTTCAAGAGTTTATATTTAGCTGTTAATATTCAAAAATAGTTTGGCATATGTTTTTCCAGTAAATAAAAAATAAAGGTGAAGACTGAAACTAAATGGATGGTGAGTAAAATAGAAGTTTTGAGGTGATGTTAATTCAAGTAAAAATGTTAAGTCTCAAAATACATATCCTCACAGCAACATATTTTGGAAGCCAGATAACTTTAAATCATATATTCCACATTGGAAGACGGGTAGCTTTCTCCACTACATATCATAACAAATACTCGATAACCACATGTTCAAAGAAGGACTGTATATTTTAAATGCTTTTAAGGAAAATACATCAAGGAAAGAATCATTTGCTTAATAAATTAAAAAATGACACAGGCAACAGCATAAAATCCACATGAACATTATAATATGCTCAATCAGTATTAATTAAGGGTCTAATTATACCTATTTCATAGCTAATTTGCATTTTTAAAAGGAACACAAAGTATCCTATTTTAGGTCCAAAATAAAGGTTCTGAAATAAAATTTTAGAGGAAAGCTAACTGCAGTATACTTATGGAAAAAAATCTGTTCTTAAAAATTAAAACAAGTGAAAAGCAAAGCATCATATTTTCAAGTATAGGACTATGTTGAACCTGAATTTACCAAATGAAAGAAGAAGTAATGCATATAAACTGAGACATTTAGTGTCATTTATAGGCTTTTAAGAGGGCTTCCCAAGAGCTCAGTGGTAGAATCCACCTGCCATGCAAGAGATGCAGGAGACATGGGTTCAATCCCTGAGTCAGGAAGATTCCCTGGAGGAGGAAATGACAACCCACTCTGGTATTCTTGCCTGAAAAATCCCATGGACAGAAGAGCCTGGGGGGCTATAGTACTTGCAATCACAAAGAGTCTAACACAACTGAGCACTACAGTTTCAATTATTATAATGCTGGGATTTTTTTAAAAATAGGAGACCTCCAATCCACTGCTTTTTGAACAATTCTCTTGGTTAAAGTAGAGCTTCCCAGGTGTCGGAGTGGGAAAGAATCTATCTGCCAATTCAGGAGCCACAGGTTCCATCCCTGGGTTGGGAAGATCCTCTGGAGGAGGAAATAGCAACCCCTCCAGTATTCTTTCCTGGAAAACCCCATGGACAGAGGAGCCTGGCGGGCTACAGTCCATGGGGTAACAAAAGTCAGACACAACTGAGAGAGTGAGCATGCCTGGCTAAATTAACCTAGGCTTAAATTCTGGGGTTCAGTTCAGTTCAGTCACTCAGTCATGTCAGACTCTTTTTGATCCCATGGACTTCAGCATGCCAGGCTTCCCTGTCCATCACCAACTCTGAGAGCTTGCTCAAACCCATGTCCATTGAGTCAGTGATGCCATCCAACCATCTCATCCTCTGTCGTCCCCTTCTCCTCCTGCCCTTAATCTTTCTCAGCATCAGGGTCTTTTCTAGTGAATCAGTTCTTCGCATCATGTGCCCAAAGTATTGGAGTTTCAGCTTTAGCATCAGTCCTTCCAACGAATATTCAGGACTGATTTCCTTTAGGATGGACTGGTTAGATCTCCTTGCAGTCCAAGGAATACACAAGAGCCTTACCAACAGTTCGAAAGCATCAATTCTTCAGTGCTCAGCTTTCTTTATGGTCTAACTCTCATATCCATACATGACTACTGTAAAAACCAGAGCTTTGACTAGATGGACCTTTGTTGACAAAGTAATGTCTCTGCTGTTTAATATGCTATCTAGGTGGGTCATAGCTTTCCTTCCAAGGAGCAAGCATCTTTTAATTTCAAGGCTGCATTCACCATCAGCAGAGATTTTGGAACCCCCCAAAATAAAGTCTCTCACTGTTTCCATTGTTTCCCCATCTATGTGCCATGAAGCAATGGGACTAAATGCCATGATCTTAGTTTTCTGAATGCTGAGTTTTAAGCCAACTTTTTAACCCTCCTCTTCCACTTTCATCAAGAGGCTCTTTAGTTGTTCTTTGCTTTCTGCCACACAGACATCACCAGATGGTCAATAACCAACTGAAATCAGACTGATTATATTCTTTGCAGCCAAAGATAGAGAAGCTCTATACAATAAGCAAAAACAAGACCAGGAGCTGACTGTGGCTCAGATCATGAACTCCTTATTGCAAAATACAGACTTAAACTGAAGAAAGAAGGGAAAACCACTAGACCATGCAGGTATGCCCTAAATCAAATCCCTTACGATTATACAGTGGAAGTGACAAACAGATTCAAGGGATTAGATCTGATAGACACAGTTCCTGAAGAAAAATGGATGAGAAAACTATAAAACACTGATGAAAGAAATCAAAGAGGACACTAATAGATGGAGAAATATACCATGTTCATGGATCGGAAGAATCAATATAGTGAAAATGAGTATACTACCCAAAGCAATTTACAAATTCAATGCAATCCCTATCAAGCTACCAGCAATATTTTTCACAGAACTAGAACAAATAATTTCAAGATTTGTATGGAAATACAAAAAACCTCGAATAGCCAAAGCAATCTTGAGAAAGAAGAATGGAACTGGAGGAATCAACTTGCCTGACTTCAGGCTCTACTACAAAGCCACAGTCATCAAGACAGTATGGTACTGGCACAAAGACAGACATATAGATCAATGGAACAAAATAGAAAGCCCAGAGATAAATCCACACACATATGGACACCTTATCTTTGACAAAGGAGGCAAGAATATACAATGGAGTAAAGACAATCTCTTTAACAAGTGGTGCTGGGAAAACTGGTCAACCACTTGTAAAAGAATGAAACTAGATCACTTTCTAACACCGCACACAAAAATAAACTCAAAATGGATTAAAGATCTAAATGTAAGACCAGAAACTATAAAACTCCTAGAGGAGAACATAGGCAAAACACTCTCAGACATAAATCACAGCAGGATCCTCTATGATCCACCTCCCAGAATTCTGGAAATAAAAGCAAAAATAAACAAATGGGATCTAATTAAAATTAAAAGCTTCTGCACAACAAAGGAAACTATAAGCAAGGTGAAAAGACAGCCTTCTGAATGGGAGAAAATAATAGCAAATGAAGCAACTGACAAACAACTAATCTCAAAAATATACAAGCAACTTATGCAGCTCAATTCCAGAAAAATAAACGACCCAATCAAAAAATGGGCCAAAGAACTAAATAGACATTTCTCCAAAGAAGACATACGGATGGCTAACAAACACATGAAAAGATGCTCAACATCACTCATTATTAGAGAAATGCAAATCAAAACCACAATGAGGTACCACTTCACACCAGTCAGAATGGCTGCGATCCAAAAATCTGCAAGCAATAAATGCTGGAGAGGGTGTGGAGAAAAGGGAACCCTCCTACACTGTTGGTGGGAATGCAAACTAGTACAGCCACTATGGAGAACAGTGTGGAGATTCCTTAAAAAATTGCACATAGAACTGCCTTATGACCCAGCAATCCCACTGCTGGGCATACACACCGAGGAAACCAGAATTGAAAGAGACACATGTACCCTCAATGTTCATCACAGCACTGTTTATAATAGCCAGGACATGGAAACAACCTAGATGTCCAAAAGCAGATGAATAGATAAGAAAGCTGTGGTACATATACACATGGAGCATTACTCAGCCGTTAAAAAGAATACATTTGAATCAGTTCTGATGAGATGGATGAAACTGGAGCCGATTATACAAAGTGAAGTAAGCCAGAAAGAAAAACACCAATACAGTATACTAACACATATATATGGAATTTAGAAAGATGGCAATGACGACCTGTATGCAAGACAGCAAAAAAGACACAGATGTGTATAACGGACTTTTGGACTCAGAGGGAGAGGGAGAGGGTGGGATGATTTGAGAGAATGGCATTGTAACATGTATACCATCATGTAAGAATCGAATCGCCAGTCTATGTCCGACGCAGGATACAGCATGCTTGGGGCTGGTGCACGGTGATGACCCAGAGAAATGTTATGGGGCGGGAGGTGGGAGGGGGGTTCATGTTTGGGAACGCATGTACACCCGTGGTGGATTCATGTCAATGTATGGCAAAACCAATACAGTATTGTAAAGTAAAATAAAGTGAAAATAAAAATTAAAAAAAAAAAAGAAGAACAATGGATGGAGGTTCGTGACATTGTACAGGATGCAGGGATCAAGACCATCTCCAAGAAAAAGAAACACAAAAAGGCAAAATGGTTGTCTGAGGAGCACTTACAAGTAGCTGAGAAAAGAAGAAAAGCGAAAGGCAAAGAAGAAAAGGGAAGATATACCCGTTTGAATGCAAAGTTCCAAAGAATAGCAGGGAGAGATAAGAAAGCCTTCCTCAGTGATCAATGCAAAGAAATAGAGGAAAACAACAGAATGGGAAAGACTAGAGATCTCTTCAAGAAAATTCAAGATACCAAGGGAACATTTCATGCGAAGATGAGCACAATAAAGGATAGAAATGCTATGGACCTAACAGGAGCAGAAAAATATTAAGAAGAGGTGGCAAGAATACACAGAAGAACTGTACAAAAAAGATCTTCATGACTCAGATAACCACAATGGTGTGATCACTCACCTAGAGCCAGACATCCTGGAATGCGAAGTCAAGTGGGCCTTAGGAAATATCATTACGAACAAAGCTAGTGGAGGTGATGGGAATTTCCCAAAGAAAGGCAACACAAAAAAGTGTTCAAACTACCACACAATTGCACTCACCTCACATGCTGGCAAAATAATGCTCAAAATTCTCCAAGTCAAGTTTCAACAGTACGTGAACAGTGAACTTCCAGATGTTCAAGCTGGTTTTAGAAAAGGCAGAGGAACCAGAGATCAAATTGCCAACATCCGCTGGATCATGGAAAAAGCAAGAGAGTTCCAAAAATATATCTACTTCTGCTTTATTGACTATGCCAAAGCCTTTGACTGTGTGGATCACAACAAACTGTGGAAAATTCTTCAAGAGACGGGAATACCGGACCACCTTACCTGCTTCTTGAGAAATCTGTATGCAGGACAAGAAGCAACAGTTAGAACTGGACACGGACTAACAGACTGGTTCCAAATGGGAAAAGAGTATTGTCACCGTGCTTATCTAACTGCTATGCAGAGTACATCACGCGAAATGCTAAACTAGATGAAGCACAAGCTGGAATCAAGATTGCCAGGAGAAAGATCAATAACCTCAGACATGCAGATGACACCACTCCACCCTTATGGCAGAAAGTGAAGAACTAAAGAGCCTCCTGATAAAAGTGAAAGCGGAGAATGAAAAAGTTGGCTTAAAACTCTGGGCTAAAAGAGCTTTTACTGTACATGCTGATTGTCGGAGGATTAGAACCAAAGGCCTTTTGCCCTCCACACTCATGTTCTTCCTGACACTTGCCCTGCTATCAACTTCCCTACACACTCCAAAAACCAGAGTATCTCCTTCCTATCATTTTTATTCTCTAAAATTTTAAAAAGCAGTTTTAGAGGAATGTAAAAAAAAAAAAAAAAAGAACAAGGAAAGGAGGAGAACCAAGAAAAAGGAGGCATATGACAATTTCAGAAATGAAAATGGTCAACAGACAGTATTGAATACTACAGCTTCAGCAAAAATAACTGGGCAGAGGACTAGAAGGTCACTGATGCATTTAAGAGGGAGCTTTTAGTTAGCACTTGGTGAGGGCAGAGTCAGGTGGGCTGAAGTGAGGAAGAAATGAAACATAGAAAATAAGGGCAATCTGGGAGACAGGGAGGAAGAGAATAGTTTGAAGGGTAAAATGTTTCAAATTTTATGAAATTTTCTAGAAAAGATAATATCAGAGAAAATTTAAAGTAGAGAATAGGAAAGCCAGGGAGTACTAAGTTGAATTAATATGATATTTCAGATATTCAACTATTTTTTTTACTCTAAAAAGTAGCAATTTCATATAAATTAAACTAATGTATGAACTTAATTTTAATAACGAAGGAGATAAAGTGATCTGCTAAGGAGGTAGAAGAGAGGAACAAGAGGACTAAGCGTGAAAAAGGTAAAGTAACAAGGATTCTACCAGAAATAAATGAAAGCATTTTCAGAACTCTGCTTAGAGTCCTACAATATGATCCTATGCCGAATACACCTGGCAAGGTTGTTATCCTCTGAAAGGATCCCATCTGCTAGTTTTATCTTTGCATTTATTTCACTTTTAGAAACAAAGCTATTGAGCTCTAACAGGATGCCTGAACCTGAACACTGCAAGATTTCTTTTGGGGGAAAAAATCACTCTTGCTTAATGCGGCACAAACACAAAGCTGCACTGATGCTGTTGCCTTTGTTTTTTGTTTTTTGTTTTTTTGCTGATACAGAAGATATAGAAACTTAGAGCCCAGTATGAAAAGCAGAGACATTACTTTGCCAACAAAGGTCCGTATAGTCAAAGCTATGGTATTTCCAGTAGTCATGTATGGAGGTGAGAGTTGGACTATAAAGAAAGCTGAGCACCAAAGAAATGATGCTTTCAAACTGTGGTGTTGGAGAAGACTCCTGAGAGTCCCTTGGACTGCAAGGAGATCCAACCAGTCAATTCTAAAGGAAATCAGTCCTGAATATTCATTGGAAGGACTGATGCTAAAACTGAAGCTCCAATACTTTAGCTGCCTGATGCAAAGAACTGACACATTGGAAAAGACCCTGATGTTGGGAAAGATTGAAGGCAAAAGGAGAAGTGGATAGCAGAGGATGAGATGGTTGGATAGCATCACCAACCTGATGGACTTGAGTTTGAGCAAGTTCTGGGAGTTGGTGATGGACAGGGAAGCCTAGCGTGCCGCAGTCTATGGGGTTGCAAAGAGTCAGACACGACTGACCAACTGAACTGATGAAGTTGCTAATTTCAGGTCTACTGTTTTGCTATATCTTAATTTCTCATAAATTCAGCTGCAAATGGCAAACATCTACAGAATAACCACATGTCTAAAACCAAGCTCCATGCTCTGCCCTAGGAACAGCAACACTATCCAACTTCCCTTTTGCTGTGACCTCCATCTTTCTAGTCATCTGGTCTGGTACCAGTCACCAAAACCTATCAGTCAACTTCTTTGAACAGTTCCTCCTAACTTTCCTTTCCCATTTTTTCTTACTCTAGTCCAACCAGTAGTCAGCCCATCTAGATATCTATGATAGTCTCAGAACTGGCCTTGCCCATCCATTCCCATATTACTACCAGTGTATCATCCAAAACCACCAGTCCCCAAATTCAGCTCCTTTGTATCTCCACCATCACAAATTTTCATCTTGAAATTCAGTTTTCTGTAAGGATCCTTTCCTGTCTAGTAAAGCAAATATTTAATTGTTGTATTTTAGTCATTAAGTTGTGTGCAACTATTTGTGACCCCATGGACTATCGCCCACCAGGCTCCTCTGTCCATGAGATTTCCCAGGCAAGAATACTGGAGTGGGCTGCCATTTCCTTCTCTAGGTGATCTTCCTGATGGAGGGACTGAACTCATGTCTCCTGCTTAATAGGTGGATTCTTTACCACTGAGCCATCTGGGAAGCCCAAATATTTCATTACTCCTTAAAATTTCATCCAAGCCATGGGCTCTTGACCCATGATGATTTTAAATATGTACACACGTTATGTTCATACCTCCCTCTAAAAGGTGGGGACTAACTCCTCAGCCACTGAATGTGGGCTGGGCTTACTGACTGACTTCTAATGAAGAGAATATGGCAGAAGTGACAATGTCTGACTAGGTCATAAAGGACATCACAACCACTTCCAAGGTCTCTCTTATTCACTCAGGGGACAGCTAACTGTTATGCGGTGAGGACACTCAAGGAGCCCTGGAGAAGTCCATGTGGTAAGCCCTAAGGCCTCCTGCCCACAGCCAGCACTAACTTGCCAGGCATGTGAGGCAGCCACTTTGAAAGCAAAATCTCCCCAGCCCTAGTTAAGCCTTCAGATGACTGCAGCCTGGCCAATATCTTAAATGAAGCTCATAATAACCTTGAGCCAGGACGGTCTAGCAAAGATACTCATAAATTCCTGACTCATAGCAATTGCATGTGATAATAAATGTTTATTGCCTTAATCCATTAAGTTTTTGAGTAATATGTTACACAGATGGAGAAGACAGGCTTTTCTCAATTCTGTGCCATTACTCATGCCATCTCCTCCACCACTGTCCTCTCATTATCCATCTTCCAATGCCCCTTCCCCTACCCTTCAGATTCAAGCCAAAGTTTCATCTCCGTGAGGAGCCCCCTTCTTTTTTTCATAAAACCACTTTAACTCTTACTTCTCCAGTTCTACTTTGAACACGTCTATGCCTAATCACATCATTCATTTAGGCATTCATTCATATATTCCTGTGTTACTGGGCTATATGCATCTTTCCTCTTAAAGACATCATACAATTCTTCTAAACTGCATTCAGTTCAGTTCAGTTCAGTCGCTCAGTCGTGTCCAACTCTTTGCAACCCCATGAATCGCAGCACGCCAGGCCTCCCTGTCCATCACCAACTCCTGGAGTTCACTCAGACTCACGTCCATCGAGTCCGTGATGCCATCCAGCCATCTCATCCTCTGTCGTCCCCTTCTCCTCCTGCCCCCAATCCCTCGCAGGATCAGAGTCTTTTCCAATGAGTCAACTCTTCGCATGAGGTAGCCAAAGTACTGGAGTTTCAGCTTTAGCATCAGTCCTTCCAAAGAAATCCCAGGGCTGATCTCCTTTAGAATGGATTGGTTGGATCTCCTTGCAGTCCAAGGATTCTCAAGAGTCTTCTCCAACACCACAGTTCAAAAGCATCAATTCTTTGGCGCTCAGCTTTCTTCACAGTGCAACTCACATCCATACATGACCACTGGAAAAACCATAGCCTTGACTAGACGGACCTTAGTTGGCATTCAGCACACTGTAATTAAGATACTCAACATCTGCTGAGAAAATTAGCAAGTCGTACATACACAGCACACCCCGGAAGTGCATTTGCTGAATACGTATAAAGTAGAGGTTAACAATATGGACTTAGAGCTAACAGTCTCTCCTCTCTACTTATTTACTACCCGCCCTGCTGTCCTTGGGTAAGTTACTTTAAATCTCTGTAAGCCTTTATTTCTTCAGTGCTTTTTAATAAGGATTCTAACAGTATCTATTTTAGTATCTACTTAATAAAAAGATGTTTAAAAAAATACATGCAAATCTCTCAGCAAAGTGCCTGGCACAGAGTGTTCAACAAATGTTAGTTATTATTGCTTGTATTATTAACCACAAATGACAAAGGACATGTTGAAATTCTGGGTTCCTGAAAGTCTCTAGATGTAATCAAGTGGCAATTTAAATTAATATGAAATTCTACAAACTAAAACAGGATTCACAATTTCTATTAAGATAATTTAATTTTTCTAAAATCTACTTTTAAGTCAATAGAACTACAGCCTGAAGCAATTGTACAAGTGCAGCCTTGACTTTTTCTCCTTGTTGTCATAATAGGATATTAACTTCAAAGCTTTTGTGGGAACACTTAATTGCTTGCATTCCTTAACAAGTAGCCACCATAGGAGTTTCCAGATACACTTTTAACCTTTACAGTCCTGAGAAAGTATATAAGGCAAACTTACGAGACATTTAAATTTACACAGTCTCTGGGTTGATACAGCTGCACGTATGTGAATAAGCCACAAAAAGTAAATGAATTTTGTACATCAATCAAAATAGAATCCAATAGAAAAAAAATCAAAATAAAAGAACACTGCTATACCATATACCTGAGCGAAGGTGGGTGGGAAACTATAATGTTATTCATTAAAAAATTTTTTTATTGTGGTATAATTGACATTTGCTATAATATTAGTTTCAGGGGTACAATGTAATGATTCACTATTTCTGTATATTGTGAAAACGTCTCCACAAGTCTAGTTAACATCCATCACCATAAACAGTAACAAATGTAACTTTTTGTGATGAGAACTTTTAGGATCTACTCTCTAAACAACTTTCAAATATGCAACACAGTATTATTAACTGTAGTAACCATGTGGTGCATTTTATCTCCATGACTTATTTATTTTATAACTGGAAATTTGTACCTTTTGACCACTTTCACCATTTTACCCACCCTGCAACCTCTGACAACCACCAATCCATTCTCTCTATCTTCGAGCCCCATCCCCTTTTTTTTTGTCTAATGTTATTCAGAGTCAGCATTACATGTGTTTCATGAACTCAGATCATTCCTAAGCTATTTTTATAATTTACATATATTCTTGCTGCTGCTGCTGCTAAGTCGCTTCAGTCGTGTCTGACTCTGTGCGACCCCATAGATGGCAGCCCAACAGGCTCCCCTATCCCTGGGATTCTCCTGGCAAGAAGACTGGAATGGGTTGCCGTTTCCTTCTCCAATGCATGAAAGTGAAAAGTGAAAGTGAAGTTGCTCAGTCCTGTCCGACTTGTAGCAACCCCATGGACTGCAGGCCACCAGGCTCCTCCATCCATGGGATTTTCCAGGCAAGAGTACTGGAGTGGGGTGCCATTGCCTTCTCCAACATATATTCTTAACCATTTCCTAAAAAATAATCGGAGCTCTGTTGAGAAAACCTAATAGAATGATTTTCAATAACCACTCTATTTAAAAACAAGCCTACTTTTTAACTGTGAACCAAGTCCTCTGAAATAAAAAAAAGCTACTTAATTTAAATTCTTATTTGCTCTTTCCCCCTACCAATATACCTTGAAAAGTTTAGTTTTTGAAACATTCAGTATCCATTCCACTCTTTATGTGACCCTATACATCACACAACCTGAAATAGAAACAAAGACTGGAAAATTACCTTGTTTATTCCACCTCAGTGTCAAACAAAAGTACAAATAGTATTCAGTGCATGTGCTAGTTACCTTAGAACTGCCAATCATGCTTGTTTTGAAACCTTTTGATTTTCAGAGCTGTCAATCTTATGTGTTGTAAGAGAGAAGTGAGTGTAGAAATAATGCTTTAAGAGATGCAATCTTCATGAAACATGAATAAATCAATGGACCTTACTCATAAAATTGAATTTTAGGATTTGACAGAAAGGTATACAATTCTCACAAAAAAATCAAAATATAAATTAATGAAATAAAAACACTTAGAGAATAAGGCTCTTTAACTAAAAATGTAAGCATGGTTCAGCCATAATGATTGATATTTCAGTAAAAAAGAGGAATGTTCTTTAACTGATACTAATCTGTAGTATTATAACCATTGAGTGGGAAAGGGAGAATCAAACTAATCTAAATCTGGACATTAAAAAAAATTTTTTTGAAGCAGGCAAAAGTATCAACATAATAAATTTCCATTCTCCACCTCCCCAATACAACTCAATTTTCTATTTACCTATTCATTCGTGTCTAAAATCAAACACCATCAGAAGCTTTGCCCTCTGAATTGCAAGCCACAATTAGTCACCAACACCTGTTTCTTCTATCTCCTAAATTACTAGTGAAAATCTCCTTTCCTGACCCCTAGACTTAATTCCTAGGAGAAGGCAATGGCACCCCACTCCAGTACTCTCGCCTGGAAAATCCCATGGACAGAGGAGCCTGATAGGCTGCAGTCCATGGGGTCGCTAAGAGTTGGACATGACTGAGCAACTTCACTTTCACTTTTCACTTCCATGCATTGGAGAAGGAAGTGGCAACCCACTCCAGTGTTCTTGCCTGGAGAATCCCAGGAATGGGGGAGCCTGATGGGCTGCCGTCCATGGGGTCGCACAGAGTTGGACATGACTGAAGCGACTTAGCAGCAGCAGCAGCAGCAGCAGACTTAATTCACATTTTTGTTATTTCTTCCCAGAAGCTTCCTTACTGGCCTCTCTAACCCTGGTTTCATTCTTCTAATACATACTCCACATCACAGCCAGAATGATCTCACTGAAACACAGTGTGGTCCCTATTACCTGTCAGGATATTTTAATATCTTTACCACTTTCAGAGTAAAGCCTCAATGTCTGAAAATGATACATAAACTCCTTGAGGACCTGGCTCCTGCCCATGTCCCTACTCTCCCAACTCACTTCTCCTAAACGTAAGCCAACTAAGCCACTTGAGTTCTCTCTCACTGAAAACTCTGGCAAGTACAGCTCCCTCTCATTTCCTGCACTTTGTGTCTCCTATCCCTCCTCTACAACTCAGTTCAACTGCTAGTTCCTCTGGGAAACTGTCTCTGCCACAAGCTGACTCCATCATGGATCCCCTCTTCTCCAGGCCGGTAGGGTACAGTAAACAAAACTTGACACGCTACTATCTGCATTGGTTTACATCTCTATCCCCCAGCTGAATCACAAGCTCCCTGAACACTGGGACTGTCTTTCATCTGTACATTGCTAACATAAAAAACAAGAAGTGGTGCACAATAGCTGCTCATTAAATGTTTGCTGACTCAGTGAAAAATTATGCTATGGCCTATTTGTTTAAAAATAAGGTTAATAAAATCAGCAACTTAGTTCTTGAGATTAATAAAATGTATTATGGGTACATTCCAAGCCAACCAAACTAATCAATGCCATAAAGCAATACTTTGCACAAGGGCTTCTCTTGTGGCTCAACTGGTAAAGAATCTGCCTGCAATAAGGGAGACCTGGGTTCGATCCCTGGGTTGGGAAGATCCCCTAGAGAAGGGAAAGGCTACCCACTCCAGTATTCTGGACTGGAGAATTCCATGGCCTGTATAGTCCGTGGCATCGCAGAGTCGGACCTGACTGAGTGACTTTAGCTTCACTCACTGTAAGAACTGGCACCATCTCAAGTAGTATTTGAGATCCAATAATCACGTCCTATTTTCACTACTGTTCCCACTAGAGGTGTTAAAGTCTCAACCACGACAACTGCTCCTGTCCAGGACACTCAGTACCTTGATTGCAACAAACACTTTTCTGATATGTGACCATCCCTATCAAGGGCTTCAGTGAACACGTAGTCAACATAGCGGCAAGACCCTGACCTGGTTACAGGTCACTGATCAGGAAGTTAGTTATCTGGTGACATCAAGTCTCCACAGAACTCAGTGAGAATTAAGCAGGGGAGCTTAGGAGTGGTCAACACACACATTGACATTCGCATATTAAAGTACATACACTTTACTTACTTAAGAGGCTCTGAGGTCCTTACTCAAACTCTAGTTATCTTATTTTAAGCACAGTTTTGATGACTGATTTCCCAGGCATCAGAATATTAGAAGAAAATTAGGAAGTCTAAGAAAGCTAAAAATGCAGACACAAATACAAATAGAAAAAGAAACATGACACCCAAAGGTGAAACACAAAAACTACAAAACTGGACGGTTACATGGCTGACTAACAATAATTCTATATATTTAAGTTGTGATACAATACAGAAATTAATGTTCATAATTATGACCTTGGGTCATCAAAACAAAGACAAACAAGTTAAACAACTTTAGGTCTAATAAGGTTCAAGAAAACAAATGATACATTTTATAAAATGAATCAATTAAAAATTGTGTTATACACAAAGAGTCAACTTTCTACCCTTTGCAAAATAAACTTTTTTGAAATATGTCACTCCCAAATAACAAGAGGCATGCTGACTCTAAGCTACTTATCATTGTCAGACATTAACTAGTTTCTGTGAAATTAACTAGTTTCTGTGACTACAGGAGTCACCACAATCATGATTCACAACCATTTCAAAACAAAGCCTGGACCTGCTGGCCATTACATTATTGGTGGTAATACTACCCAAACACACTGTACCGTGGACACCATAACCCAGGATATTAGAACTGACTACCTACCAGTCTTTAACAGACCTCTATAGTGATTCACTACCATACTGCTTTTAAGGTCCCTGGTATAAAGCTAGTTCGTATGTCAGACTATTTTAAGGAAGTTTCTATTACACTTTAGTACTAATAGCTACATGCTGTAGGATTTAGAGAGCAGCACAGCAAAGTGAAAGAACATTCCTGAGTGATGGATACACACAACCCTAGGCTTTAATCTCTGCCTTGTTAATTACACCTGTGTGACTGCAGCACCTTGTTTATGCTCAGAGACTTACTTTCATTTGGGAAATGGGGATAATATCTTCTATTGCCTATGCTTCTTGTGTAGAACAAATCAGACAATGTACATAAGGTGCCAACATATGTTTTAAAAAGCCTGGCTGTCATGATTATCAGATACAGAAATGAAATGATCTTAATCCACACTAGGACAAATTTTGTGAAATTGTATGCTGTATTAATAACAGATAAATGTTTAAAGAGAAAAGTGTTTTATATTTTTAAGTCACAGTAGAAGTCCCCTGACTCATAGATTGGTTCATGGAAAAGCAGGTCAAAGTGAGGAGGACTCCATAAAACAAGTATACACATAAACTGTAGAGATATTAACTTAGCAATTAATGCAAATATTCTGAGAGGGGGCCAGGCCTTCTTACTGAGGAGAGGTCCACTCACTGGAGCTCTGCACTGATCTCCTTAAATAAACAATATCTATACTGCAAAGTCAGGGATTGCCGGAGTCAGTCACTTTAAACTAACACAGGGACAGAAAGAACTGCCGCCCTCATCCCCATCTTTACAGTTTACTTAAACTAATTCAATAGCAATTTTATTTTTAAAAGATTGCTTTATGGTGCTTTTCTAAAACATTAAAATTAGCTTTCATAAGAACAAAGACCCTTTTGAAACTCCTATTTTATTAATTTATGTAATAATCAAATAAATTATTAAGCAATAATATAAATGGGTTTGGGAACAAACACAACTAGCTTTTGCTAAATATATACCTCAACTGAAAGAAGCAAAAATGCCCAGTTATGGTACAGAACTATTAGTTTCTAATTGTCTAATTCTAAGTGCTGATACCATCCTAAAGCAGATCAGTCCTGGGTGTTCATTGGAAGGACTGATGTTGAAGCTGAAACCCCAATACTTCGGCCACCTGATGTGAAGAGCTGACTCATGTGAAAAGACCCTGATGCTGGGAAAGATTGAGGGCAGGAGGAGAAGGGGACGACAGAGGATGAGATGGTTGGATGGCATCACCGACTCAATGGACATGGGTTAGGGTAGACTCCAGCAGTTGGTGATGGACAGGGAGGCCTGGCATGCTGCAGTTCATGGGTTCGCAAAGAGTCGGACATGACTGAGCGACTGAACTGAACTGAACTGAAGTGCTGTTATGGGTTAATGGGTTTTATAGAAGAAAATCTTGATTAAACTTAACAAGTCAGTTAATTCAATGATAACTGCCAAAAAAGTTAATGCCAGGGTCATTTTGATTTGCTATAATCTGACTTCTGATTCCAAGTCATAAATTGATGTTTAAAAAACAAAATGATTAAAACTTTTGAGGCTGGTACTGTAAGAGTTAGGTCCCAACCACACTGCCAAAATTTCTGAATGTAATTATAATATGTCTACTTTGCAACTCACTCAAAGTAGATCACACTATTTTTTATGCCTAAATACTATACTTTATATTCTAAATATTACTATTAATGCAATGTCTTTCTAGACTTAATTTTTCTTTGAAAAGTGTTTTTCGAACTTTTTTTGTATGATAGAAATACTCACCACCACTCCCCCCAACACCTTAAACGAGACATTACCAGAACTGTAGTATAAAAGCAGTGAAAGCAGAGCTGCTCTGAAATAGGACCTAACTGCCCCCTTTTCTCCCAGAGCAATCTCTGAAGCCTTTTTGCATAACTCTATCCGATTCAGTGGATATGAACCTGGGCAAACTCTGGGAGATGGTGAGGGTCAGGGAAGCCTGGCATGCTGCAGTCCATGGGGTCACAAAGAGTAGGACATGACTTGGCAACTGAACAACAACATGCTTCTTGGGACAAAAACGGAAAACTTGTTCTTTTAAACAACAATCAGAAATGAATATTAAAACAAAAAAAGCTATAGAACTTATTAAAAGGCTGTAATTTAGCTAATTATAATATTCAGTTAACCAAAACAATTTGGGATCCTTATCAGTTATCACTTTTTTTTAAAAAGAAGCATTCTCGTGGCATTTTAAACATTTAGCAATAGAAGCAAGGGTCAAAGGTTTTCTCTGATTACTGTTATCTTCTACTCACTGAACATCTTGTCATCATATTACCTCTTCTTACTCATTTAATTACCAATTTTTAAAACTGATTTGTGCACTAGTTTATTATCTATCCTCCATTCTCCCAAGAGAGTAAGTTCCCCTAAATTCATGGAAGCAGAGAGCTAATCTGTCTTATTTATGAGCCCTTATAACAGTGCCTGCCAAACCGAAGGGATTCTAAACTCTTGGGTACTGTTAGCAAGCGCAACAGCAGATCATTTTTCATTAATAGAAAATAAATCAGTAATTTGCAAATGAAGTATTATTTCATGTAAAGAAATCCTTTCTTCTCCTCCCTGCAACTGATAAGCTTTACATCGTGCCACCATGGATGCCACCCAGATGAACTGGCTATCCTTATTCTTACAAGTTGACCTAATGTGAAGCCAGATCAGCAGGTATTAGCTTTATAAGAAGATGCATTTTATATAAGTCTGCTGAATTATGAATATTTTACCTGCTCAGCCAAATTTATTATAAACTGGCAAATGCCAGTGATATACATGTTTCTTTATATTTGTATATATTAAAAATTTATGGAAAAAATTCATTTCCATCTCGATGACTATCGTTTTCCAATCTCAGAGTTTTAGTTCTGCATCTCTGTTCCCTCTTTATATTCTATTCCCAGGTCTCCCACCTTAGTGGTTTTCATAAGGCATATTTATATTCACAATAATCTTTATCTACAAAGACTATAAACAGAATGAATTCTGTTCAAATAATAGGAAAAATGGTAATCCAGAGAGCAGATGCAAAACAGGAAGAAAAAAATATGAAAAAGAATCAGGATTTGGTACAATAAGAGAAAAGAACATAATGAAAGAGAAATCAGAGGTTTCTTTTGAAAGGCAGATGGAGACTGTGAAAAAGAAGAGGCCCAAACGTTACACATACAATGGGTTGAACAGCATGTATTACACCAAAGATGGTTTTAATTTTATGATGCGGAACGGTTTATTATCAGGATGGACATTCAAATCTTCCCCAAAACTGATCTCCGCTTTGAGGAGACATGAATTTAGCCTAACTTGACTAATATCACATGATGTGAACTTGGCCTACGTGGACTAACTAGCATGATGAAGAGAAATAATCCTATATTCTATCTTTCCAAAAAATCACCACTTAAAGTCCAACAATACTTTTGAGATATCTCAACTTTTATGCACACTCTTAAAGCATCTGGAAATGATTCTACTTACTCTCCATCCACTTCCGGTCTTTTACATACACAATGAAACTTGCCGCCAAAATCTATATAAAGATCGTTCTCCACGATATGAAAGATTCGCCCAATGACTATTTTATCCTTTGCAGGTCCCATCTGTGTGAGAGGAGAATGTCTCAGCATAGACGCGAAGGATTCCACATTTTTCGGAGAGCCCTAAATATGAAGAGACATTGATACGTATGTAATTCAATGCAAAGGTATAATATGGTAAGCACAGTAACAGCTTCCGTGCCCACGCAGCCACAACCTCTTGGCTTCTCTGGTTACTCGGACGGTAAAGAATCTGCCTGCGTTGCAGGAGACCAGGGTTCGATCACTGGGTTGGGAAGATCCCCTGGAGAAGGGAATGGCAACCCACTCCAGTATTCTGGGAAATCTCATGGACAGAGGAGCCTGGAGCGGTTGCAAAGAGTTGGACACAACTGAGCAACTAACACATATACATACAGATTAATAGCTTACAGGGGAAGTTTTTAAAAGTCAATTTGCTGTATATCTGTTTTGCAGCAATAATAAAAACACTGAAATAAAATCTTGCTTTAAAAAGTCAGGTACACTCTTCAGCTTCCTCCTCATTCTTTTCCTCCTTGAAGAGCCAGAGAAAAGCAGGCATCTGTGCTTGGGTGGAGATGTGGTGGCCCCGGGTGCAATCTGGAAGGTGAGCAGGTAAGAAGCGTCCTTAGACAAAGCCTCAGGCCTGGGGTGAGGAGGGGGTGAGGAGGTGAGTATGCACGGAGGGTATCCAAGAAGGTAACCGGCTTCATTCCTATATGCTGCGCTTAGTCACCCAGTCATGTCTGACTCTTTGTGACCCCATGGACTGTAGCCCCCCAGACTCCTCTGTCCATGCAATTCTCCAGGCAAGAATACTGGAGTGGGTTGTCATGCTCTCCGCCAGGAGATCTTCCCAACCCTAGGATCGAACCCAGGTCTCCCTCATTGCAGGTGTTCTTTACTATCTGAGCCAGCAGGGAAGTCCTCATTCCTATATGACTATCTGCAAAAAAAAAACCTTTGAATACAGGTTAATGAAAGTGACTATAGTTTTAATACAAATTTAAATAAACATTAAGATTAAAATGATTATGGGTCATATAATTAGTTGTCTGAATTAGCAGTTCTTGTTACATAATATTTTTAAATGACCTGACTTTAATTTTAACATTTTAATGCTGTAATTTTCTTTTCCTAAAATAAAATTTTAAAGGAAAGATAGCTTTAACTGTTTTGTGTTACTCATTTCTAGAAGTTGTTTTACATACTGAATTTATTTGAAGTAGGGTTGCATATATAATACAGGGTGATTATTTCTTTTTATTTTAACTTACAAAAAATTTTTTTTCAAACACATGCTTTTTCAGAAATCCATGAGTACAGATTTGTGTGCCTTCTACTCATCTTTGGTGGAGAAGGCAATGGCAACCCACTCCAGTACTCTTGCCTGGAAAATCCCATGGATGGAGGAGCCTGGTAGGCTGCAGTCCATGGAGTCGCTAAGAGTCGGACACGACTTTCACTTTTCACTTTCATGCATTGGAGAAGGAAATGGCAACCCACTCCAGTGTTCTTGCCTGGAGAATCCCCCGGGACAGGGGAGCCTGGTGGGCTGCCATCTATGGGGTCATACAGTTAGACACAACTGAAGCAACTTAGCAGCAGCACTCATCTTTGGGCTTCCCAGAGGCTCATTAGTAGAGAATTCGCCTGCCACTGCAGGAGACATAGGTTCAATCTCTGGGTAGGGAAGATCCCCTGGAAAAGGAAATGGCAACCCACTTCTTTCTTTTTCTTCATCTATTTTTTGGGGATGGAGGTATTACTTAAAATTTTTTAATATATAAAGCATATGTGCATTGATGAGTGGTCATTAAGCCACGTCCAATTCTTTGTGACCCAAAAGACTGTAGCCCACCAGGCTCCTCCGTCCATGGAGTTTTCCAGGCAAGACTACTGCAGTGGGTTGCCATTTTCTTCTCCAGGGGATCTTTTCGACCTAAGGATCGAACCCTCATCTCCTGTGTCTCTTGCAATGGCAGGGGGATCCTTTACCACTGAGCCACCTGGGAAGCCTATAAAGCATATGCATAAATTAATATGTATAAAACTATCATGCATATGAAGATATTTAATATACAGCTTGGAATCAGAGGAAGCACGAGATAGCAATGAGTGCAGGCACCTCATTTCACACATGAATACCGTATCTGCTACTCACAGCCATGTGACAGGCTGAAAAGTGATTTTAAATACAGGTTGCTTCAAAAGATGGAAAGTAGAAACATGACTAAAAACCTTAAAAGGAAGCAAACAGTAAAGCAGAATAACAAATAGCCACATGTAAAGCTCTCAAAATATGCCTCTGGTAGGACCATCACCCCCTAAAATGTAGCTTAAAAAAAAATTAATCAATTCATTATAGACCCAGCCATCACTGGGCCTTCCTAGGTGGCTCAGATGTTAAAAGAATCTGCCTGCAATGCAGGAGACCCAGGTTCGATCCCTGGGTTGGAAAGATCCCCTGGAGGAGGGCATGGCAACCCACTCCAGTATTCTTGCCTAGAGAACCCCACAGACAGAGGAACCTGACAGGCTACAGTTCAAGGGGTTGAAAAGAGTCGGACACAACTGAAGCAACTTAGCACTCATGCACAGGCAGAGATTCAGATATAATATATTAGCTTAAGTGGCTGGGAGAGGCTTTTAATAGCTTGCTTGGTGGACTTAATGAAACCTAGACCCAATGAAAGACTACACTAGATGAAGTTGAAATACCAGAACTTCCTTAGTATACCATTGAGAAAAGTACTCAAAGGCTAGAAGAGAATATAATGTTAGGATGGATTTATTATTTATGATCTGTTCACCACGTCTTATTATGGCCCCAGGAGGATCTATAAGATACATACTTTACCAAGACTAAAAGAAACACCTTTGAGAAGGGAGTACCAGCATTTCTGAGAGCTGTGTGGTAGCTTCTCTCTGTAGGCCAGACTGACACCCTGAACTCAATGGGAAATAATGAGATCCTTTAGTGGCAGGAGTCAGGTCAGCACTTCTTAGCCAACAACATGATGGGCATGGTTATCATAATGCTGCAGAGCCTAACAACCTGTACAGTTTTCTGATACTGGCTGGTTGGTTATGGTGTCCTTAGAAATAAAATAGATGGGAAAACTAATTCTAGAGAACAAATTGAATCACCACATATGAAACTCACAGCCCCTCAACCAATCCTTGAACCAATTCCCAGAAAACAAGCTTTTCGAATGAAGAGGAGGTCATGTCCCCTTCCAGAAGGATGCTGTTACCAAACCCGAAATCTGGACCACCAATCTTCCTTCCAGCTTTCCCAAAGGGGTCTGTGGCTATTTACCAGAACTGAGGGAGGAGAAATTACCAGACTTTTCAGAGATAATCTGAACTGACACTAACTCTTCAAGAACACCAGTCAGAACAAGGGCTTATGGAGACTGCGTGATAAATGGAGTTTTAGCTCAGATCTGTCTCATGAACCTGCTCTATGGTTATTCTCCCTAGAATGCACAACTGGAACATGTATAGTCAGCCACTGGCAGGATCTCCACACTGGTTCCTTGATCTGTGGAGTGAAGGCTACTAGAGTAGGAATGGCCAAGTGAGAACTTTCACTACCTACCAAAGTAAGTCAAAGGCAAAATACCACCTCCCTAGGGCACTGCAGCAGTCAGCACCTCTGTCAAGGACCTGGAAGATGCAGGGTGGTGACTCCTACCACGTGAGCATTCAACTTGCCTACGAGGCCCTGCAGAAAACAGACAGGTCTTCCGGAAGGACAATTTATTGTCATAAACTTAATCAAGGGGTAACTCCAATTGCAGCTGTTGTTCCAGATGTGACTTCATGGCTGGAGTCAATTAAAATATCCCTCAGCACCTGGCATGCAATAATTATCTAACAAATGCTTTCTTTTTCTAGACCTGTTAGTAAAGATGATATACCTCCAGGTTACATTAACTCTCTAGCTCTGTGCCACAGTCTAGTTTACACAGACTCTGAAGGCCACTCCATTCCACAAGATAGTATGCTGCTCCATTACACATGCTGACTTGACCTGGAAGCAGGAAACTCCAACTACTCTCGACTCATGGTAAGACACCTCTATGCCAGAGGGTGGGAAATGAATCTCACAAAAATGCTGGGCCTTGGTTGAAATTCCCAGGGGGCCAGAGGTCTGGGCTATGTCGAGATATCCTTTCTTACCACAAAGAAGCTCAGTGCTTAATGGGTCTCTTTGATTTTTGCAGGCAACAAATACTTCATATGAACATGTATCTTCAATTCTTTTAACAAGTAACCCAAAAAGCTGCCAGTTTTGAGTGGGGCCCAGAACAAGATAAGACTTTGCAAAAGGTGTAGGTCATCAGGCAAGCTCTTCCACTACTTGAGTTTTATAACCTGGCAGACGTGATGCTTGCAGTACAGAGATGGACAATGAGTATTCTGAGGTCTCCATGAGTAGTGTATGTAGAACTAGAGTAGCCCTAAATGACAGCAGTAGAGGGCTCTGAGCAGGGCACTTGAGTGATTCTCTCTCTGCACAGACAGATGGCCTAAAGTGAGGACCAAAAATGATTTGTGTCAAGTGACTAATGATTGTGCTGGATGGTCAGAGATTTAGCAGAAACAGGATTGGGAAATATGTGACAAGAAGGTCTGCAAAAGAGATAGGAAGACAGATCTCTCTCAAACAGGCACAGAGTGAAAAAATAAATGAGTCACACGTGAATAACTTCTTCAGCAGAGAAGAATCTTAATAATCAAGGGACAAGACAGCTAGTCATGTGGAGTCAGTCAACCTCTCTCCCTGACACTCTTGCCCACCTCCTCAGTGGGTTCAAGAACAAACTTGCCACGACAGCAGGGATATACTTCTGTCTTGGGGGTAGGAAGAGTATCTCAACATGGCCCAGACCACTGGCCAACTAGAAATTTTACCAGCTGCTAGGCCCCTGAATTTCTGTGGTATGGAACTTATACATAGATTTAGGAATACTGACTTCCACTCACCCTGTGAGTAGTGATCTGGCTACAGTCACTGCTAAATGACCAATCTACCATGGCAGAAACCAATACTAAGCTTCCGAGACAGTATGATTCCCTGGGAGCATCAGCCAGCCACCTGGTGGCAAACTGGTGACATAGGACTATTTGAAACGGAAAGGACAGTGATATATTTACCACTGGAATGGATGTTTATTCTGAATATGGATTTGCCTTCCCTGACAACAAAGCTTCTACCAAAACCACCATTCATGAACTTACAGATTCTCATGTTCATTGTCATGGTATTCCAAATAGCATTGTTTCTAACCAAAAAAATCATTAATTATGTGGGATAATGGGGTCACGCTTATGGACGTCACTGAGCTGACTAGTGCTGGATCTGGCAGACTAGTGAAATGAAACGTCTCTTTAAGTTAAATTTTCTATTTTGAGACCATTGTAAATTCACATGCAATTACAAGGAATAATACATGGAGAGCTCCTGCAATGTTTATCAGTTCTCCCAATGGTAACATCTTGTAAATCACAGTATAATATTACAACCAGGAAAGTGACATTGATGTAATCCATCAGTAGTATTCAGATTTCACCAGTTTCAGATGTAATCATTTGTGTGTATATTTAGTTCTGTACACTTTTATCATATGTGAAGGTTCATGTCTACACCACCACAGTCAAGTCACTGGACGTTCCGTCACCACAACGATCCCTTGTGCTGTCCTTCCACTCCTTATCTCCCTTCTGCCCTATCCTAACTCTTAGCAACTATATATTTGTTCCCCATCTCAGTAATTACACTATTTCAATAATGTCATATAAACAGAATCACAAAGTATGTAACTCTTTGGGATTGGCTTTTTTCACAAAGCATAACTCACTTGAGAGCCATTCAAGGTGCTGTATGTATCGATCACTGGTTCCTCTTTACTGTCATATTCCACAAGACAGATGCACCACATTATGCTTAACCATTGACCAGTTGAAGGACATCTGGGCTGTTTCCAGTTTTGGGCTATAATAAATAAATAAAGCTCCTATGGCCACTTCTGTGTAAGTTTTTATATGAACATAAGTTTTCATTTCTCTGGGATAAACATCCTCTGCTCCAGTGTGCATTTATTTCCTTTGGGAGGATCTGACCATCTCAACCTGAGTAGCTGGTCAGAGGCCAGAGGACTTGAGTCGCTGACTCCTGGACTGGGAGTCTATCATTCCATGTTTGCCAGCTGACAACAGCAGAGTGCCCCAAGTTTTACAAAGAGAGGGAAAAGACAAATGGGATAATCACTGTTTAATTTTATTCCTAAATCCCTACAAACCAGGCTCCACTCAAATGCTATTGCTTTCTTTATTTCCTGTTATTTAATGCCAACAGATAAAAACAAACTTAAGCATCATAATCACACTAGAAAAATTAATCACAAGAAAAATCTTAATAAAACCTTTAAAAGTAAAAACAAAATAAAGGAAAATCCAAACACATTAAAAGAAGAAAGTGAGACGTCTAAGTAAAAATGAGAGTTAGGAAAGAGACATAAGAAGTGAAAGCTAATGCTGAAATCACAGGAGTCTGACTGTATATGATCAGAGCATATTACCACCCAAGAAGCAGAATACATACAGAATATATTCATCTTTTCTTTTAGGCAATGTATAGTACTATTTATATCAATATGTATATTACAGCTATTGATAAACACCTACTTTCCTTAGAGATTTACATCTACCTCAATACACTCTCTCATTGTTATTATATTAACTGGTCAATTCCTCTAAACCTGCTTTGAAAATGTTATACTCTACCATGAAACTAAATATTTCAGAAGGCTTTTATTACTAACTTGGAGATAATTCTCCTAGAATTCTATAATGTAAAAATCAGGGAATACTATGGTTAAAACCAGAAATGTTTTGCATCATTCTTTTTTACATATTAGTTTTTAAAACATTGGTGTGATTTTTTAAGTTGTCAATATAAAACTAGTGAGAAAACAAAGGGGTAAATAAAGCTGTATGAGTACTGCTAGTATATGAATTTAGAAGACTTATATTAAAAATAAGACAACTGAAACCAATCCTTCAAATAAGCTATTTTTGGATTTTTCAGTATTCTGAAAAGACAAAATATCTGATTTAAATATTCAGTTGGAATATCCCAACATTTTGAAATAAAAAATACCAATAAGAAATATTCATGAAAAATTTAAAAATATTTACATAAAATCTATCTAATATATTGCTAAAATGAAACTATAAAGTGTATTATAACATCAGTATTCTACATAAATCAGCTAAAATAGTTACTTACCATCCTAAAACAATAAAATGTTCTGTGCGGCCTTAAAAACTCTTGCAACCCATTTTCTCAATGTGCTGTAAAGTAACATGCCACCCTCTACTGTTAAGAAACAGTAACATTCATAAAGCAGAAAATCCGTTTTTTGCTCAACTGTTGCCACCTGGTGGCTATAAGATGGGTTTTTCACTACACCACAGCTTCCAATCCGCTTAACAGGTTCTACAAATCTCTGTTCTCTAGAGGAAATGGCAACTGCCTCCAGTATTCTTGCCTAGAGAATCCCATGGACAGAGAAGCCTGGCAGGCTGCAGTCCATGGGGTTGCAAGAGTGGGACATGACTTGGCAACTAAACTACTACTACTACTACTAAGTGCCATAAAAGGCTTAAAGGTTTTAAAATATTTTTAAAAGGAAAAAGGCATTTGACTTTAAAAATGTAATATTTAACAAATATTTACCAGGTCCTCTATATGTAAGCGTGTGCTATGTTGGTTACAAAAATGAAAAGGACTTGGTCTCCATCCTACAAAAAATAAACAAAACACTTTACAGAGCCACATGAATCAGCCAATCTCAATGAACGAAGGAAAAGAGAAATGAATAAGTGAGCATGGACGAATAAATGGACTTTCAGGTCACTGAAACTTGAGATCCCTTGAGATCGCTGAAATAGGCAATTCACATGAACTGTCCTTGATTAAATTCCTGCCTGCAGGGGAAAGTTCCTTTTAAGTATAACTTGCTTGGTTCTTACTGAATATTTCGTATTTCTGAGGCGCATATATAGATACATGTGTCTACATTTTAAAGATAAGAATTTAACCAGTGGGTACAAGGTTGACTTTCATTCATTTGTGTATATGTATATATATATATATATACACACACACGTGTGTATATATGTGTGTGTGTATATATATGTGTGTATCAATACAGGAGACACAGGAGATGCAGGCTCGATTCCTGGGTTGGGAAGATTCCTTGGGGGATGACATGGTAACCCATTCCAGTATTCTTGCCTGGAGAATCCATGGACAAAGGAGCCTGGAGGACTACAGTTCAATGGGTCTCAAAGAGTCAGACATGACTGAGCAACTAAGCGTGCACACACATGCACATTCTAATCAAAGCCCCTGGACTTTCAATATAAGTTTCATCTGGTTGGTGAGATGATAAAGGCCTAAAACAAGAGATGATTTTTACTATGGAATTTGTAGGCAGGGAAGCTAATTTTAGGGGGAAGAGCAAAGGTAAAAGATATCATGCTTTGTTTAGGGAACAGCAAAATGTCTACGCTCCAAAAGCTTTCTTTAAAGCAGAAACCATGTTACAAATTAAATCTTATATAGAACCCAATATATATAACAATAAGCATAGTATTTTGGTGGTATAAGTGCATTTTATCAGTTCGAATTCACAGAATTTACTTAATATTAAGTCAAAAACTGTGAACATGCAATTATTTCGATAAAAATTACAAACTAGTATCAGAAGTGAGGGATAACAACCCAGTTCTCAATTTCTGTATTTTGACTGCCCGATACCAAGAAAATCTACATATAACACCCCACATGTATAAGTGGGTGAGGAAACAGGCACTGTCACATACTATAAGTGGTGTGGTGCAGTCTGTATCTATCAAAACTCAAACTGCGTGTGCATACTTTCAGTCAGTATATATCCCATATATACGGATAAGGGCATGCTCAGTTGTGTCTGACTCTTTGCAACCCCATGGACTGTACCCCACCAGGTTCCTCTGTTCATGGAATTTTCTAGGCAAGAATACTGAAGCAAGTTGCCATTTTCTACTCTAGGGAATCTTCCCGACCCAGGGACTGAACTGGCATCTCCGGCATCTTCTGCATTGGCAGGTGGATTCTTTACCACTGAGCCACTTCTTTTGCAATTTCAAGGACTGCAGCCCCATCAGACTCTGACAATGGCATTTCCCAGGTAGGACTAATGGAGTGGGTTGCCATTTCCTTCTCCAGGGAATCTTTCCCACCCATGAACTGAACCCCCATCTCCAGTATTGGCAGGCAGATTCTTTACCACTGAGTCACTGGGGAAAGTAAAAGTGAAGTCACTCAGTCGTGTCCGACTATTTGCGACCCCATGGACTGTAGTCTACCAGGCTCCTCCCTCCATGGGATTCTCCAGGCAAGAGTACTGGAGTGGGTTGCCACTTCCTTCTCCAGGGGATCTTCCCAACCTAGGGATCGAACTTGGTTCTCCCGCATTCCACCCTATATAAATATGCAGAAAAAATGTAAATGCTCACTGTAGCACTGTCTGTACTAAGGGGAGGAAAAAAAAAAACAGCCTAGAAGCTCACTAGTGAAGGTCTGGTTAGATAAATAATGCTACATCCAAACCATGGAATGCCAAACAAATACTTTTTCAGTGAGGTATACAGATAGCCTCCTGTATTTGCAGATGTGGCTAACTGTACCATTTATATAAAGGACTTGAGTATCCAAGATTTGGGTATCACAGAGGATCCTGGAACCAATCCCTTGTTGGATAGGGACAAGGGTAAGCATACTACACTACACATATATAATGATAAGGAAAAATATTCAAAGTTATACTTAAGTGAGAAGAGCAATTTTCAGCAGCAGCAATGAAAATATACTGAGTGCTCATTACCATGTCCCTGTACTAAGTGTTTAATGAATTCATTTAATCTCATAATAATCCCATGATAGTTTCCTATTATTAAAAAGAGGAAAAGAAGATACATGGATATTACATAACTTTCCAAGGAAACACAGGCAGTAAATGATAGAAGAATCATAATTCAAAGCAAGACCATCTGAATCCAGAGCTTTCATTCTTAAACATTAATGATGTAGTTCAAAAACGTGTGTTTTTAAGTATATCTGTATATATAACTTATACTCATAAAAGCATACATAAAATCTCTAGTAGTATACTTTTATAAAAATACACCTTCCAGCTTTGAGAAAATGAAAGGAGGCTTTTATATGCACTTAGTAACCTTCAGTGCTATTTATATTCTCCTTTCACAACATCACTTTTATACTTTACAATTTTTTTTCAAAAATCCTGATCACACAATAAAGACAAACTTATTCATCTTGTAATGTCAGGATACTCTGCAATTGAATGGTTCCAGAAACTTCGAAGAGCGAAATGAAAGATTTTTCACAAAATTAAATCTTTACACCAATGCCTATCAATTACTCATAGTCCTCATCAATAAATATGTCAGAAAAATACTGAATACCTCCAATAAACACTGCTGCTGCTGCTGCTGCTAAGTCGCTTCAGTCGTGTCCGACACTAAAACAAAACTAACGTGGTATGTTCGGTTTTCTTATTACTCTGGCAATTGTTCTTGCTGTGTTACTATTCTGGACTGCTGCTGCTAAGTCACTTCAGTCGTGTCCGACTCTGTGCGACCCCATAGACGGCAGCCCACCAAGCTCCCCCATCCCTGGGATTCTCCAGGCAAGAACACTGGAGTGGGTTGCCATTTCCTTCTCCAACGTGTGAAAGTGAAGTCGCTCAGTCGTGTCCGACTCTTAGCGACTCCATGGACTGCAGCCCACCAGGCTCCTCCGTCCATGGGATTTCCCAGGCAAGAGTATTGGAGTGGGGTGCCATTGCCTTCTCCTGATTGATTATTCTGGACTAGCACGTTTTATTAACGTGCTCAAGCCTGTGCTATCCTCACTTGTTCAACTGCTTGTGAGCACTCAAACGGAAATCTCCAATTCAAAGACTGCCCAGTCTGTCTTAAAGTTCAAATGTGCACTGTGCGTTCTATTCCCTCATTCATGCATCTGGCAAACACGGACTGCCCACTAAGAGTCAAGCACTGCAGTTTTCTGTAACCAAGGACACTACCCGTCTGTGAACTGTTTGGGACTGGTTCCCAAGGGGCTAAGTACAGAAATTGGGAGTTTATTTTTATACAGTTTAATACTGCCAACTTCATGTCTGCTAGCTCGCTAGCTCAAAAATATCTAATTTGTATTTCTGCCTATTTCTTCCATTTCACCTATCTAATAATTTTATCGTATTTTACAGAATTATTGCCTGGGGCTGATGGATTTTTTTTAAGGTCATTTACAGAAAAAGTGAAGCACTGATAGGTTAAATTACTTGCTCAACTTCATAGTGACACTAATTCTGTCATTTACCTATCCACTGACTTAAGAAATATTTCTGAAGAGCCTGGGACACCAGACACTAAGCTCCACACTGCAGCTACTGTGCACAAGAGAAGCCAGGAGCCCACCCTCTTCCAGCGTGAGTCCCACTCGGAGTCCCAGGAGTCGCCCTAGACGCGCCGCCGGCAGCTCTCGCTGCTGGTTTCCCTTCTAGCACTCAATTCAGAAGACGCGTGCAAAGGAGTGTGGACAACGCAGGCCTAAAATGTAGATACCCTACAGAAGTACAACAAATCGACGAAAAATACGAGCGCACACTGTTCCAAGTGACCAGCCCAGACTTTACTTCCTACGCGGGGCTACGCTGGGCCCCGCCCCCGGCCCCGCCTCTCGGTCTCACCCAACTTAGCCGAGCCCAACAACGACGTCAAACTCCGCCCTGCCCCCGGTTCCATCCTGACTCTGCCTCCAACCCCGCCTCCAGGCCCCGCCCCCAACTCCGGCCCCGCCCGCCAACGAGTGCCTGGCTTAGCTCTCGCGACTCACCCTCGTCCGGCCGACCTCCGCCTTCCGCTGCAGCTCCGAGAGCCGTTCCAAAGCGCTCGCGAAGCCGCCTGGGCGCGGCCTAGGCTCCGTGGAATCAGAACTCTCGCTTCCGGAGCCACTCTCAGTGCCTGCTCCTCGACAGGATCGAGAGAAGAGAAACACTCGCAGAAAATGACTCTCGGCAGTCACGGCACGGGTCCGACACAGCGCCGCCATGACGGATCCACAACCTCTGACCTTTGGCTTCTCCGCAAGCGCGCAGGTCGCGGGGCGGAGCAACGACGGGCCGCCCGTTGCAGAGCCCCGTGGGCGGTGGGCGTGGTCTGGTCGGTGGTGGGGCCAAGTGTGGGTGGAGAAAGCTTCTAGTTGGTGGACAAAATCTTTGATGGCTAGCAGCTAGCCCCTGCTAGCAGCGGCCCGCTAAGTTTTGCCTGGAAAGCCTTCTGACTCGCAGCGATTTCGCCCTCGCAGGTACCCCTTGGGCCTTGTGCTGCTGTAAATTCTGGTAATGCGACACTTGCTGCCCCCGCCTCCCGCGTCCTTCCCCAGAATGTCCGAAGGTTCTTACCCCCAGTGCTCTTCAGGACTTTGTTCAACTGCGAGGTTCTCCTTGGCTATCTTATGTAGAATAGGAATTCCAAATACTATCGGACCCCTGCCACTTAACACTTATTATTATGCTATGTAGTTTACTTACAATAATTGTGCTTAGCATGTGCTCTGAATTTATGAACTCTATTGGGGAAGACTGATGCTGGGAGGGATTGGGGGCAGGAGAAGGGGACGGCAGAGGATGAGATGGCTGAATGACATCACTGACCCGATCGACGCGAATCTAAGTGAACTCCGGGAGTTGGTGATGAGGCCTGGCGTGCTGCGATTCATGGGGTCGCAAAGAGTCGGACACGACTGAGCGACTGAACTGAACTGATGATGGAAGGAATTGTGCTGTTGAATCCCTGACAGCGAGCACGTGGAAGGGCTTAAACATTTGGGGATCCAAGTGTGTCCTTCTTTGCCTATTCTGTGGTCAGCCCAGCCATGTTACAGAAATACTAATTTGAGACGTTTTGGGTCACCTCTGGCTGCAATCCCTTCTTTTAGGGGGTAAGTTCCTAATGCCTAGATATGCACCACCCAGAGGACCCACGCTCACTTATGATTTTCTCCCTTCCGGCGCCATGTTAATTGCCAGAATTTGCCCACCTTGTTCAAAACTGAGCTGAACACCATAGTTGTGTTAATGAATTCAGCTGTCCATCCTTCTTCCCAGCATTTTTATAATACACAATTATTTACTTGAGCGAGCACTGTTCCATCGCATTTGCAAGTACTTTGAGGAGAGGAATTTTTATGTATGACCCCAGACCCTGTAATAATGCTTTTGACTATGAGACTTAAGTTTTTGGCCAGGCCAGGCATCTTGTAGGGAGCTTATTTCCCTGACCAGGGACTGAACCCTGAACTGGACAGTGAAAGCTCAGAATCCCAGCCAGTGGATCCACCAGAGAATTCCCAATAATGCTTTTGACTATAGATTTTAAAACTCTGATATTCTCAATTGTGTAGACAGTAGAAAGAACACAAGAATTGGACTAACCTTTGTTGTTCAGTCGCTTAGTCGAGTCTGACTTTATGACCCAATGGACTGTGGCACACCAGGCTTCCCTGTCCATCACCATCTCCCAGACCTTACTCAAACTCAAGAAGCTGAAGTTGAATGGTTCTATGAAAATCTACAAGACCTCCTAGAGCTAACAACTAAAAAAGATGTCCTTTTCATCATAGGCAATGCCAAAGAATGCTCAAACTACCACACAGTTGCTCTTGTCTCACATGCTAGTAAATTAATGCTCAAAATTCTCCAAGCCAGGCTTCAGCAATATATGAACTGTGAACTTCCAGATGTTCAAGCTGGTTTTAGAAAAGGCAGAGGAACCAGAGACCAAATTGCCAACCTCCCCTGGATCATCGAAAAAGCAAGAGTTCCAGAAAAACATCTTTCTGCTTTATTGACTATGCCATAGCTTTTGACTGTGTGGATCACAATAAACTGTGGAAAATTCTGAAAGAGATGGGAATACCAGAGCACCTGACCTGCCTCTTGAGCAATCTGTATGCAGGTCAGGAAGCAAGTCAGAACTGGACATGGAACAACAGACTGGTTCCCAATAGGAAAAGGAGTACGTCAAGGCTGTATATTGTTACCCTGCTTATTTAACTTCTATGCAGAGTACATCATGAGAAACACTGGGCTGGATGAAGCACAAGCTGGAATCAAGATTGCCAGGAGAAGTATCAATAACCTCAGATATGCAGATGACACCACTCTTATGACAGAAAGTAAAGAAGAACTAAAGAGCCTCTTGGTGAAAGTAAAAGAGGAAAGTGAAAAAGTTGGCTTAAGCTCAACATTCAGGAAACTAAGATCATGGCATCCGGTCTCATCACTTCATGGCAAATAGATGGGGAAACGGTGGCTGACTTTATTTTTCTGGCCTCCAAAATCACTGCAGATGGTAATTGCAGCCATGAAATAAAAAGACACTTACTCCTTGGAAGAAAAGCTATGATCAACCTTGGCAGCATATTAAAAAGCAGAGACATTACTTTGTAAACAAAGATCCGTCTAACCAAGGCTATGGTTTTTCCAGTAGTCATGTATGGATGTGAGAGTTGGGTTATAAAGAAAGCTGAGTGCCGAAGAATTGATGCTTTTGAACTGTGGTGTTGGAGAAGACTCTTGAGAGTCCTTTGGACTGCAAGGAGATCCAATCAGTCCATCCTAAAGGAGAGCAGTTCTGAGTGTTCATTGGAAGGACTGATGTTGAAACTGAAACTCCAATACTTTGGCCACCTGATGCGAAGAACTGACCCTGATGCTGGGAAAGATTGAAGGTGGGAGGAGAAGGGGACAACAGAGGATGAAATAGTTGGATGGCATCATTGACTCAATGGATGTGAGTTTGGGTAAACTCTGGAAGTTGGTGATGGACAGGGAGGCCTGGTGTGCTGTGGTTCATGGGGTTGCAAAGAGTTGGACATGACTGAGCAACTGTACTGAACTGAACTTTCATCATAGGGGACTGGAATGCAAAAGTAGGAAGTCAAGAGATACCTGGAGTAATAGGCAGGTTTGGCCTTGGAGTACCAAATGAAGCAGGGCAAAGCCTAATGAGTTTTGCCAAGAGAACATGCTGATCATAGCAAACACCCTTTTCAACAACAAAAGAGATGACTCTACACATGGACATCACCAGATAGTCAATACCAAAATCAGATTGAGTCTGTTCTTTGTAGCTGAAAAAGCAGCTCTATATAGTCAGCAAAAACAAGATCGGGAGCTGACTGTGGCTCATATTATGAACTTCTTATTGCCAAATTCAGACTTAAATTGAAGAAAATAGGTAAAATCACTAGGCTATTCAGGTATGACCTGAATCAAATCTCTTACGATTATACAATGGAAGTGACAAATAAGAGTTTAGGGATTCGATCTGATAAGAGTGCCTGAAGAACTATGGATGGAGGTTCGTGACATTGTACAGGAAACAGGGATCAAGATCATCCCCAAGAAAAAAATGCAAAAAAGGCAAAATGGTTATCTGAGGAGGCCTTACAAATAGCTGAGAAAAGACGAGAAGTGAAAGGCAAAGGAGAAAAGGAAAGATATACTCATCTGAATGCAGAGTTCCAACGAACAGCAAGGAGAGGTAAGAAAGCCTTCCTCAGTGATCAATGCAAAGAAATAGAGGAAAACAACTGAATGGGGAAGACTAGAGACCTCCTCAAGAAAATTAGAGATACTAAGGAACTAACCTTAGAATAGTGCATAATTGTATGCATCACACATGACATTATTACTAGCCACCTGTATGGCAAGCCTTAAATTCAGTAGAGAGCTTAAAAGTAAATTCTGCTCTAGGTGAGTTCTCTCCTTTGGTACATAAACTGTTTATTTCCCTCGCCTCTTGATGAAGTCTTGCCTAAAACATTTTTGCATTACTTTCTTCGGCTATTGCTACTTCTGTTTCCCTTCCAGGGGAAAAAAAAAAAAAGTGTAGTGAAGAGCTTTGGCCAGTGCTCTTAGTTCTAATTCAACCTCCAATCCTGATTGCAGGCGAGCAATTTATTTTGTTGCTGATTTGGTTTCCTCACATACAACCAAGTTATTAGTCTCTATCTTAAATTTAAGGAAGTGCTCTGTAAACTTAATCAGCATCTACAGAGCAAATGGGATTGCTAATATCCCAGCTCAAAAAATCAATGGCTGTATTATATTCATGTCCTACCTTAGCCAGATGATACATTCCTGTTTTGATAATGCATTTGGGGACATAGTCTGATGTTTTTAATGGGTAAGTCTGTATCAACTAACTTCAAGCATGCCTAGTTCTCTGCCTTTGGCAGAGCAACAGAAGCATCAGGTATGATACTGTCCTTCCCTATATTAGTGCCAATAGTAACATCGACCCTAATGGCAGTATTTTAACTCATGGCCCCTTCTGATCCTGCTCCAATTCCTTGAACCACACCTTCCTTCTTGATTTATTAAAAATAAAAGCTGCCTTTTTCCCATGTAGGTTGCAAATTGTTAGTATGCTTTGTAAAAATAGTAATGGCAGATGGCAAGTGAATAAAATATAATTCAAGTTCTGGCTCTTTGTCTGCTAGCTGTAATCTCATCTATAAAATCATGACAGCATGACAGCCTTGAGTGAGGAATTGAAGTGGGTGTGAAATGCCCATCACCTACTGAAAGCTCAAACAGTGGCCGCTAGTGGCTAGATGAAAGTGATCAGAAGGTGATTTAGAAGTTTATGCCTTTCAAACATCCAAGAAAATCTGGAAAAAAGGGCTAGTGATACACTGGAAATACAGATGAGTATAACTGTAAAGATAAGTCCTTTCAACCATAGAGATGAATGCTATCATTAAGGAGATTGTGTAGAAGATGACCAGAGATGGGCCATAACATTTAAGGATTTGGAAGAAGAGAATGCCAGAGAATAGTCAAACAGGAAAATGAGAAAATAATTAATTCCAGAAACCAAGGGGAAAAGTTTCAAGCATGTTGGGATGGAAAGTGTTAACAGCGAAAGTGGCCAAGCAGCATTTAAGTATGAAGTCCTGGCAGGTGATAGGCATGTGAGTTCTTTTGGCTCCTTTTAATTTTGGTTCATTTTTATTTTAGAATCAGAACATGGAAACTGAAATCTATGGTTTGTAGGTTTACTTAAAAGTGATAATGCTTTCTTAGTAACTGAAAACTAAATGGTCTCTATAATTAATCCAATTACCAATGGGACAATTCACTAATTAATGGCCCAGTGTCTCTCCATTATGGGTAAAAATCTGTTTTGTCATCTGGGTCTTAATATAAAGAAACATGCAATCCTTACATAGGGCCTTATGCAGCATCACTGGCACAAACTGAGCAAAAAGTCACTTACAAATGTCTTTGTGTAGTCAGCATGTAGATTTTTTGTTTGATAAGTTGATTGCATATAGCTACTCCTGATTCTTTCTATACCCAGGATATGACAGGTCTGGAGAGAAGTTGTGTTATTAATGGATTTACCCCTTTCCTCAGCAGATAGGTAATACATACAAAAGAACTCATGCCCAAATTATAGAATTTTTATTGTTTTCAAATACTATACAGAAAAAAAAATAAACAGTAGTATTTCATTAACAGATCCAGAAATAGTCCAAATTCAACACTTTTTTCCCCCTCTATTTCAGTAGTTTGAATTACTACTAAAATAATCCATTGGTTTCTACTCTCTTCCTTGGATTACTTTGGCTTCATAGGTGGAAGCATTCTTGCTTTATTTCCCACAAGCTCCATAAATTATGGACATTCCTTTGTAAGAAGGGGATAATTTTAGGAATTGTTTTCTTCTGTCACACTTCTTGAATCCTTAAGTATCTGAGCTCTCTGTCACTCTTGTTGCTATGTTCTAGTGTCAAACAGGAAACACAGTAGAATAACCAGGATCCCTCTCTGGTGTTCTTAGTAATTACTGTGTTCTAAATTGCTTAAGTAACTGTGAATCTGTAATATTGGATCTTCCACAGAGACTACTTGGAATAAGATTTCTAGGTTGATGTGTATTTTTCTACATTTGTCCTCCCTCTACTTTTTTGTTGCTTCTTTAGAGGCAGAGTGCTTTGCCATAGATTAAATCATTTCTAAATTAAGTTTAGGTAGATGTCTATAAAAGTGTTTCTCCATTTTCTTCTTTTATGACCATCACCAGTACCAACGTACACCCATCCCACCTTCCAACCCTATCTCTATCATTTCTCCCATAAAATAAAGAGATTTGAGGATATTTTGTTTAAAGAAACCGCTATCTTCTCCATTTTTGCCTTATTAAAAGACAGGAACAGGGCAGGACATCCAAGAATCAGTGTGATGAAAGATGTGATAAAAGCAACTGAAAGACTAACTGGTTGAAAAAATTACTTACCAGCCTTATTGAGTAACCATAGTATCTCTTTAAAAAGACAAATGTATACACATGGATTCCTCTGGGACAATGCTTCAACAACCTTTGTCTTAAAGCCTTTTCAAGTAAATAATTTATGGTAGTATGATACCATGAAGCAATGATATAAAGCAGATGGTAAAAAATTGCTTTTTTTTAAAAGCCTGGGTATCAGTTGATTATGTAATACAACAAGCTGTTTCCAGACCATTGGTCTCATAATAAATATTGAGACCTGTGCTACTGATACACAGAATTTATTAAGCTTTTCACATGTAATAGAGCATAGTTTCAATTGCATCTGAAGTGCTCACAAAAGCTCCAGCAATCAAAAAGGGCAGCATGTTACTTCATAATAATCAACACTTGTAGCTTTTCAGATTTGGTTTTCATAAGATAATTTATCCCCAAGTAAATCTAGTCATGCTTTTAAAAAATGCTTTAGGTCACTCCAAACTTGGCAATTAACATTTGGCATAAACAACAATAAAACAATCACAACTTGATAAATAACAAATACAACATTGTAGGCCATAACCATACACAGCATAAGGAAAAGATCGTGGTGATGGGTAAGTAACTACTAGAGTTAATGAGAGTACCTTGGCCTCCATGCAGATACTTCCAGAGGCTTTGGTTCATTCAGCCCTGACACTCTGTTTTCAAAACGGGGCAATGCCTACAGTATCATTTTGTAATTTCTAACAAACTGAAAACAAGTAAGTAGAAAATGATGAGTTGATTTTTATTAATGCATGAAATCCTCAGGAGTTATTACCAACCCCTTAGTATAAAAATTTTTTCAAGTTATATTAGTCATATAACTTGGTGTGCTTATTTTAAATGCTGCTAAATGAATTAAGACAGTGTTTCCCCTAATGTGAATGATTTTAGCACTTTTCAGCTACCTAGATCTAAAAAAACTTTCAGGCTTTGGAACTGAATGTTTGAGGACAATGTTCAAATTTCAACCTATTGATAATATAATATGCTTGATTTAGAATGTTACCTTATAATTTCCTCCAAAACTAAAATTTTAATCTGGTGAAAAATAAGTAGCTATAAGTGGCATAATAACCATGACACTGAAATGGTTACTGTCACAGATGGTGATAAACAGAGGGCTCCACTCTCAGTTCACCTAGGATTTGAAATTACTGTACATAATGTCACTTACAAAACTATAAGAAACTGAATATAGAGCAGATTTATTTAGTCTGGTGTCTTTAGATACCCAAGATATAAGATACTTTATCCCCAAACAATATTCAAAAGTATTTTGTGTAGCTGGTAGTTCCTCCCTCGGAGGTAAAGAACATTTCGCCAAAACTTTTTTAATAAGCAGGATGCAGAGCATTTTAAAGAACAGTCTAATCTAGGAATCAAATATACAGAGATTCAAAGAGGAAAAACAGAAATCTGTATCAAAGAAAAAGATCAAACTGGTAGCCCACACCCAGAGCAACTGTGTAAGCAATTATGATAACCCACAGCGTCTCATATCATTCCAGTGAGGATCCCCAGGTACTAGATGTGTTTTCATTGTGATATTTCCTAAATAAAGGGGCTGAAATGCACATTAAAGAGTGTTTCCCAGGAATAGAAGTGAAGATACTTTTACATTGTTCAACCCACAAGCTATTTGGTCAAAGGAATATGTAAAGCTCAACAAAAGCACATCTGGTGGAAGTTCATGGCAATGAATGTTGACAAGATGTGCTTGGATCTCGCTTGCAGCATCTGGCAGTGAGTAGCAGAACAAAGGTGGGGGGCTCACAGGCTCTCCTGTGTCTGCTCTGGAAGAGGCTCCGTGGTGGTGGCACTAGCGCTTGCAGTTGAATTCAAGACTTCTCCGAAATCACCACCAGCAGGCTTGTTTCCCCCAACTTTAGACTTTGAAAAGTTCAAAAAGGAAGAGACGTTATGAAACACAAACTTCGCTGACTCTGCATAAAGTAACTCAAATCTTACTTTGAAGAAAAAATAAACCAGGAGCCCAAGAGCTCAGTGATTATTATATTTGTACAGAATTTAGTACTGTTGCCATGTCCCATGCAGTTTCATAGAAAAACTTAGGCAGTTTCCATGCTGAAAATATTCAAATTGGTAAATTCTACCCCTTTACTTTTACCCCCATCTGCTTATTGTTCTTCACAGGGAAATTTATCTTTATAAAATTTATAGAATTTTATAAGGCCTGTTATGCTAAAGAATCTACTGAATTCTCTCTTTACCTAGATAAAATTCTGTGAAATATTGAGTAAAACAAAGAAAAGAAACACATGTATGTTTCCCAGACACAGCATGAATGATGCTCTTAGCTCAGTTATGACTGGCCACAGACTCTTTAACAGTTGGAATCTAGTTGAAATTTGCTCTCTCATTCTTTTTGGCCTCCCATCCAAAATCTTTGAATTGTCTGAAAATTTTGCATGACTTGTATCCACCATATGGTTATTAAATTTATTAAAATATTCCTTAATTATAAGAAAATGTTAAGAAGACCTCTTGCAATTTATAGGTCTAAAATAACTCCTCCCCACCACTGGTCCCTTCCTACTCCAAGGCTGTGAATGGCAGTAGCACCTCCCAGTCAGACTGCTTTGCTATCCTTGGTCCTTCTCCATCTTGTTCCCCATCCAGTCGATCACTAACTTTTTGTCTGTCACTTCTAAATCTTTCGACTCTGTCCCACTGGCACTAGCTCAACTCATACGCCATCATCTTTGGCCTGATCACAACACCTTCCTCCCACCTTGTCTCCTTCTCCAGTCTCTCTCCCCTTAGATCTGCAGGGCCAACAGTGATCTTTCTAAAATGCATAGAAGAATGCATGACTCAGATTGTTTAAAATCTTTCAGTGGCTTCCCACTTTTTCTTTAACATGGTCCATCTATCTCTCTAGCTCTGTCTCTTGCTCTATAACCTATAGCACCGTGAAAGTGAAGTTGCTCAGTCATGTCCAACTCTTTGCGACTCCATGGACTGTAGCCTACAGGCTCCTCAGTCCATGGAATTTTCCAGGCAAGAGTACTGGAGTGGGTTGCCATTTCCTTCTCCAGGAGATCTTCCCAACCCAGGGATCAAACCCGGGTCTCCCGCACTGCAGGCAGACAGATGCTTTACCGTCTGAGCCACAGGTAGGTCAGTAAAGTTCCTCTAAGGGTCCCCAAAGCTTCAAACATTCCTTTCAACCTGAAGGCCTCCCTTTACATTACTGCATCTTCAGAGAAGTCTCTCTGGCCTTCCCTCCTGCCAAGGGTGACAGAGATTCCCACTGCTGATGCTCACTGTACCCTTGACCTCCACTGTCCTAGTGCTTAGTTGTTGTTTAGTCACTAAGTCATTTCAAACTCTTCTGTGACCCCATGAACTGTAGCCCGCCAGGCTCCTCTGTCCATGGGATTTTCTAGGCAAGAATACTGGAGTGGGTTGCCATTTCTTTCTCCATGGCATCTTTCCAACTTAGGGATCGAAATTGCGTCTCCTGCCTCTCCTGCATTGCAAGTGGATTCTTTACCACTAAGCCATTTGGGAAGCCCTTACCCTCCCTTTATTTTCATTGGCCATTTAATTGCCTCAACATCTTCAGAAAGCATTTGTGCTCACTGTGGTATTCCCAGTGCCCAATACTCATCTCCTGGTACACGGCAAATGCTCAAGAATCACAGTTAATGACTCAATCCAAAACCTAAATGAAAGTACAAGTAGACCCCATGTTTAATTGAATATCAATGTAAGTTAGCAAAACTATATCCCAAGCATACAACTATATTTTACAGCTTCCTTTGTGATATTTGTCTAATACATTATATCCTTTTAAAAATTACATTTTTTGAAATTTGAATGGCGCCTAGTCATATTTCAAAAATGATTTTATACAGTCTGAATATACTCAGGAGGAAAGTACATAGTAATGACCTGGAAGTTTCTCCTCCTCTTCATTGTTAAAAGAACAGAGCTGGTTTTCCAGCTAGTCATTTCAAAAATTAATACTCAGGGTAGATTTCAAGGAGAGACTATGATATTCCTAAAATTTTGAGAACTGAATTAGAGTAAAACCTTGACTTCTTAGAATGCACAGTTTGTTTTCAAATACCGAAGTAGAAATTAACAAGAATAAAGCAGGCCTCTGGTACTGACCTAGAAGAATGACTGTGATGTATTTTTTTTTTGCTCATCAAATATGTATTAAGCAGCTGCAGTGTGTCAAGGACTCTTCCAGGCCACTGAAAAACATCAGTGAGCAAAAAGAACAGGGGCCTGCATTTGTGGATTCATTAGAGCATGCATGCTGGGGGCATTAAATGAACAAGTTGCAGGGCTGTGTGTACAGCGTGATTCCTTTTTGAAAAACACACATTTATGTAGAAAGAGAAAAGGTGGGAGTAGTGTTTCTATATGCAAGAAAAAAAGATCCAGCTTGTGATACAGTGTTTGGTTTTCTTTCTATTAGCATACCCTGATTCTGTAATTTTAAAAAGCGGTATTTAAAAAGAAGTGACTCAATTACAATTCTGAAAGATAAAATATGATTATTTTAAAGCTGATATAGATGAAATACTTAAGATATCAGTTTTATCTTAATACTTGAGTTACTAGTTTTAATTTGTTTTTAAGTTTATTACTTAAGATATTTTATTTTAAACATATCCACCATAATTACCAGAATTAGTTTTGGAAAAAAATGAGTATGGGCTTTGTACAAACTCTGTGGAGAAGGTTGGACAGTGGATGGGAAGAAAACATCATTTTTCATCACTTGTGATCCTTGATGATATTATAGTTTCGAATATAATCTTGAAGATAACGCAATTTACAAATTCATAAAGTTGATTATTATGGGCAAACGTCCACCTTCACCAAAATCAAAGCAATCAAAAAATAAAAGTGAATCATCAATGATCACCACGGCATCATCATCATCATAATAAAAATGTCCAATAATTAAGGACTGAACAAACAATATCCAATATAAGGCTATGCAAGCAGCCGTTAAACATAATATTGAAGAATATTTAATGATACAGAAAAATGTTTATGACTTATGGTCAATTCTTTTTTAAAAAAATATGTATTTGGCTGCATCAGGTCTTAATTGCAGCATACAAGATCTTCCTTGTGTCATGCAGGATCTTTCACTGTGGTGCACAGACTCCCTAATTGCAATTCTTGGGCTTAGTTGCTCCACAGCATGTGGGATCTTAGTTTCCCAACCAGGGATCTAATCTACATCCATTGCATTGCAAAGCAGATTCTTAACCACTGGACCACCAGGGAAGTCCCTGTTAATTTTTTTTTTAAGTGTAATAGTATAGTCCTACAACATATCACTGTCCCTCGGTTGTAGGATCATATTTTTATGTTTTATTTTTTGTGCTTTTCTATATTGTTTTTAATTTTCTACAATGAGATTTGTATTACATTTTGTCCAATTACAAAAGTATTTGAAGTGAATAATACAAAAAGCAGCACAAACTTCTGAAGTACTACTTTTAAAAATTATATGTTTCTTTTCAGCACTCATGCTGTCATACTACAATATATACTCAAAAAATTTTATTAAGAGTATGTAACACCTTGGTTGGTTTAGTCGCTAAGTCATATCCAACTCTTGCGACCCCATGGACTGTAACCTGCCAGGGTCCTCTGTCCATGGGATTCTCCAGGCAAGAATACTGGAGTGGGTTGCCACTGCCTTCTCTAATATATCATCTTAAATACCCATTAATAAGGTAAAGATTAAAGTTATTAAAGTTCTTCAAGTATTTTTGAAAGGAAATTCTAATTTGAATAATCTACCCACAACAAAGAAAGTTCAGGCACCAAACAAGATAACAGAAAGACCCTGTTCTTTACTTGCCTTTAAGTTTTCGACCTTTTCTTCAAATGATTTGAAAGTTGGGGAGTTTCTATGGAGAGAAAAGAAACACAAATAATAAAATTACACACACGGAACAAAAATTTCAACAATTCAGAAAACATTAGTTGACTGTATTCCCCTTGGCCATTATTCTCAATCAGCAAAAGAACATAGAAACCATATGTAACACCTATACCATAGGCATGCATACAAATGGTGTCTTCTTATGTGAGATGATCAACTTTCGTTCTAAGATTTCTACAACAATCTTTAATTATTTGAACTGAGCCAGTGTTAGACATACAGATAAAATACATGTGTGAGAAGAGGGAACAAAGTCAGGTACAACATTGAGTCTATCACTTCCTCAACCAACTTGTCACCGTATGAGAAAAAGCCACTGTTAGCTCAGTCTGACTTTGGTTAAAGTGCTACAGTCTAGAACTAATGTTTAAATTCATATGTTGCCTGGCAAGATTTCTACCTAAAGCCACATCAGCTCAGCAGGACAAGCAAACCAGAGGAGGTTCCACACCAGGGATCCTGGTTCCCAGGAGCAGCCTAACAGGATAAACAGAGACCAAAAGGAAGGGAGGGGCAGGAAACAATTTGGCCACTTCACAAAGCTGCCCCAACTAACAGAGGCTCTCCAAGCCCACAGGAAGCCTCTCCCGTGCCTTCACATTCATCCACATTAGTTAGGGAGGATCACAGTGCCTGTGTGTTGCTTTCACCTGGGTTTCCAAAGCTTTTATACCATCCACCTGACCTCCAATATCCTTCCTGCTATCATGATGAAATGGAAGAAGGAAAAATGGGCTTCCCCCTTCCCACCATCGTGACAGGCAGTCGGTCCCAAAGGGTGATCCCCAGACCAGCTGTATCAGTAGCCCTTGGGAAGTTGTTAGCAAAGCAGATTTTCAGGTCCCACCCCAGGCTTACAGAATCAGAAAGTTGACATGGGCCCACCAGGCAGGGACTTTTAACAAGCCCTCCAGGTAGTTCCAATGTACACTAAAGTTCAAGTCAAGCGTACATTGTTGAAAAATTCTCTGCCTCTATAGAGAGGTCAGGTGAGGTAGTAAAAGGTGCCACTTGCAAGTGCTTACTGATGAAAGAGGACACTAGAATGAGATCCCAGTTGGTTCCAGATGTCACAGTGGGATGAAGGAAGTAGAAATGGGGAGGATGAGAAAAAGGGAGACTGTAACTAAAGCTAATGTGAACAGAGGAGGTGGGCCACCTACAACCATGAAAAGAAAAGGTTGATCAGATGAGCAGTGTTCAATTTTTTTTAAATTAAACAGATTCCAGAATAAAACAGTTTAATAGGTTTACAAAATAAAGTAGAAATAATAATTCCTTTTTAAAATCACAAACATTTAATGGATTTCTTACACCAGCCTAATAACATTGGGAGGACCAAACGAAAGCTAGTAACACTTTTCACAGCTTGTTTAGAGCAGACTTCTAGTTCCTACTTTGGAACAGTTCAAGAGAAACATCTGGATAAAAAGTAAGAAAGCATCAGACCAACTACATTTTGTGAAAATATACTTTACCTCATAGCAGGCATGCTAATTGAGTGTTGAATGGAGCGTATGCTAAGAGGCAGCATTAAAAAGAGACAGAAATGGAGTTAGTAAAGTGGCGATTAGATATTATAAGAAGCAAACAAAATTTAGTTTTCTAGAATCTTGTTCTTCTGGCACCATAAAAAATTACTTGCTTTTTGAGGTGGAGGGGATCAAAGTTAGCACAACATAACTTTTATTCATGAGCCAATTTGATTCCAGTAGTTCATAATTCAGCTAATAAATCAACTTGGCATTTTTATAGCACTTTGAAAACTGTCGAGTGCTTTCACCAGTACCTGTAAGGCATCTGGCATCAAGGCTCAAGAGTTAATAATTTATAGGTCACAGCAGAATCATAAATGGAATTTAGGTCTTTGAACTCCTAATCCAGTGTTCACCACCTCCCCTCAAAAGATGAAGCACACACATACAGATACGTACACACACACACACACACACACACGCACACACACAAGCAAGACCACTGAAAAGTTCCTGCAGCCATCATTCTCCCACACATTTGGTACCAGAACAGAAAGGTTTCAGAGTTACTATCTGACAACTTCAAGTGACTTTAAAATGACATCACTTCTTAGTAGCAGTAGTCAGTTTTCTAGTAAGAAACCTGTACTTGCTCTTAATTAAACTAAATGTCCTTATAGGCCATTCAAATAAGATTTGGCCCCCTGTCATTATACAACTTGCAGTTGTCAATCACCCTTGCTGCTGCTGAAGCTGCTGTTAAGTTGCATCAGTTGTGTCCGACTCTGTGCGACCCCATAGACAGCAGCCCAACAGGCTCCTCTGTCCCTGGGATTCTCCAGGCAAGAATACTGGAGTGGGTTGCCATTTCCTTCTCCAATGCATGAAAGTGAAATCACTCAGTCATGTCCAACTCTTAGCAACCCCATGGACTGTATGGGATTCTCCAAGCAAGAGTACTGGAGTGGGTTGCCATTGCCTTCTCCAATCACCCTTGAGCATATGCCTATTTGCATTCCCTTTCCTGACTGGTGGTGGGTACAAGCCCTATTCTGCACAGCGCAGAACCAAGAGGAGGAGACGGGGAGTATAAAAATGGAAGCAGAGAGCGATCACTGCCACTTCTTTGGGGTCAGCCTGCTCCCACGTCTTGGGAATGTACTATCCCCTCTGTTTAATAAAAGAACTGTAACTGAGCTGTAACCAGTCGGTCATTTCGAATCCTTGCTACACTGAGACAGGAACTGAGAAATCCTGTCTGTGTGAGCTGTAATTAGTCTCTCATCCCAAATCTTTGTTATGACGAGACAAGAATGGAAGGAGAGAGAGAAATCGACCTGACATGAAGCTGCCTCTATTGCCACAGCCACCTTGCCAAAGCCACCTTCTACCGTCAGTAGAGTTCCACCCACCAAAATTAATCTTCTGGTAATCAACGAATTGTTTAGACTGAATGAAAAGAAAAACAAAACTATTTGCTACAATTAAGATTCTTATCCTGGGATTGTGTAATTAAAACACTAAGGCACTAATCAGCTAGTGGTAGGCACTTGAGCTAAAAACTCATGGAGGCTTTAATGTTGAGGAAGATATTTTTGGGGGACAGGTAAAAGTTGTAAGAATACAGAGGAAGCCAATTCCCAAAGAAAGATTTGCATATGAGCAGAGAGGAAGAGGAAAGGAAGGAGAGAGGACCATGAAGAAAAGAGAGTTCAAGTGGGAGAGAAAGGAGTTTCTTCGTTTCTTTGGGCTCTAGAAGCTACCTTGACTTCTAACAGCTTTCCAGTCTGCAGGACTAGTCTGGATGGGGCTGAGCTTGCTTCCTTTCCTTGTCTTGAATTACAAAACAACTTTCATTCTGTGCGACGCCTTTCCATTTTAGGTGAGCAAAGTCACAGTTTTCTATTCTTCTTAACCAAAAGACTCTTCACTAGAACATTTTGGCAGAAATTATCAAATTATGGCAAAAGAAAGTACATAATAGCTGAGCCAGTGATAAGCTGTTTGTCCACAGGACTCACACAGTGAATTCCATAGTATCAACAAAATGAGAAAATGGGTGGATAAAGTAAGTACAAATTCAGAAATGGACAGTTAATTCTGGTCATTGTCCCTAAGCATCTACATAAAAGATCATTTCTTCCAGTGGCCATCTGGTGTGTTCTGTGCCCCTTTAAACCAGGAGACAAGTTAGTTTAAAGGAACTAGGGCAAAGGCAGAGTGAGGGAAAAAATCATAAAAGCGTATTAATTCTAGATGCATCAAGTTGACTATGTAGTCAACATCCAGGGCACAAGTCAATTCAGGATTATACTCCATAAGAAACAAGTCCTGATCATAAACGTTGAAAAACTGAATTGTAAATGTCACCTAGAATTTTCAGGGGATGAAGAATTAAAACAGGAAAGCAGTGGGGAGCTATGCATGACTCATCAAGGGGTCCTCCAGGGATTAGGTAAGAGAAGGATGGCGGTGGAGCATCATTGAGAGGGGACATCAGGGGGACAGGGCAAACTGACCAATAGGGTAAACAGTTAGGAGAAAACTCAGTAATGTTGGAAATACAGACCACTTTTTAGAAATATTCTGTTTTTACAACATTATCACAGAAAAGTACTACCAATACGCTTCCAAGAAAACCAAGGTAGAAATGATAATTTGGGAGCCTTTTAACTTATTAAGTGCTGAGCAGACGCCAAAGATGTTTGTGATATGACTTAATGTTAAAAACTATCTCTTCGAGAATTCAGTACAGCATCTCCTGTAGAGGACTTTAGGGTCGTTTATGGAATAATGGCAAAGTCACTCTTACTGGTATTGCACCTCAATCAGCAGCTATGGGAGATAAAGAATTTAAAGATTTGAGTACCATGAAGGATGCACTCACTAAATATGTGTAAGTGTGAATGTGTTACAAAAAGCAAGGAAGTAATTACAATAAGGTGTTCATTTTGTGATAAACACAGTTGAATTTCTGTATGTGTTACTTTTCATAATAAGAAAAGATTAGAAAGAACAGAGAATGAAATCAGTTAGAGTAATACAAAGTCAAGGTGTTGCCATTTTTGAAGCAGCCATTACAGCAGCAAGAACAAGGAATGCATATTAATTTCAAGTCCAACAAGGGCTTCTCTACCTGAACATCTCTACAACCCATATTCAGATGAAATTCTATTTTATCGGTGGCTAGTCTGTAATCTAATAATTGGTCAGCTGTCTTTGCATTTCTAGCTTCCCTATGCAAGGTTACACAAAGTTTCAACTTGCTTCAACTTACATATCACCTCCAATTTCACTGATGTTCAACTATAATACGGAAAACTTCAAAAGCAAAAAGCCATGTTGCTCCTGGACCAGAACTGTCTCTAATAGATGTTAATATATTGGGAAGATTAGCTAGCATCTATAAAGCAAATTTTGTTGCAAATTTTTCCAACTGGATTTCAACCCTCAAAGATAGTAACCTACAATCAAAGCAAGAATGTAAATCTGGATTCCTCAAAACACTAAAGGAAAAAGAAATTAAAAAGGACAACCTGACTCTAACTCAGACACACTAAGTATTTTATAATCTAATATTTACTCTTTGGAAGTTATTCTTTTAAAAAGCTGAATTGACTTTTTAAATTTTTGTTGTTTCTTACACAGTTGTTTGAACTTTTCATCCCCAATAATATTAAAGGGGGAGGAATAGAGGGAAAAGGAGAAGGAAGAATGTAGCAAATGGCAGACAGAGAAAGAAGAGAGGCTGGTCAACATGTTTCAAAGATACTGTGTGCCAAGCATGTTTTTAAGAGCCATTCATGTATTATTATTCCCTTTTGCCCTCAAAATAATCTCTTGATCACAGGTGATGAGCCAAAGTAACTACCAGACAGTGGCTGGAGGGTCAAAGTCTTAAGCTATCATTGCCCTGGGGAGACAGAACAAGACAGAGGGGATCACAGGCTCCTGAACTCTTGTGTGCCTGGGTTCAAGTCCTGACCTTCAGCCAGATGGCTGTGTGACCATGGGGAAGTCACTTAACCTCTCTGTGGCTCAGTTTTTCTCATCTGAAAAATCAAAAAGCTAACAGTACCTACTATAACTGTTTACCATTATGTTATTATTAGAGATGACTTTATTTTTATTTATTTATGTATTTGGCTGTGTTGAGTCTTAGTTATTACACATGGGATCTCCCTTGCATCATTCAGGATCTTTTGTAGGACCCCACGGACTCTCTAGTTGTGGTATGCAGGCTTAACTGACCCATGGCATGTGGGATCTTAGTTCCCTGACCATGAATTGAACATGTGTACCCTGCATTGCAAGGCAGATTCTTTTCCACTGGACCACTAGGGAAGTACCTATGACTTTAACTGAAATAAACATTAATACTTATCTAAGATTATATCCTTTAAAGCTTTCTAATTTCACCCGGCTATTATTTTGGTTGGTAACTCAAACCCTACAGTCCAGGACAGTGCCTGGCACAAAGCTGTCATTCTATAAATACATCTGAATTAAAGAATGAATGAATAAATAACTGCAGCAACTGAAATTAGGGTGTATGAGCATGAAAGATAGGAAAGTGCATTAAAGTTTTTCAAATTCTGGAACTTCCCTGGTGGTCCAGCGGTTAAGATGCCACACTCCAAATGCAGAAGGCCCAGGTTCAATACCTGGTCAGGGAACTAGACCCCACATGCCACAACTAACATCTGGCACAGCCAAATAAATTTTTTTTAAAAACCTTTACAAGTTCAAATCAAAAGGTACCCTATTATAACAAAAGAGATCATTTCTTATTAAGTGGTAGAAAATTTCAGCAAAATGGAATTGTCTGGAATAACCTGAATGAACCCCAAACCAATTTTAAAAAATTAGAGGTTTACATGAAGAGACTCACAGGCCAAAAGGAGAAGGTTCCTTTGAAGAGAGAGGGAAATCCTGAACATATCAGAAATATTTGTCTAATGAGGTTGCTGAATTGTTAGAGCATGCTCTTAATAACATGAACATCAATTAAACACCTGCACCAAGTGAAATGAAAACACTCCTTTAAAGTTTCTCTCAACAAAAAGAAAGGCACAAGTCCATGTTTACCAGGTATGTGCAGAAAACAAGCCAACAGCAGAGGAGTGACTGTGAACACACCCCCTGGGATAAGATGTCTGTCCTCAGAGGTCTCCTCTGGCCTGCTGCTGACCATCAATTGTGAGGTTGTCAAAAACAGACATCTCTTGTTGTGTCTCTCTGTCGCTCTCTCTCTTCCTCCTTTCTTCTCTCCCTTTCTTTCCCTCTCTCTCCTTCTCCCCATCCCTCCCCTCCTCTTCCTCTTCCTTACTCACCTTGTAGACAATATCTACACCTCAAGTGCTAACTTATTAACTGATAACATATTAATAGTACAATCAAAACTGTTGCTGGCTCTAACAATGCAAGTCAGCAAAATGCCCGCAATTCCATCAGACTGAAATCCTCGCCACAAGTCTTCAGGTTTAGCATGAACTTGGAACAAAAGGTAGCCAACAGGATTATCAACTACTGTAAGCACTGGCAAAAAGGGGCCCCTGCATCCACCTCCATGAGAGGAAAGGCCATACTACTTGGAAGGAAACCCTCAGGCCTGCTGCCCACGCTCCTCTTCTTGTACAGTTCTTGGGGGCATGTGGTCAGTATTTGCCTCTGTGACTCACTCACCTAAAAAGATGTAGATTTTTTATACATGTTTTCTATTATATATGTTTTATATATTCCTATTATATGTTTTCATATATTTTCTATTATATATAAATCAGATAACAATCAGGACACCTTGATCGAGAAATGATTTTTTAAAGTGAAATTAACTCAACTGAAAAGTTGAGTTCAGTTCAGGCACTCAGTCTTGTCAGACTCTTTGTGACCCCATGGACTGCAGCACGGCAGGCTTCCCTGTCCATCACCAACTCCCAGAGCTTGTTCAAACTCATGTCCATCAAGTCGGTGATGCCATCCAGTCATCTCATCCTCTGTCATCCCCTTCTCCCACCTTCAATCTTTCCCAGCATCAGGGTCTTTTCAAATGAGTCACCACTTCGCATCAGGTGGCCAAGTGACTGGAGTTTCAGCTTCAGCATCAGTCCTTCCAAGAATATTCAGGACTGATCTCCTTTAGGATGGACTGGTTGGATCTCCTTGCAGTTCAAGGGACTCTCAAGAGTCTTCCGCAACACCACAGTTCAAAAGCATCAATTCTTCAGTGCTCAGCTTTCTTTATGGTCCTACTCTTACATCCATACATGACTACTGGGAAAACCATAGCTTTGACTAGACAGACTTCTGTCTGCAAAGTAATGTTTCCGCTTTTACATATTCTGTCTATGTTGGTCATAGCTTTTATTCCAAGGAGCAAGTGTCTTTTAATTTCATGGCTGTAGTCACCATGTGCAGTGATTTGGGAGCAAAAAAAAAATGTCTTGTCACTGTTTCCATTGTTTTCCCATCTATTTGCCATGAAATGACTGGACTGGATGCTTTGATCTTAGTTTTCTGAATGTTGAGTTTTAAGCCAACTTTTCCACTCTCCTCTTTCACTTTCATCAAGAGGCTCTTTAGTTCTTCCTCACTTTCTGCCATAAGGGTGGTATCATCTGTATCTGAGGTTATTGATATTTTTCCTGGCAATCTTGATTCCAGCTTGTGCTACATCCAGTCCAGCATTTCTCATAATGTACTCTGAATATAAGTTAAAAAAGCAGGCTGACAATATGCAGCCTTGATGTACTCCTTTCCCTATTTGGAACCAGTCTGTTGTTCCATGTCCGGTTCTAACTGTTGCTTCTGGACTTGCATACAGATTTCTTAGGAGGCAGGTCAGGTGGTCTGGTAGCCCCATCTCTTTCAGAATTTTCCACAGTTTGTTGTGATCCACACAGTCAAAGGCTTTGGTGTAGTCAATAAAGCAGAAGTAGATGTTTTTCTGGAATGCTCTTGCTTTTTCAATGATCTAACGGATGTTGGCAATTTGATCTTTGGTTCCTCTGCATTTTCAAGCTTGAACATCTGGAAGTTCACGGTTCACATACTGTTGAAGCCTGGCTAGAGAATTTTGAGTATGACTTTGCTAGCATGTAAGATGAGTGCAATTGTGTGGTAGTTTGAGCATTCTTTGGCATTGCCTTTCTTTGGCAATGAAAGGCATGAATGGAATGAAATGTACAGACTGGAATGAAAACTGACCTTTTCCAGGCCTGTGCCACTGATGAGTTTTCCAAATTTGCTGGCATATTGAGTGCAGCACTTTCACAGCATCATCTTTTAGGATCTGAAATAGCTCCACTGGAATTTCATCACCTCCACTAGCTTTGTTGGTAGGGATGCTTCCTAAGGCCCACTTGAATTCACATTCCAGGATGTCTGGCTCTAGGTGAGTGATCACACCATCGTGGTTATCTGGGTCATGAAGATCTTTTTTGTACAGTTCTTCCATGTATTCTTGCCACCTCATCTTAATATCTTTTGCTTCTGTTAGGTCCATACCATTTCTGTCCTTTATTGTGCCCATCTTTGCATGAAATGTTCCCTTGGTATCTCGAACTTTCTTGAAGAGATCTCTCATCTTTCCCATTCTATTATTTTCCTCTTATTTCTTTGCATTGATCACTGAGGAAGGTTTTCTTATCTCTCCTTGCTATTCTTTGGAACTCTGCATTCAAATGGGTTTATCTTTCCTTTTCTCCTTTGCCTTTAGCTTCTCTTCTTTTCTCAGCTATTTGTAAGGCCTCCTCAGACAACCATTTTGCTTTTTTGTATTTCTTTTTCTTAGAGATGGTCTTGATCACTGCCTCCTGTACAATGTCATGAACCTTCATCCATAGTCCTTTAGGCAGTGTGTCTATCAGATCTAATCCCTTGAAACTGTTTGTCACTTTCACTGTATAATCACCAGGGATTTGATTTAGGTCATACCTGAATGGTCTAGTGGTTTTCCCTACTTTGTTCAATTTAAATCTGAATTTGGCAATAAGGAGTCCATGACCTGAGCCACAGTCTGCTCCTGGTCTTGTTTTTGCTGACTGTATAGAGCCTCTCCATCACCCTCTGTGATGTCCCACACTGTCTGTGGAGTGTGTTCCTCTCTAAATAAACCTACTTCTTATTTATCACTTTGTCTCTCACTGGATTCTTTCTGAGATGAAACATCAAGAATCTGAGGTTTATTAGGTCCTGAAACCAGATGCCAAAGACTAAGGGCTTTACTCAACTTTTAACCTGTAAGAAATAATTCCAAAATGTAGCTCTCTTATATCTCCCACTTCCAAGTTGTAATATGAAGCCTAACTTTAACCAGGACCTGCACTGATACATAATATATTGATACACAAAGAATACATTATTCATTAATAACTAGACTGAAAATGTTAGACAAAGTATGATCTTAATTCAATTTTTTTAATGAAATGAAAAAAAGTGACTGTGTAAGCAACAAGAAAAGAGCCACCCAACTCATATTATTTCCAGTGAATTAATAAGACAGCACATACTGAGCCATACTTAGGTACATTTGCTTAATCTTCTCCAAAGTATACAGAAAAAATGGTGGTATGAACTGATGAAATCCTTCTTCAACAGCACTTACATAGTTTTATTATTTTTGTTTACATTACACCTAGTGTTGTTTTATAATTAAGTATGAAGAGGGCTCTTCCATTCTTTCAAGGCCACGCCACACAGCATGCGGGATCTTAGTTCCCTGCTGGACAGTGGTTAAGAATCCACCTTGCAATGCAGAGGATGTGGGTTCGATTCCCATTCAAGGAATTAAGATTCCATAATGCCCCAGAGCAATGAAAACCTGAGTGTCGCAACAACTGAGCCTGCATGAAACAATGATGATACCAAGGGCGGCAACCAAAACCCAAGGCAGCCAAATAAAAACAGTAATAATAAGGCCGCAAAACACAGCATGTGGGATTCTAGTCCTCCAACCAGGGGTTGAAGCTGTGCCCTGGGAATGCAGCATCTTACCCACTAGACCGCCAGGGAAGTCCTAGGGCTCTTCCATTCTTAACTCATTCCTGAGCCCCACCTCCCTTCCCCCATTCCATGCACTCAAAGATTTTAAGCTCTTTCTTAATAAGAACTATGTCTGGTATAGGTTATATCCCTTGGATCTGTCCACGGTGTACACCTTTATGTTAGCAGAATGGATTATGTGAGTGAACACATCCTTACACAACCTCATAACATTAGATAAAATTCTCTTAATAGTTTCCTAAAGCACTTAGGTCATTTTCACTTGAACACCAAAGATACACAATTGATTCCTATCACTGATTTCTTGTTTGTTTGTTTGTTTGTTTTTAAAGCACAATTCTAAATGTAAATAGTTTAACACTCAGAGTTTGTTTATCTCCCTGACTTACTCTTTCAGAGATAAGTAAGAGAATGCCTCAGTTATAAGTATCTATTTGATTACATAAGAAGGCACAATGCTAGCCACAGCAATTGACTGCTTGAGGAGACAATTCATGTTAATAGGAACAGAGATAGAGACTAGTGTGTTAACTTTCCTACTTATACTCAAAAGACCTTCCACCTTCGTTTTCTCTAACTACTAATTGGATATTCAGAGAGTCTATATGGGAGGGAGAGGAGAGGTTTGCTCAATATCACAAAGATTCCTTCCAGAAGGGAAGATTTGGGCTGATATCTTTTTAACATGCTTTCTTTTTTGGCCTAATACACTTTATTTCTCCTTTTGCAGCTATGAAATGTCCTTGCGTGCAGAGTTACAGAATACAACTCATGGAAAGAAATAATAAAACAGTAAACACTAGAGGCTAACAAAACAAGTACTAAAACATGCTGAGTCATGGTATATTATCTTAGGCATATTTTACCATAATTAAAAAAAAATGTCACAGTAACCTGGAAAGAGAAAAGACTAACATTGTGAGACAGTACATATGCTGTCTATTACAACTGCATAATGGGAGTCAGGTGAAGGGAGATTCCAACATCCTGACATAGGCACCAAAGAAATTACAGCATCAAAAACAAACAAACAAAGTCAGACATTAAAAGGGAGGAATTCTGCATGCCATGGTAAAGCTGATTCTTTTTTACCAAATATACACACATACAAAAGGAAAGTAAAATGTCAAAATCATTTCCATATCCCTTGAATCATGTGTCAAATTATTCTCCTTTTAATGTATCCATTACCCATGGTATACAAGAAACCCTCCCTTGAAAATAGGAATGCACCAGAGAAAAGATATTTCAAAATGCAAGATTATGTAGTGGACAAACACGACCATCCAATGTGGCATCATAGCCTAAGCACACTTGTCTTAGACGAGAGCTGGGCTGCAGCGATGGTTTACACTCTCCTTACCTAAAGGAATGTGAAAAGGCTTGCAATCTGCAAGAAGCCAGAGTAAGCATTAAAAAAGAAAGGAAGTTCTGGTAAATCTAAAACAATTAAATAACCTACTTTTTAGGAGCTGTGTAAAGTTTTAACTGAATTCTAAAGGGCTACACAATCGGGAGTTATCACAGAAAGAAAAGAGTTTACCTAAGAGAAGTATATATAATGGTCAAAAGGGTTTAAGAGAGCTGTGTTTATTACATTGTATTGAAATGATAATAGTCCAAATACAATGAGCAAGTCACTGGGTATTTTTGGTACAAGTATAAGACCAGTTAACCAAACTTATTCAACCAACAAAATTCTGGTTGTAAAATCTACTTTCCCCACAAAAAGAAAACACAAGGTCATGCAATCTGAAGGGTTTAAAAAAAACAAAACACATAAATCTTGCATGCCAACAGAAGCACAGCCAATTTAATCCACATTTGTCATTTTCAGCACTATTTTAATCCACATGGTGGGTGGCATGAGGTTACTGGTGGACACAAAAGCACTCTGAAGCGGTTTTATCAAAATGACCAGGAAAATTCTGCAGACACATTGAAAATAAAATGCAAAATAAATAGCTCAAAACAAGATTTTGGCCTGGGCATGAACATAGATATTACAAAGGAGTACACAAATGAGTATGTGGCAAGCACACCAGGGGCTAAAGATGCACCACCCGGAAGTGAGGGCAGGACTCAGTGCTCCCAGGCTCATCCCCGCCAGACACCAGGCTCCGCGCACAACCACAGGTCTGCAGCCACATACTTACCCCATGTGATCAAGAAGGGCTAAAAGGAGGAGAGTTCACAACCAGAATTTTTCAACAACTTGAAATGTATTCATAAGACAATCAGTTTGAAGGCTATGCCTAGAAGGATTTAGGGATGCATTTCAAGTCCTGGTTTGAAGGAGGGCTCTTCCTCACCCAAACGGAGGGGAGTCCAACATCAGCCAGTACCAGGCAGGAAAGAAATGCAACCATGATAACAGATTTCAATCTGCCTCATCCTAATTAAGCGAGGAAAAATGAGGACGTACTTTACATCTTCCAGCTTTTTGGTGATGACAGAGCCAACAGACGAAAAAGCAGCTGAAGCCTTCTGTCCGGCCTGAGATAAGGTTTCAGAGGTCTTCTTATACCTATATTAAATTATAAAAGAACAGAGCAAAGAAAGTAAGCCAACCTTTCCAATATCCATTATTTGGTGACAGAGGATGAAATGGTTAGATGGCATCACCGACTCAATGGACACACGTGTGTGTGCTAAGTTGCTTCAGTTGTGCCCGACTCTTTTTGACCCTGCTACTGCTGCTACTGCTAAGTCACTTCAGTCGTGTCCGACTCTTAGCAACCCCATGGACTACAGCCTACCAGGCTCCTCCGCCCATGGGATTTTCCAGGCAAGAGTATCAGAGTGGGGTGCCATTGCCTTCTCTGCTTTGTGACCCTATGTAGCAGCAAACTCTGGGAGACAGTGAAGCCCAGGGAACCCTTGCGTGCTGCATGGGGCTGCAAAGAGTTGGACGCGACTTAGTGACTGAACAACAACAATCTTTCTAATATCCATTACATAGAGTTCAGTGATCACCACCTCTTGGAGAACTCTCAAGAAAAAAAAAAAAAAGAACATCCAAAATTCTTCCTGACTGCCAAGTCAACATCATTGCATCATTTTTTACTTAACCACCATTTCAAACACAACCTTTTGCAGCACCCTAGGACAGCTAGAAAGGCCTGTAAAAAGGCAAGCCTGAAGAAATCTGGGTAAGAGTTAAAAACAGTTATGAAGCCAAGATTAAAATGGGCCAGAGGTTAAATGAAACTATATCTCTGATTTTTTTTTCCTTTTTCACTTAAGCTAACAAAACAAAAATGAAATCAAATTCCTCACATTCCTTTCACAACTTTATTTTCTAAAAAGGGACCAGAAGTAAGGTGGGATCCAGGAGTACTTTTTATCACCCAAATCAATTTGGGGCAGCATAAAGAGATTTTTCAGTTCTCCCTGTATGTAGAGTTACCAAATAAGGACTGATGCATTCTCAACAGGGTGCATAAAAGGTACAACACTTCAAATGACTCAAGCGGGATATTTGCTGTAGCACAAAGCAGAAAATTTACCACCTCCCTCCTCCCATCTACGCAGGGATTAGTGAAGGGAAAAACTAAAACAGACAAAAGAATATGGTTCTTACCCCAAAGAGGTTAAGATCCCCACATTGTAGAAAGGGATGTTCAGGCATTTTTTTACTTACCTTGTCAAGATCAAATACCAAAAAAGAGAAAAAGAGAAAATGTTTAAGATGATACAAGGAATGGCGTCCTGCATGTTCTTCCGCTGCCTAACTATATGGATAGAAAGAGAACCCAAGTGGGTAGGTACCCCTGTCACGTTAGGACGCAGCTCCTAATGCAGCTGGTCACCAGCTCAGCAGACAAGACTGCATAGAGAATACCTTTTGGAGACTCAGGAAACAAAGCTGCATCTTGATAATGCTGTACCAAAACCATGTGATCAAAAAGGACCAGAAGATTAAGGAGTGGTCCTCTGCCATTGGCACACATCAAAGATGGTGACCTGAGAGAGTCTCATGCTGTGTATAGAGCAGGGTTAAAAAAAAATAAAAAGACTGGCTCTGTACTTGGCCAGATCTTAGTTCAAATGGTGCCTCCAGACTTTGAGAGATTTGCAACCTCAACACTGATCTGATCCTGTTTCCTTATCTACGGCTATCTCACTACCCACTCTACTGGGTTATTCTGAGGACCAAGTGACTCATGTATATATCTGGTAAGTCACATATAACATTTTAAGAGCTTAGATTTTATTTCCTCAACTCACACAGGAGGCTGGTTTTCTCTCTATACCCTAGAACAGTCCAAAAGAATAGTTGGAGAAGACTCAGATACACTTGAGAACAGGCATGGTGGGGAAGGTTGCCCTGCGCAGTATAGACAAAAGCTGCAGAAACCTCCTCAGTCCCTTTCCACCCCTCCCCGCTTCCAGACAAAAAGAGCAAAATGTCCTCTACATTCTCTAGAAAAAGGAAGGGTCAAGGGCACATACGCAGATGTAGCTGTCACATCTTGCCACCCTTTGGCAATGTTCTGTTTTAGTTCCTGTAGTGAATTGATCCCAAGTTTCCGCTTGATCTCCGCTAGGTGCTTCTCTTTTGCTGCTAACACTTGAGACAGAGTTTGGATTTCTTCTTCTACCTGCAAGGAGCGGGGTTGGGGTAGGAATAAAGTTAAAGAGTTAAGATGATAAGCCCAAAATTATACTCAAAATTCCAGTCGTTTTAAAACATTTTGGATTCATTTCTCTGCCTCTTTTAAAATATGTTAAGGAAATGGGTTGCTTGTTGATCTCTCCTGTAAAGCTGCTTTTCTCTCTTCCTATATTTCAGTCTTGAGTTGTTCTCAGTCTCTCCCCTCTTCCTATGCTTCCTTACTCAGTTTTGTCATAGAGGCTCAGGGTTCAAACCTTTACGCAGCCAATATTCAAATTATTCTAACAGCTACTCTCCTGACTGCTGCGTCTGCATTTCCAGCTGAACACTGCTGCTTGAATGCCCATAGAAACTCACATTTATGTATCAAGTTAAACTAATCTGAAGTGAAAAGTGAAAGTGTTAGTTGCTCAGTTGTGTCTAACTCTTTGCAACCCCATGGACTGTAGGCTACCAGGCTTCTCTTGTCCATGGGATTCTCCAGGGAAGAAGACTGGAGTGGGAAGTCATTCCCTTCTCCAAGGGTTCTTCCTGACCCAGGGATTGACCACCCAAACAATCTGAATTCCCACCAATACATATAACCATGTCAAATCAAAACACAGCCATATTGCATATTTCATATAAGATTATGCATGCATACATGCTAAGTCCCTTCAGTAGTGTCCGACTCTTTATGACCCCGGTCCACAGACTATAACCCGCCAGACTCTTCTGTCCACAGGATTCTCTAGGCAAGAATGCTGGAGTGGGTTGCCATTCCCTCCTCCAGGGGATCTTCCCAACACAGGGGCCGAACACATGTCTCTTGCATCTCCTTCACTGGCAGGTGGGTTTTTTTTGTTGTTTTTTTGTTTTTTTGTTTACCACTAGCACTACAGGGAAAGCCCCATATGAGTTTATACTTCCAATATGAATTACAGTTCATACTGTCAATCTTTGAAGCTGTCAAAGTCACAGGCATAAATAAAACACACTCTCTTCCAGAGTCCTGCAGAAGCGTGGGCCCCTCCGATGCTGACTGACCAGCCTCAGCTTGGTGGTTAGAAATAGGCTCCTGACCCATCAAGTGGCTACTAGCCAGTGAATTGCCTGATGTGCCAAGGGATGCTCGAATAATCAGAGTCTCATTCAGGAATGTAGTTTGAGAAACTAAGATCACATTGGGAGGAGAAACTGAAAAGACTTGGATAAAGAAGCCCTGAAGGACAGGTGGGGCACAGCAAGATTATGTGATGTTACAGAAGCCAAACCTATAAACAGAAGCTATGAAGAAAAAAAAAAAAAAAAAAGAGTAGAGGAAAAGGCACAGCTAGGAAAACAGAGGGAAAGAGGAGACCCACAGAGAGAAACAGACACCCAAGACTTTTGTCCTAGAAGTCGAAAAACTCGGGTCCCTGAAGTATAGTTGGCCCTCCGTATCCACAGGTTCCACATTCACAGACACGACCAACTGCAGATTGAAAATATTCAGGGGAAAAAAGTTCCAGAAAGTTTCACAAAGCAATATCTTGAAACTGCCATATACTGGCAATTATTTACATAGCATTTACTTTGCACTAGGTATTATAAGTAATCTAGGGATTATTTAAAACATATGGAAGGATGTGCATAGGTTATATGCAAATACTATACCATTTTATATAAGGGACTTGAGCATCTGTAGATTTTTATATTCACAGGGGTCCTGGAACCCACCCCCTGCAGACACTGAGGGATGACTGTATGTTCATTAATATTCAAGACCCTCAAAAGGAAGCTTCTCTAGGCTTGTTACAAAGCCATATGTCAGTCTTGACCTACACAACACTTCCATGAGTTCAAAGACAGCATGGCCTTTAAAAACAACATAGAGTATTGTTAAGCGAACTGAGAACACTCAACGAAAGGAAAGAAGAATAAATCAAAAGTGATGTGGCTGCCAAAAAATCCCCAAATAACATACTCTTAGATGGCATTAATTAGAATACAGGTCCAGAACAAAGATAATCATCCATGCTTATGTGACTCCAAGCTTCCCTGGTGGCTCAGATGGTAAAGAAGATGCCTGTGATACAGGAGACCTGGGTTCAATCCTTGGGTCAGGAAGATACCCTGGAGAAGGCAATGGCAACCCACTCCAGTATTCCTGGCTAGTAAACTCCATGGACAGAGGAGTCTGGTGGGCTACATGGGTTCCATGGGGGTGAGCTACATGGGGTTCATGGGGTTGCAGAGTCAGACATAACTGAGCAACTAACACAGTCTATAAGATAGGACTCCACAAATTATACCTGTTTTTGGAAGTCACATTTTGAGAAATATTAACAAAGTGAAGTACAAGAGAAAAACGCAACAATAAATGTATGAATGAATAAGGTTCAAAATCAAGTAAATTAAATGATTTGCTGCAAGTCACTAAGCTAATAATGCAGGAATCAGAATTTTAACTCAGGTTTTCTGATTCCACTTCTCAGTTTACTGGCTAATTCTCATTGCACATTGTTAGCTTTCTAATACTTTTCTTTACCTAAACTACGAATGTTCACATACTTCAAAGAGTAGACTTAAATGTTTAAGTTTTGTACCCCTTGACACATCTCTGAAGTATTCACTTGCCCTAATGAAACTTAGAAAGAAAGACCACTGTAAATCTTTCTGAACAATACATGACCCAATATATTCCCTGCTTTTGTTGGTAATTGTGTGCTAATATACCTAGCTCAATCTCAGCACACTAGAGCGACAATTTCTTAATTCAACATGTGTGTGTGTGTGTGTGTGTGTGTGTATACACACACATAAGAGAATCTCTGACATGAATCCAGAAAACTGGAATAATGAGTAGAAAAGTTACTACAAAGCTATGGTAATCAAGATTGTATGGTAGACTTGAGAGTCCAGAAATAAACCCATACATTTATGGTCAACTGATTTTCAACAAAGATACCAAGGAATTCAGTGGAAAACAGTAATTTTATTCCACAAATGGTGCTAGGACAACTTAATTTCCATATGCAAAAGAAAGAAGTGGGACCTCTAAGTCAGACCATATGTATAAAGATGGATCAGAGAAATCTAAGTGAAAGAGCTAAACTATGAAACTTTAAGAAGAAAATAGAGAGGTAAATCTAAATAATCTCAGATTAGGCAGCATCTCTTAGATATGATACCTCACGCACGAAAACCAAAAAATAAGTCAAAAGCATCAAATTTTAAAACTGATGTGCTTCAAAGGATACCATCATAAAAGTAAAAAGACAGCTAACAGAACTGGGAAAATGTTTTCAAATGACAAATCTGATAAGGATCCAGTATGCAAAATATATAAAAAAACACAGCTCAATAATAGAAAAGCAAATATCCAATTAAAATGGATAATGGATTTAAATAGACATTTCACCAAAGAAATATATAAATGACCAATAATCATATGAAAAGATCACCAATACCATTCATTCGTAATTAGAGAAGTTCAAATAAGACACCGCTTCATCCCTACTAGTACAGTGTTCAATAATCAGTAAGACAAACAATACCAATAAGACAAATAATATCAAGCACTGACAAGGGTGCAGAGAACTTGGAACCCTCATACATTGCTGATTGGAATGTACAATTGTACTGTTTGGCAGCAAAACAGCATGACAGTTCCTCAAAAAGTTAAACATGAAGTTGCCGTATGACCCACAAATTTCATTCCTAGGTACAAAACAGGAGAACTGAAGGCACATGTTCACCAGAAAACCTGTACATGAATGTTAAGAGCAGTATTATTCATGACAGCCAAAAAGCAGAAACAATCTAAGTGTCCAACAGCTGACGAATGGATAAACAAAATGTGGTGTATACTTACACAACAGAATATTATTCAGCCGTAAAAAGGAATGAAGTACTGGTAGATACTGCAACATTGATGAACCTTAGAAACATTATATTAAATGAAAGAAGCCTGTCACAAAAGACCATGTGTTGTTTGATTCAAAGTATAAGAAATGCCCTGAACAGGCAAATCTATGGAAACAGAAAGTGAATTAGTGGTTGCCAGGGACTGGGGGAGGGAGGATTGGGGTGAACACTGGCAGGAAAAGGATTTCTTTTGGGGGTGAGGAAATGTTTTAGAATTAGATAGTACTGATACTTGTATAAACTTGTGAATATTCAATGAACTGTACACATTAAAAGAATGAAATTTGATGTAAATTACATCTCAAAAAGAAGTTAAATAAAAATGGATGGAGGAGATTTTTATCTCTTAATTCCTACAACTATTTCAAGCAGTAACTCTAACATAAAAAGCAGAAAATTATGTTTTAAATGTAAATGATTTTATTACATCTAATTATTGGGATCATTATTACCATATTTTATTATGACGGCATAATCTATACATGATGGGAGGTAAAGTAAGAGTATGGGCTTCCATGGTGGCTCAGGGGTAAAGAATCTGCCTGTGATAGAGGAGCCACAGGAGATTCAGGTTTGATCCCTGAGTCAGGAAGATCCCCTGAAGAAGGGAATGGCAACCCTCTCCAATATTCTTGCCTGGAGAATCTCATGGACAGAGGAGCCTGGCAGGCTAAAGTTCATAGGGCTGCAAAGAGTTGGATATAACTGAAGAGACATAGCACACAAGCATGTAAAGTAATATATCTGCCATATCTCACGGAGTTTTCATAAAACCTGTATAAATTTCTGATCGAGTATAAATCCTACACAAATAAAAAAGTAAGCACATGCATCAGAGTTCATGAGGACCTGGACACAAGACCCAATGTTGTAATGTAAGACCTTTGACCTTAATCTTCATAATTTTGGATTAGGCAATGGTTTCTGACAAGTAACAACTAAAGCACAAGTCACTAAAGGAAAAACAAATTCAACTTCCTCAAAATTAAAAACTTGTGTGCTTCAAAGAGTGAAAAGGAAAACTGATAGAATGGGAGAAAGTGTTCACATAGCATATGTCTGATAACTTGTTAAATAACATTACATAATCCATTGGGAGATTTAGATCTCTGTTTCCTCCTCCGTCAAACCATAAAAACAGTAATACCTGCCTCATAACACTGTTACGAGGATTAATGAGAAAATGACTGTGAAGAGTTCAGCCACCCAGCAAGTAGTGTGTGCCTGCCATGCAGCAATAGTCTGTGAATATTGGTTGCTATTACTATTAAGTTAATATCATTGATAATGAAATAATTATACTGAGGGCTACAAGGATTTGGAAAAACTGTTCTCTCACATACTATGCGAAATCTTCTGGCTAGTGTTTTGGCCTTGTTGGTGTACACGGTAATGACTATGTGCTTAACACCCAGTAGGCCCAGGGATTCTATTAATACTTCTAGGAATTTATTCTAAAGAACTAATTAAAGGACTTCCCTGGTGGCACAGTGGATAGGAATCTGCCTGCCAATGCATGGGACATAGGTTCGGTTCCTTTTATGGGAAGATTCCACATGCTACAGAGCAACTAAGCTCGTGCACTGCAACCACTGAAGCCAGTGTGCCTAGAACCTGTGCTCTGCAACAACAGAAGCCCCCGCAGTCAACAGCCCAAGCACCACAACAAAGAGGAAGAGACAGAGAAATACTCAGCAGGTAAAGGAACAGGAGAGTTGCCCCCCAAACCAAACAAAAGAGGAAGAAGTAGGGAATCTACCGGAGAAGGAATTCCAAATATTGATAGTGAAAATGATCCAAAATCTTGAAATCAAAATGGAATCACAGATAAATAGCCTAGAGACAAGGATTGAGAAGATGCAAGAAANCTAGAGACAAGGATTGAGAAGATGCAAGAAAGGTTTAACAAGGACCTAGAAGAAATAAAAAAGAGTCAAAATATAATGAATAACACAATAAATGAGATCAGAAACACTCTGGAGGCAACCAATAGTAGAATAACGGAGGCAGAAGATAGGATTAGTGAAATAGAAGATAGAATGGTAGAAATAAATGAATCAGAGAGGAAACAAGAAAAACGAATTAAAAGAAATGAGGACAATCTCAGAGACCTCCAGGACAATATGAAACGCTCCAACATTCGAATTATAGGAGTCCCAGAAGAAGAAGACAGAAAGAAAGATCATGAGAAAATCCTTGAGGAGATAATAGTTGAAAACTTCCCTAAAATGGGGAAGGAAATAATCACCCAAGTCCAAGAAACACAGAGAGTTCCAAATAGGATAAACCCAAGGTGAAACACCCCAAGACACATATTAATCAAATTAACAAAGATCAAACACAAAGAACAAATATTGAAAGCAGCAAGGGAAAAGCAACAAATAACACACAAGGGGATTCCCATAAGGATAACAGCTGATCTTTCAATAGAAACTCTTCAGGCCAGGAGGGNAAAAGCAGCAAGGGAAAAACAACAAATAACACACAAGGGGATTCCCATAAGGATAACAGCTGATCTTTCAATAGAAACTCTTCAGGCCAGGAGGGAATGGCAAGACATACTTAAAGTGATGAAAGAAAATAGACTGCAGCCCAGATTACTGTACCCAGCAAGGATCTCATTCAAATACGAAGGAGCCCCTACTCACTGCACCTAGAGAAAGCCCAAGCAAAGCAACAAAGACCCAGCACAACCAAAAGGAACAGAATTTTAAAAAAGAACTAATTAAAGAGGTGCCTAAAGGATTATATGTATGTCCATCAAAATACTGTTTATAATAGCAAAAAAAGGAAGTAACTGAAATGTTATGCCCATTAATTAAATGATATGCCCATTAATTAAAAATGGGCTTGCAGCAATTAAAAAAACAGGCTATTCTGCACCAATTTAAAATGAAATTGTAGAAGATTATTTACTGCCACAAATTTTTTTTATATTCAATTAAGTGAAGAAAAGTTATAAATGTGTATTCTGATGTCTTCTTAAAATACTGAAATGTTATAGCAATACATACATAAAAAAGTCTGGAAACAGATAATCTAAAACTTTTATGCTGTAAAGGTAATTTTGCTTTTCTTCAGTGTTTTTTGTTTTTACGATCAACATGTGTAACTTGTGTAAAAAGTACTTTTGTTTTCTCTTTTCAAAATAACAGTATTAGGCATGTACTAATACCAAATACTCTGTATTTTTCATTCTTACTCTCCTGATAGGGCTTATCACCAACTTGCCTTACCCATCCTATCCCCACCTAGTTTATAAAATCTGATGTAAAGAGGTAGATAGAACAAATAAGGAAACAGGAGATCTGAACACTATAAACCAACTATAAACAGAACATTTCACCCCCAAAACAACAGAATATACCTTCTTTTCAAATGTACATAAACATTCTCCAGAACAAAGCATATCATTAGGCAACAAAACAAATCTCAATAAATTTAGAATCATACAGAATATCTTGACCAACCATAATGGAATAAATCTAGAAACCAGAAACAAAATGAAAACTAGAAAATTTATAAATTTATACAATTAAACAACATACTCTTAAGCCACCAATGGGTCAAAGAAGAAATCAAAAAGAAATTAGAAAATACTTTGAGACAAATGAAAACAAATACGCAACATATTAAATCTTATGAGATGTAGTAAGAATAGTGCTCAGAGGGAAATTTATAGCTGTAAATGCCTACATTAAAAAAGAATATTTCAAATTGATAACCTAACTGTACACTCTTACAGAACTAGGAAAAGAAGAGCAAACTAAACCAAAGCTAACAAAAAGGAATTAAAGATTAAAGATAAACAGAAGAAAGAACAGAAAACCAATAGTGAAAAATCAATGAAATCAAAAGCTGTTCTTTAGAAAGATCAACGCAATTGGCAAACCTCTAGTTAGACTGACAGAAGGTAAAAAAAAAGGAAGATGCAAATAACTAAACTCAAAAATGAAAGTGGTGACACTACCAACCTTATAGAAATAAAAAGACTGTAAAAGAAAATTATGAACAATTATATGCCAATAAACTAGATAACCTAAATGAAATGAATGAATTCCTAGAAATTCACAAATGACTGAAACTGGCCAAGAAAAAATAGATGTCTGAACAGACTTATAACACATAAAAGATTGAATGCATAATTTAAAATTTTCCAACAAATAAAAGTCCAAAACAAGAAGGCTTCATTGGTGAATTCTACTAAACACTTAAAAGAAGAATTTAAGCCAATCCTTCTCAAATTCTTCCACAAAAGAGAATGGAAAACTTCCTAACTCATTCCAAGAGGCCAGCCACTACCATGATACAAAAAGCAGACAAAGATACAAGAAAAAAAAAAAAATTGCAAGTGGATCTCTCATGAAATAGGTGCAAAAATACTTAGTAAAATACCAGCAGACCAAATCCAAAACCATATGAAAAGGATTATACATCAAGGCCTAGAATACATACACCTAGGATAAAGTGAAATTTATTCTAGGAATGTAAGGATGATGCAAAATATGAAAATCAATTAATGTAATATACCATATTAATAGAATGAAGGGAAAAAATACACGATCATCTTAATAGGTGAAGAAAAGCATTTGACAAAATCCAGGACCCTTTCATGATAAAAATACTGAACAAACAATGAATAGAAGGGAACTACCTTAATATGAATAAGTGTATTTATAAAAACCAAGAGTTATCATCACACTGAATGATGAAAGACTGAAAGTATTTCCCCTAAGATTAGAAACAAGACAAGGATGCCCACTTTCACCACTGTCATTCAACATAGTACTTGAGGTTTCAGCCAGAGCAATAGAGAAGAAAAATAAATAAAAGCCAACTAAAATGGAAAGGAAGAGTAAAACTACTTTTGACTGCAGATAACATTATGTTATATAGAGAAAATTCTTAAATAATTCACAAAAAATTTAATAGAGCTAATAGGCAAGTTCAGCAATGCTGCACAAGATTAATATGCAAACTTCAGTTGTATTAATATTTCTACACAGTAGCAATGAGAAATCTAAAAGTAAATTAGGAAAATTCTGTTTATAATCACATCAAAAGAATAAGAACAACTTCAAAATAAGGGTAACTAAGGAAGTATAAGACTTGTGCCCTGAAAACTACAAAACATTGCTAAGCTAGAGAAGACCTAAATAAGTAGAAAGACACTCCATGTCCATGGATTGTGAGATTTAATATCGTTAAGATGATTACAATCTTAATTGTATTGTAATAAGATAATACTCCCCCAAATCAATCCTCAGATTCAGTAATAACCCTATCTAAATCCCAATGGCATTTTTTGTGTGTGTGGGTGGAAGTGTAGATCCTAAAAATTAATATAGAATTGCATGAGACTTTAAACAACAATTTTGACAAAGGAGAAAAAGGTGAAAAGGTCATACTTCTTGATTTTAAAACTTACTACAAAGCTATAGTAATCAAGAGTGTGGTACTCTAAGGAGGACAGACATATAGATGAATATATCAGAACTGAGAATCCAGAAATAAACCTTTACATATACATGAACTGATTTTTGATAAGGATGCCAAGAGCATTCACTGATAGTCTCTTCAATGAATGGTACTAAAAAACCTTCACCTGTGAAGGAATGAAATTGAACCCTACCACAAGTGATATATAAAAATTAACTCAGTGGACCACAAGCTTAAATATAAGCTTTAAAAGAAAATACTGTGTAAATCTTTATGATCTAGTTTTGTAAATGGATCCTTAGATATAATGCTAAAAGGGTGAGCAACTAAAGAAAAAAAAAATGGACTTCATCACAGAATTTAAAACTTTTGTGCATTAAGACAGTATGAAGAAAGTGAAAAGACAATGTATAGAATGGGAGAAAATATTTGCAATTAATATATCTGATAAAGGATCTAGTTTCCAAATATATAAAAAGCTCTTATACCTCAACAACAAAAAGACAAATAATGTTTTAAAAATGTGGGAAAGGATTTGAATAGACTTTCTCCAAAAAAGGTATGTAAATGACTAATATGCCCATGAAAAGGTGCTCAATATCTTATTCATTAGTGAAATACAAACCAAAAGCACAACAAAATACCATTTTACAGTCACTAAGGTAGCTATAATCAAAAAGACAGAAAATAAAAAATGTGGCAAGGATGTAGAGAAGCTGGTGATGGAATGTAAAACGGCAACCCTGCTGTGAAAACAGCTTGGCAATTCTGGAAAATAAAAGTTAAACATGGAATTACCAGGTGATGAGCAATTCTACTTCTGGGTATATCCCAAAGGAATTAGAAATGGGTATTCAAACGAGTACTTTTACACAAATATTCCTTAGCTCAGTATCTACAATAGTTAAAAGGTGGAAACCACCCAAATATCCGCTCAACAGATGGACAAACAAAATATAATAGATACATACAAGAGAATATTATTCAGCCATTAAAAAGCAGTGAAGTACCAATACAAGCTCAACAAGGATGAACCTCGAAAATATTATGCTAAATGAAACAAGTCAGATGCCAGAAATTACATGCTATGTGACTGCATTGAAATGAAATATCCAGAACAGGTAAATCCACAGAGATGGAAAGCAATTAGTTGTTGCCAGGGAATGAGGGAGGAAGAATGGGCATGCCAGCTTAGTGAGTATGGGGTCTCCCTTGGACGTGATGAAAATGTCTGGATAGAAATGATAGCTGCACAACATTGTGAGTTTGCTAAATGCTACTCAGCTGTACACTTTGAAATGGCTGATTTTTTAAAAAATATTTTAAAGAGGAAGGGAGAGAGTGAGGAATGGAAAGAAAATCAAAGAGCTTCTATCCACAACATTGCCAAAGGTAGAAAGAAGTCACCAGAGCAATTGAAAGCCAAGTGCATCAGGGCTAGTGAGGTCACTTAGAAGACATTCACTAGTAACTCTCATCCATTTCCAACTTCACCCTCCACTTCTCAGACCTACTTTACCCATAAATACCCTTCCTCATATTAAAAACCAACTGGTCTCTTATGTTCCCATTTCCTCCTCCTCACTCAAGCTCTCTAGGGTGAGTAAACACACATTGCTTTCTCTCCCCTGAAACTGACTATACAATATCACCAGGTACTTTAGGAAAACAAATGGTGACATATTTTAAGCGCAAAACGAAGCTCCAGAGGATGGCTCCTTTACCTTTGCAAGCTCTCTTCTCAGCTCCTCTCGCTCCTCCTCTGACAGAGTCTCGGTGGCACCAATTGTGGCAGCAACATCTTCTCCTTCCTCAGGTACTGGGTCTGTTCTCAGCAGACCTTGTTGAAGACAAAAAAAAAAAAAAAGTTTGTAAGTATGAAAGCGAAGTAAAATTCTCCTTTGGACTCCTTCACAGCCCCAGCCAGGAGGAAGCCAGTGAGGTAAGAGCCATATCTCATCTTTCTGCCTTCAAAAGGCCTGGCTCTCCTAGGAAAGGACAAAAAAAAAAAACAACACTGATGAGCTAACTGCTAAAACCCACCAAATTACACTCTTTCAAAACTGGAATTTAGAAAATACAGCATTCTCTCAGCTTCTGTTCATTTCTCCAGTCACAATATACTTACTGCAAAGCAGAAGAGTTAAGAGGCCAAGAATGAGATCTTGCCAAGACTTTAAATGCTTAACTAGTAAATCAGCATGATTAATATTCACAGAAGGAGGCTGTAAATGTCTTTAGCTTCCTCTACTAATCATATTCAACTCTTATAGCCTCAGTGAAGAACCGCCTGAAGAAAGTGTATTCCATTTCTTTCCCTAGTGGAAGAAGGAGACACCTTCTTGTAACTTTTTAAAAATATGTCTCATCCACTCCAGGCAAGAGAATTCCATGGACAGAGGAGTCTGGCTGGCTACAGTCCATAGGGTCACAAAGAGTCGGACATGACTGAAATGACTTAGCATGCACGCACTCATCCACTCAAATTTCATGAACAAGCTTATGGTTGCCAGAGGGAAGGAAAAGGGAGAAGGATAATTAGGGAGTTTGGGATGTACATGTACACACTGCTTTATTTAAAATGGATAAACAACAAGGGCCTACTGTATAGCACATGGAATTCTACTCAATGTTATATGGCAGCCTGGATGAGAGGGGAGTTTGGGGGAGAATGGATATATATGTATGACTGAGTCCCTTCCCTGTTCACCTGAAACTATCACAACACTGTTAATCGGTTGCACCCCAACACAAAAGAAAAAGTTTAAAATATAAAATTTAAAAAAATATGCCTCATCCAGATAACCCTTTAGAATAAAATCCTAATTTATATGCACATGTGCTAAGTCACCAAATCATATCCTACTATTTGAAATTCCAGGGACTGCAGCCTGCCAGGCTCCTCTGTCCAGAGCATTTTCCAGGCAAAAATACTGGAGTGGGCTGCCATTTCCTACTCCAGGGGATCTTCCCAATCCAGGGCTTGAACTCGAGTCTCTTGCACTGGCAGGCAGATTCTTTACCACTGAGCCACCAGGGAAGCTCCTAATTTATCTAGGGTTGGCCAAAAAGTTCATCCAAGTTTTTCTGTAACATCTTATAGAACAATCTAAATGAACTTTTTGGCAAACACAATATATTCAGAGAAATGACCAACACCCATATAAAAGCTTTCTACATTATTTAAGACCAATCCTGCCACACCCACTGCCCTGAAATAACTGCCAGTGTCTACCCACCCACCAGGAAGAATTCTGTATTTCCAGAGGGCAGCCAGGGAGGCACCTGACTCTTAGCAACTCCCCCTTCTTCTGCCCAACCAACCAAGTACAAGGCTAAGGGCAAGTTCAGTGAGGCCCCTGAACCTTAGGTGCAGAATTTATGAGGGCAGTTAATTCAATATAAATAATTTTAATATTTTAATGCAACATTATTTTAAAAATCAAAGTTAATTCAAAGAATCCACGATGAACAAAATATCAAATTCTTAAACAGATAGGCTCAGTATGGCTGATTTTTCCTTTTTCCTTAGGTTCCAAGAGTGGCTATCATAGCACTGTTCCAGATCTTGTCTTTATTTAAAATGTCAGTATTTTGTTCATCATGCACGGATGCTTAGTCACATCTGACTCTTTGTGACCCCAGGGACTGTGGCCCGCCAGGCTCCTCTGTCCATGGGATTCTCCAGGCAAGAATACTGTAGTGGGTTGCTGTGCCCTCCTCCAGATCTTTTGGACCCAGGGATCAAACCCTCATCTCCTGCACTGCAGGCAGATTCTTTCTTGCTGAGCCACAGGGGAAGCCCTTGTTCATCATGAATTTCTTCCATTTTTAAATTTCTTAATATAATGCATTAACATAATACTTATCTGGACTGCAGAGCTTTTTGATGCCCCCTTAAATTTTACACCAGAAACAAGGTCTCGATCACCTTTCTGTAGTCACTGTTTTGCCATCTGTTTCCATGGTTTGGGATTTTCAGTCTCCTCTGGCAACAGCTTTTTTTTTTTAAAGTCTTTATTGATTTTGTTACAATACTGCTTCTGTTTTATGTTTTGGTCCTCTAGCCATGAGGCATGTGGTATCCCAGCTCCCCGACCAGGGATTGAACCTGTACCTCTTGCATTGGAAGACGAAGTCTTGGCCACTGGACCAGGAGGGAAGTCCCATGGCAAAGGCTTTTTTGCAGAGGGAACCAGGGAAAGGTCTCCTCCTCTTCCTGCTCTTCGCCTCTTTCCGCCAGTGAGCATTACAGTAATCACACCAGCCCCCACATCCCCTTCTGGGAAGGGCTAGCTCAACCATAGCGGCAATGTGGCATCCGCCCAGAGTAAGATGCCAGGCAGCAGATGACAGACTTAGCAGGCGGGCAGAGATGAAGGAGAAAGAACAAGCCTGCTGTTCAACAAGCAGCAAGCACCATGGCAAGCCCAGAAGTATTCATGTGTCCATACGTAGACTGAGTAAAAGGTACAAAGACACTTGCTCCTGGTCTATTGTATATTCACTGCACAATAGCAGTTGATAATTAAAATGACAACAATCAATAGCATAACAGTGCCTACCTGAAAGATGTTTACAGAATTGTTAAAGGCATAAAAGTAATACAAATAAAACAGTTCAAAAACTGGAGTGGTGAATAGGATATGATTAAGTCCTCTCATGCAGAAACGTTATGTGACAGGTACAATCAGTGGGTGGAAAGGCTCAATGAATAGTTGCTTCTGCAGGTCCCTCCAACACATTTGCAAACGGATTGCCCAAGTCATGATCAAAATCTTATCATGTCACTCTCCAGCTTAAAGTGGATCCTTTAGTGGTTCCGTTATTTTCAAGGCAAAATTCAACCCCATAGTTAGCACATAAACCTTACTGGACCCATCCCCTGCTATCTGGCACTGGAAGCTTGAGCCAAATCAGACTGTGCCAAGATGCTGTACTATGTACAGTCAGAAACCACAGAGGAGGGAACTCCCTGGTGGTCCAGAAGTTAGGACTCTGTGCTCTCACTACTGAGGGCCTGGTTTCAACCTCTGATCAGGGAATTAGGAGCTCACAAGACTCACGATGCAGTCAAAAAAAGAAAAAGAAACCACTGAGGACGGACCATGTAGCAGGTTATTAGAAAAAGAAGCTTAAGCAGGAGAATGGAAGAGAAGCATACAGGCAGCAATCGTACAAGGCAAGGGAGTAAGTACCACGACAGAGTTCAGTATAAACATTCTTAATTTTAATGTTTTGCTCAGACGTCTCAAGTTCGCTAGGATGCAACAAAGCCCAACTAAGGCGCTAAACTTACCTTAAATAACAAAGACTTTTTCGCGCTTTTTAATAAACACTATTTTGTAAATCTGCTTATGAAGGAAGATGCAATATCTGATGATGAGGATGATAATAGTAATAATTATATCTAATAATGCTTTATGAGTAACTATCCAATTCCAAAAATAATCTAAGATGATTCTATTAATACTAATCAAGAATTTAGTTGAGCTACCAGGGAAAATAAGTGTCTCAGGAAACGGGTTTCTGGGATTGTCCACAGTTAGCTTTGGGACTACCAAAATGACCTTGAGATTTTATGTTCACAGTCTAAGGAAGCTAGTAATTACAAATCTGTTTTTTTCACATTAGCCTGTAGGTGGCAGCAAATTATCAATATTAAAATTTAAAGATGAGGTTTGTTTTATGATCGTCAACTAGAGAAAAAACTGGAAATTAAGGACATGAAGGAAGAACAGAAAGAAAGATACCAAAATCATCTGAAAAAATCTAACAATCATGACTTAGGAAAATTATTAATAACCACAGCCACTGCCACAAAGTGCATTTTACTTACATCCAAATTTGAGCTGCTGCTGCTGCTAAGTTGATTCAGTCATGTCCGACTCTGTGCAACCCCATAGACGGCAGCCCACCAGGCTCCCCCGTCCCTGGGATTCTCCAAGCAAGAACACTGGAGTGGGTTGCCATTTCCTTCTCCAATGCATGAAAGTGAAAAGTGAAAGTGAAGTCGCTCAGTCGTGTCCGACCCTCAGCGACCCCGTGGACTGCAGCCTACCAGGCTCCTCCGTCCATGGGATTTTCCAGGCAAGAACGCTGGAGTGAGTTGCCATTGCCTTCTCCAAAATTTGAGTTAAGTGGTTCTAATACATTACATCATTTACGTGTAACACTTGTGAGACAAGGATCACCATCACCATTTACAGATGAGGAAACTGAAGCTTACAGAGGTTAAATAACTTCCCCATGGCAACATACCTGAATACATGGTGGACAGAATTGTGAACCTGAACATTTTAACTGAAAGCATATGCTTTAAATCACTGATTGTACAAAACACAAATCAAGGCAAAAGTAGGGGGCTGAAGGTCAGACGTGGAAGATACCTAGAACCAGTAATAAATAAAAATGTAGAACAGATCAAAAGCCGTCTTTTCATCATTTCTGACCATATTTTCACCAAGCCTGGGAATCCAAATTTTGCCTTAAATGAATTTCTAGGTATTATCTATCCTATTTTGTACATGTTCAGTAAGAGTATATAACTGGATAACCAATCAGGACATACTATATAGAACAGGGAACTCTGCTCGGTATTATGTAACAACATAAATGGGAAAAGAATTTAGAAAAGAATATATGTAACTAAATCAGTTTGCTGTATTTCTGAAACTAACACATTGTTAACTGTACTCCAGCATAAAATAAAAAGTTTAGAAAAGGGGGGAGGGTTGAGAGTATATATTGCAGAGGTAGAATCCGGCATTTGGGAAATTCTCATTCATAACATAGAAGTTGGGAAATGGAAACTCTCTAAAGATTACTGAAAACTGAATAATTCAAAAAATTTGTATTCGATCATTAATTTTAATGCTTCTCCTCAGAGTCTGACAGAGATCTATTTTTAAAAGACGGAATAAGCAGGAGAAAATATGACATATTTTTTGAGGTCTAATACACTAGCCACTGTGACAAGATTTAAACATTTACACGTTATCTAAAACACACACAAACTTTTACAACCATCACCCAATGAGACAAGTAGTATTTGTAGTATTTATTCCCATTAGGAAACTGAGCCACTCTGAGGTTCGGTAATGTGCCCAGAGTTGCAGAAATTCAAACACGGGTCTTTCTGACTCTAAATTCTTGCTCCTTCGTGTATATTTTTCTTAGAGAAATTCCAAAGGGCTGGGAAGACAAAGAGCAGGTCAGAGGAGAACTGGAAGCAGAGGGCTTTTCACTTCATTGAGGCTGTGAGAACACAAGGGGATGCCTGGCTTGAAAGTCACAGGCCAACACTGAGCCCAAGTGACTGCAAATTGGTGATAATTTGTTCTGTCAGGTTATTACCATTTCAGCCACCTGCTTAATAATTCTTCTAGTTGTGCAAACAGATTGACAACCTGTCTTCAATTGCACACTTGGGATCACCCTAAAGAATTTCACCTGGGGAGAAGAGCCTGGACTCTATGCACAGGCAAACTGTTGGGAGATCCACTCCCAAGAAAGCAATGGAGACGAACCAGGAGGAGCGCTCCTTTAAGTCCCAAGACACAATGTTTTCTTCTACGTTTTATGTCTTCTTACTGGAGATCATTGTACAACCAACTGGCTAAGTGGTCCTTGTGGTATCATTGTTTATCACCTGCCTCTAAATGTGCAAACCTAGAATACAAGGTCCTAATGTCACACCCTTATCTTTACACCTCAGGACTCGCAGCACCCAGAATAAAGCAAATGTTTGTAAATAGTTCATTTGAACTGGCTTATTCGTTAAAGATTTGTTCAAAGTAAGTTTCTCTTTTCTCTCCTCCCCTCCCTATGCCCCATGCATAGCCATCCATTTGCCACTTATTTCCTAAAATTTCAACCAGGGAAGAAACTAGTTTTTTAAATAGAAATTTAGAACCTACCATTAAAGCTAAGCCAGAACTGAGAGCTTGGTGGGTACCTCTCTGCTCAGTGTAGTTTAGGTGCAGCCCAGGCCACCCCAGAATGGAACCCCTCACCTAAGCAGTTCTCTCTTCCATCCAGTTCTTCATCTTTGATTTTTTTCCAGTTAAAGTCAACTGTTCCCCTTCAAGCCTTTCTATGATTGTTACTTAAAACTTTTACAATCATCTTCACACAATTTTAAATCTGAAAATAATTTTGGATCATTTAAATTCAAACACTTCATTGTGTAAACATAGGAAACACAGGGCAGAGATTTTTAAAATCAGATGACGTTGCGGGTTGACTTGCATCTGCCCCAAAAAAAGATATATTCTGCTTCCAACTCCCAGGACCCATAACGATGTGTTTTTATTTGGCAACAGGGTCTTTGCAGGTGTAATCAAGATGACATCATACTGGGCTGGAGGGTGGAGTGGGCTCTAACCCAATGGCTGGTGTCCCTACAAGTAAAAGGAAGTTTGGATCAGTGACCCGGAGAGAACACTGTGTAAAGATCCAGAGCACACAGAGACAGAGGGAGCACCCGGTGTGATGCGGCCGGGCAGAGACTGGAGGGATGTAGCGCCAGCCAAAGCAAGCCAGGGGGCTTCCCTGGTGACTCAGTGATAAAGAATCTATCTGCCAATGCAGGAGGCGTAGGTCCAGGATCTACACAGATCTCTGGTCCAGGAAGATCACACATGCCGCCGAGCAACTAAGCCCTCGCACCACAACTATGGAGCCTGTGCTCTAGAGGCTGGGAGTCCCAACTACGGGCGGAGCCCACCCGCCACAACTGCTGAAGCCCGCATGCCCCAGAGCCCATGCTCCACAAGGAGAGAAGCCACCGCAATGAGCAGCTCACGCACCGCAGCGAGAGCCCGTGCTCCACAAGGAGAGAAGCCACCGCAATGAGCAGCTCGCGCACCGCAGTGAGAGAGTAGCCACCCACTCCCTGCTGCTAAGGAAAAGCCCAAGCAACAGCGAGACGCAGCACAGCCAAAATAAATAAACTGTAAAAAATTTAAAAAAGACAGGCGTTACCAGCAGGAAGCTAGGAAGAGGCAAGGAAAGATTTCCCTGCAGGTGTCAGAGGGAGCGTGGCCCCGCCAACAGAGGTAATATATTTCTGTCGTTTTAAGCCCCTCAGTCTGGAGCACTTCGTCATGGTAGCCCCAAAGAACTGAGCCCCAGGAAACTGAACCCCAAACCCATTACCTGTTTAAAAAATAAAAAGGAAATAATACCATCTAGCTCTCTGGGTTTTTATAAGAATGTTTTAAAGGGTCATGAAATAAAAGGTGGGCACATACTCAATGTTTGATGAGTACCTGCTGTGACTTACTTTCCTGGTCCTACAAGTCATCCTGGCTACTTCCTCTCCTCTTCTCTGCCACGAAGCTTGCCCCACAGGGCTCACTTCCTCACCTCCCATCACTCTCCAAGCCCCTCGTCCCCCTTCAGCTAAGGACAGCTCTCCATCAGGATCTCATGGGACAGCTCCAAGCTGCCCAGACTGAACCTCACTCAGAAGTCTCTGGTCCCCTGACCCCTCCCCGCCCCCTCGCCCTCCCTAGGTTTTCTTCCCGCCTCCCTGAGATGTGGCTCCATCTCCCTCTCTGCGAGCCCACTTCACGCCCCACCTCTGATCCCACCCCACGCAGGCTGTCACCATGCTTTGCTTATAGATTCTTGCCCCAAAGCTCCGCGTTGGTTGCTGTCTCCTCCACTCCAATCACTATCCTGCCACCAGAGTGCGCTGTCTGAAACGTGTCTCAGACTAGGGCACTCCTTGCCTTCAATTCCTGTATGGCTGCCCACCCCCTAGGAAAGCTCACTGCTCCTGACAATCTGGAGCCCACCGACTCCACTTCCTGCTCCTGTCCTCATTGCCACTCGAGGCTCTCATTGCATCGTCCAAACTGCAGTTCCTCTAGGGAATCATGTTTTACTGATTTTTTTTTTTTTAAGGAATGTATTAACACAAAGGGTAAGATAAAGTAAATGGCTTCCCACGTTATTTTTCCCAAATTTTTTATTATGGTAAAATATATAGCATACCATTTACCATCTTAACCATCTGTTAATAATTTAATTTTTTAAACAACAAAAACATTGTGTATTGGGGTACAGCCAATTAACAACACTGTGATAGTTTCAGGTGAACAGTGAAGGGACTCAGCCATACATACATATGGATCCATTCTTCCCCAAATCCTCCTCCCATCCAGGCTGCCACATAACATTGAGCAGAGTTCCCTGTGCTATACAACAGGTTTTTGTTGGTTATCTATTTTAAATAGAGCAGTGTGTACATGACCTTCCCAAAGTCCTTAACTGTCCCTTCCGCTCCCCCCACAACCATTGTTTAAGCACGAAAGTCAGTGGCATTAATCACACTCGCAATGTTGTAAGACCACCTTCACCTTCTCTTTCAGGATCATGCTCTCCTGTTTTTATGTCTCTGCGTATGTTAGTTTCTCTTCCTGAAACCCTCTCCTTATTTCCAAGTCCCACTCATTTCAATAAAGGATCAGGAAAGCTCTCCTGCTCCTGGAGGAATTCTCTGGCCCTGGTGGCCTGGGCCCACTCTGGGCATAACGCCCTCTGTGTATTGTCTACTGTACTTCGGAAAGAGCTGGCTGGGCAGTTTTTGACCCAAGCACTGTGCTCTGATCCTGCAGCTTCAGCCCCACACAGAATGTGGTGCAGAGTGCCTGGAGATTCTCAACATAACTATCTGAATAAATGAATTGCAGGAAAGCACCCTCTGGAGTCAGGAAATGGCAGCCCACTCCAGTAATCAGGCCTGGGAAATCTCATGGACAGAGAAGCCTGGCAGGCTACAGTACATGGGGTCACAGAGAATTGGACTGGACTCAGCGACTAAGCAAGAACAACAACAACCTCGTGAAGTCAGATATAAGAACCCAGTTTCCCATCACAGTCTACCTTGCCTCTCTTATTATTTTATATATTTTATTCCCCACTTCACTGTTCTCACCTAAAAAGGTTTTCTTATTTAAAAATGTCACTTTCTGTAGAAATACAACTCTGTCTAATGCATAATCTATCCGAAGATTGTTACCATTCGGAGCAGGGCCCCTACCGTCATGTGACAGAGGCGTGTACACAGCAAACACACCATGGTCAAATAGGTGGGGAGCCGATGATAACGGAGCAGGAATATAACACCAGCTGTCCCCAAGAACAGTCAGTCAGGAGGGGAGAGGTTGCCAGAAGTAAGAGGAGTCTAAGATACCTGCTCCAGAAGTCTGAATGTTAACACTCTGTACCCAAGAGAATTTGTAAGAGCATAATCAAGCTATAGAAGCTTCTCTGGGAAGTAAAACTGTATATACACCTCTCTTACAAACGGCAACCCATTCCAGTATTCTTGCCTGGAGAATCCCATGGACGGAGGAACCTCATAGTCTACAGTCCATGGGGTCGCAAAGAGTCAGACACGACTGAGCGACTTCGCTTTCGCTTTACACAGCCTTAAAGAGGCAACGACAGCTTTAAGAGTAGGAATAAGAAACATCAGCCTCTGGTATTTTCTTTAAGCACATATAAGAAGAAATATGAGTTTCCCGTTTTTTAACCTAAAGACACACAAAAAATAAAAGAAAAACCACATAGGTCAAAATATCTTTAGTGGTCATACCCACAAAGATGACAAGATAAAAATGTTTCCCCTTCAAAGTCTGCACTTGAGGGCTTCCCTGGTATCTCAGCGGTAAAGTAGCCACTGCCAGTGCAGGAGATGCAGCAGACACGGGTTCGAGCCCTGATCTGAGATGATCCCACATGCCGAGGCGCAACTAAGCCCATGTGCCACAACTACTGAACCCACACTCTAGAGCCCAGGAGCTGAAAGTACTGAGTCCACAGGCCACGACTCCTGAAGCCCACGCACCCAAGGGCCCATGCTTCGCAACAACAAAGTCACTGCAGTGGGAGGCTCACCCATCGCAGCTAGAGAATAGAGCCTGCTGACCACAACTAGAGAAAAGACCCAGCACAGCCAAAAATAAATTTAAAACAAATTTTTTTTAAGTTTGCACTTGAGGCTCTAACTTTCTATGTCTTATTCTGTTTCCAGATGTGACAAAATCCAGAATGGGGAGGGAATACTTGGAGGTCCCCACTTCAAAGTGGTTCTCCTTAAGAGATCCTAAAAGCAAAGGACCCACTTAAGGCGAGGCTTTCCAGCTGCTACATGATGGACATCTTGAGCAGGAAGGCCCGTGGGGGTGGGGGTGGGAGGGTGTTCTATCTGCGTCCCATGGGACGTCTTGTGCACGTGCCCACTCCATGTCTGCAGCAACCCCCCTCACCCTGCACCCAGTGGTAACAACCAAAAGCATTTTGAAATCTTCTCTAGATATTGTGAGATGCCCCCGGAGGGGTGGAGACCAAAAATGTCCCCCTGACTTCAGGCAACGGAGCCTCTGAAACCTGCTATTTGACTCTGATTATCTCCAGAAGAGAGAGATTAGGGAGCATGGGTCATATAACTGATAGTCCTTAAGGCTGTTATTTTCTCATATTTGTTCATGGTAAAAGCAGTAAAACCTCCGGAGAAAAAAAATGAGAATAATCGTCATCAAGGCAACAAGGAATAAGAAAGCAGACAAAACTAGAGTCATTCCATTGGTGGGGAGGTGAATTGGGCAGTGGCAGGGTCACCAAGGAGGAAATTCCTGCAGAAGGGAGGAGAGGCAGGTAGCACTGACACAGAAGGGGGAAGACAGCTCTCGAGTCAGACAGGCCACCCGCGCCGGGACTCAGCTCTGAAAGCGGGGCCCCACACAGCTGTCACGATCCTGTCCGAAGAAAGGTCACTCTCCCCAAACTGCACTGGATAGATGAGTAGAGGACAAAGAAAAGCTGGCAAAGGAACACATTAGTATTTTCAAATGTTTCACGTGCTCCTCCAGATATTCTTAAACTGATTTTTTAATCTCTTTCACCTTTAAAAAAAAGAGAAAAACGTTAGTCAATTATTTCGAGTCATCTGCTCCAAAACTGGGTCACTCTACAAAAAGGGTGGCAGAAGATCAGCCATGGAGGAGTTTGGGGACCCCCAGAGGGGAAGTCTTTAAATTTCCTCTGCAAGAACAAGAAGGTTCTACTGCTCTTTGGTTCTGCTCGGATTTTTTTTTTTTTTTTTTTTGTAAACCCGTATATTTACTATTTAAGACCTGGACAATCCTGAAAAGCTTTCAAGAAGTGATAACCCCTTTCCTAAAAAGAAGAGAGAATGACTCAGAGTCTAAACCAAAAAAGGGGAATGAAGCAGAATGAACAGGACTCTGAGCTAAAGAATTTCAATTTGATTTTCTTCAGTGTTCTTAGAGTTTCAAATATGACAGCATAAAACTAAAATGTCAGAGTTTTAAATGGCTCCTATTTCCTGAAATCACTAGAAATAACCAGAAGTTTTTAAAATATATATGTATAAGCCAGGGCATGCTTTATCTTTCTGCACATGAGAAAATCCTTAAGAGGAAAAATGAATCTACATATATAATACTGAAAGTTATCCTTGTAAGTGTTCACAGACTGGAAAAGAAAACTCAACCAAGGACAATAGGAACAAGATGACTGTGCCAACTGCACGGCAACATGGAAAGTTCAGGTCCAAGCGGCACATGAGGAATCAACAAACTACCCATGGTTATCTCTTTTTTTTAAGTCCACACCACATGGGTTGTGGGAGTTTTAGTTCTATGACCAGGGATTGAACCCAGGGCCTCAAGAGTGAGCGCACAGTTATAACAGCTGGACCACCAGGGAATTCCCAACAAACTACTCTATGATCAAAGGAAAGGTTCCGCCTTGAATGATTAACCTGTTCTATGATATCCGTTACTGGGCAGGTGCAGATTTCACGTGATCAAAAACAAAGCACACACACACAAAACCACTGGCTTGAGAACTGAGGGGTGATGTTGAGTCCTGACTCGGGCTAAGCTTTGTGATTTGGGGACTTCACAACGTACCTGTCTTGGTTCCATGTTCACATCTGTAAGACGATCTACAGCGTGATCTGGTCATTGCCAGTTTCACTTCATTCATTCATCACTCATTCACTCAACTAATAAATATTTGTAGAGCCACAGATGTCGAGTGCTGTTCCAGGTGTTAAGGGAAAAGCAGTAAATTAAAGACCGACATCCCTAATGGAGCATGTATTCCAGATTCGGATATCAGTGTTTTTCAGACTATAGGCTGTGAAATCCTTTCAGCAGTACCAAATGAGCATCTTTAAAAGAAGAAACAGGAAAAATATAAAATATCAGAGTATATCACACATAGTAAGGGTAAATTCTATTTCACAGAATCCTGCTTTAGCTATTGACATTTATATCTATGAGGGCTGTGGATCAAGAAGTATAAGGCATTTCTGAACGTGGGCTGGTTGTACCAAGAGAGTTTTAACATCTCTGATAAAAGAATTCTTTTTGTTCCAGCCACTGGCCTTCATCCTATCCTTCACTCAGATTGCTTGAGGAACATTCTGCCCAGAGATTAAATCTCTTTACCTTTTCATTTGTCCCATGACGGCATTTGTATAAATATCAAAGACTATGCTTTTGAGATCAGTGTCCCCAACCTTTTCTGAGTATGATTCCTTTTAACATCAATTCTTTTTGTGTACTACTTGTCTGCTGATAGGGAAAATTCAGAGTGGCCAATAGCCACGTGAGCTTTTAAATGGAGGGCATGGAAACCCACTCCAATATTCTTGCCTGGAGAAACCCCATGGACGGAGAAACCTAGTGGGCTACAGTCCATGGGGTGGCAAAGAGTTGGACACGACTGAGTGACTAGGCACACACAACACATAACGTATGTATCCATCCCAAGAACTCCTATCTAAAAATACAAAGGTTGCAAACACACAGAAGGCAGTATTCATTCCATCTACACCTCCCACTTGATATTCAAAGAGATTTGCAGGCTTCTTGTGCCCTGAGGAGTCACAAGCACAAAGACTGGAGATTCCAGTTGTAGATACCTGCTTTGATTTGCTTATTTTAGAATCATCCTGTTCTTACCAGGTGACTGCTTATGGCAGTTTCTGTTTGGTTTAATGTTCTCCCTCCCCTCAATCCTTTTTAAAAATTCACACAAACCAATAAAGGTGAGAAAAACTGGATACAAGAGTTTGTTTCCAGTTTTTGTTGTTCGCTTGCTTTTTAAAATCATTTTGTGTCTAATCCCATGAACCCAAACTCCTACAAATTGCAACTAGGAATTAGAGATGTAATTGTTCAAAATAGAGACACCCTCAACCCTATCCACTGCTTCTGTCTTAACAGAAAACACCAAAAGGGTGGCAATTACTACAGCTGGGAAAAGGAAAGGAGGTGAAACAGAGATTCAAAAAGAGAGAGACTTCCAATAAGCGGCAAATCATCCTGGGAATTTCAAAGCCTTGGACGCTATCACCAAGCTCTACCTGAGGTCAGGTCACTGAATTTCAAAGCCTTGGACGCTATCACCAAGCTCTACCTGAGGTCAGGTCACTACAGTCCTGGCCCCCATGGCCCTGTGTCACTTAGGATTCTCTCTGTCCTCGAGCTCTAACTTCCTTCTGTGTACTGTTCTTGAAGCATTTCCTACACGTAGGACTGAGCAGTGAGGATGGAGGGAGTCATCCTTTGGGAACAGGCACAGGGGAGGATGTACTTTCTGCAAAGTCCATGGTGTTTACTGCAGGGCCAGGAAAGGGCAGCAAAAGACAGATTCCTGGCAATCCAGTTCCCGAAACAGACATCCAGCCACTGCCTGCCAATCCCCAACTTCCGGAGACCTGCTCAATCCAGTTCTTGCCAACCTCTTCCCCTTCCTGGAAAACCAAACTACACCCCCAAAGGTGGCTACAGATTGTGACCAATGGTGACAGGAATGCTGCATGCTCTCTAAAATGTTTATAACTAGGGTTCATGCTGTAGCCTTTATTATTTTTTTTTAATTACCTACTTTTTAAGCTTAAGAAGAGTGAAATGGGACCTAACCTTCATTAAAAAGGGAAACATTAACTTCGAGGAAAATCTGCTTACTTCTCTGGCAAGTCACAGAGGTTGTCTAACCATCTCTAACTGTTAGCTATAAAATGAGGGGATTGGCCTGGACATGGCTGAGGCAACTTCTAGCTTTGTGCTGTTTGCTCATAAACTTAAGCTCTGCCCTGATGGTGGCTCCTGGCCTGCAGAACAATCTTCCAGCAGCACGTGGGAAGGATGCCTGCTTCCGAAGGCACAGTAGCTGCGAGTTTTTCTCTTACAATCTCTCACCTGTATAATGCAGGCAGCTCAGTCCTGGGCTTTGTGCCAACCTAGAGGGTGGGGTGAGAGTGGGAGGGAGGTTCAAGAGGGAGATGACATATGTATACCTATGGCTGATTCATGCTGGTGGGTGGCAGAGACCCACACAACGTTGTAAAGCAATTATACTCCAATTAAAAATTAAAAAAAATATTTTTTTAAGAGTATCGTTCAAGGAAAAAAAATCTCTCACCTGGGTATTCCTGCACGTTGCTCACAGTACTCCAAGCCCAAAACCTGGCCTGCAGTTAGCAGGACCTTGAATTTAGTCAGTGCTTCAGCTGCTTAAGCCTCATTTTCACAAAAACAAAATTGGGGGTGGGGTCCTTCCTAAATTAAATTACATAGGTGACCAGAAGCAAATACCTCCGGATTCCCCACTTTTGGCTGTTTATTAGGTCGATGAACTTAGGTGATCAGAAGACCTCCAATGCCTATACAAATAGGTCCACTTTTTAAAAATCTACTCAATATTCTGTGATATCCTTTATGGAAAAGGAATTTGAAAAAGAACAGATATATCTATATGTATAACTGAATCACTTTGCTGCACGCCTGAAACTAACACAGCATTATAAAACCAACTATGCTGTGAGGTGCTGTGCTAAGTCACTTCAGTTGTGTCAGATTCTTTGTGGCCCTAGGGACTGTAAGGCCACCACACTCCTCTGTCCATGGGATTCTCCAGGCAAGAATACTGGAGCAGGTTGCCATGCCCTCCTCCAGGGGATCTTCCCAGCCCAGGGATTGAACCCAGGTCTCCCACATTGCAGGCAGATTTTCTTAACTGTCTAAGCCACCATGGAAGCCCCAAGTACATATAAGTCAATCCAAACAGGACAGAGGAGTCTGGCAGACTACAGTCCACAGGATCTCGAAGAACTGGGCACAACTGAAGTAACTTAGCATGCATGCATTCACATTTAAATACATATACATACATTCTCAACATTTAATAAGCCATCTAGCGCTCTACTTAGAATCCGGTAACAGCTTTACTAACCAGTAGCAACACAGCAACACCCTTTTCACACTAAGAATTATAAAGCCAGGCAAATCCCCAGTTGCATACAGGTTTCATCACAGCAAATGTCACTTTAGAAAACTAGGAGTTACCAAACTTCTGAAGAGTAGGTGATCCTGGTGGGGACGTATTTCCACTGGGAGACAGGTAGAGATAGTTTTTGTTTACTCCTGTATTAAAATCAAATGGGGACTCGTAGTCCTCATAAAAATCCATCTCTCTACCATCCATTCCAGGCGAATGCAGAACACATGGTTCTACCACCGCTGCCTCTTCCTGGGTTGAGCGCGCTCTGGATCACTGCACCAGGCAACTCTGAGGAAGAGATCCAGCCCCGGGTTCCAAGAGCCTGGCTTCCTGGGACAGGTGCAGCCGTCACACCCTCAGGACAAGGAGGTTGTTTAATAAGTGACTTCTCCCCAGCAACCTGAGGAACAGCTCTGATCACCACCTGCTGTTCATTTCCGCCAACAGCCAACAACCCAGGCAGGAAGCAGAGCTTTCTAGAGCTTTCTTCAATAAACAAAGGAGGGCCCAGTGCTGTAGCATCACCTCCACATACAAACAGTTTAGGCAAACGTCAGACACTGGCAGATTTATATTTTTTTACAACTTATTATTATTTTTTAAACCGTTCAGCTGACCACAACTGCACCAGGGCAGACTTAATCTTCTAGGACAAGGAAGGATTACCGGCCAGTAATCTCCCACAAAGGCCATCTGGGGGCTACGTTTTTTCCACCCTGGATTACAGGGGTAGCCTGAAAGCCAAGCTTCCTGGTTGAGCGATCAGTTTTCTGTGTGTGTATGTTGGTAGAGAAATAACGTTCCATTTCCAAGACAACTTTATCTAAAGCGACGTCTGGCTCGAGTGTAACAGAAATGTCAGCCTGACTTGTTGTTCTCACCTTCCTTTTCCATCCCTTCCCTTCCCTTTTGTGCAAAGATGGTGTTTCCCTTATGTGTACTGAGCAGAAAAGAAGCCCCACGCAGGTGAAGGGCCCAGGTCCTCCCACCCTCTCCTCATTAACCCAGGCCAGGCCTGCAGGGTAGCCACCCTGGTCAGCTTGTAAAACAAGACTTCTGAGTCTCCAGATCCACTCCCCAGCCTCTTTACGGACCCTTTCTGCCAGAACTCTGGCCTTGGCCAAAGTGACATCATGTATCGTTCCTTCTGCTTTCACCGTTGTGGCTGAGCTCATGTTAAAGAGGTGAAAATACAAGCGACCCTCCCTTAGATCAGTGGAGGTCTGTTACTGCCTGACAAAAGCCCAAGTTAAATAGATAAATAAATAAAAAGGACTTCCCTGTTTGCTCAGTAAAGAACCTGGTAAACACAGGTTCGATCCCTGGTCTGGGAAGATTGCACATGCAGACTAAGCCCAGGCTCAAGAGCCTGAAAGCCGCAACTGCTGAAGCCCATGCGCCCTAGAGCCTGTGCTCTGCAACAAGAGAAGCCATTGCAATCAGAAGCTTGTGCACTGCAATTAAGAGTAGCCCCCACTCGCTGCAACTAGTGAAAGCCCACTTGCAGCAACAAAGACCCAGTGCAACCAAAAATAAATATTTTTTAAAAGGAGTGGGGGACTTCTCTGATGGTTCAGTGGATTAAAATCTACCTTTCAAGGCAGGAGATTCCAGTTCAATCCCTGGTCAGGAAAACTAGGATCCAACATGCCTTGAGGCAACTAAGCCCAGCGCCACAACTACTGAGCCTACATGCTCCAGGGCCCCTGCACCTCAACAGGAGAAGCCACAACTAGAGAGGCCTGCGCATCGCAATGAAGATCTCTCCTGCCCCAGTGAAGACCCGGCCAAAAACAGCAAAGGCCATGTTCCACCTTTTCACATCTTTCTCATGAAAAGGGAATATATAATATACTCTCCCTAGATTGGAAGCAAGTAGGAAATTTTTTTAAGTTATAAATACTTCAAGCACTAAAAAAGAAATCTGAGTGTGTATAAAACTATATAAACACCAAGATAGTTTACATTCATCTTAACTTTTGATTCATCTACTATTTTTTTTTCTATTAGTCTCCTGTTGTACTCTATTTTTGGCAAGTCTATCTTATTTAAGTTTTTTTTAAGTTTATTTTTAACAAAAAAAAATCAATCTGTATTTTTCTCCTAAAAGATACCAAAATTAGGGTAATGATAAATGCTGTTTATTCTCTATTTAGAATTAAAATAAATGGTTTCTTTTTATTAATTGAAAAAAATGAACTGGTCAATTTCTCGAAATCCATGGTATCTCTCACTGAGGTAGCCCAGGTATTATGGTTACATTCTTAGACTAGAAATGGTTATTGGAGTCCCCGGCCCTCTCAATACTCTAAATTTGGTCACCAAATCACTGGAAAAAAAAAAAATTCTGCATTCTCATTCTTCCTCCTATTCACAAGTGTCAGAAAATGCTATGGGCTGAAATTTGTGTCTCTGCAAAACTTGTATGTTGAATCCCTAACTCCTGGTGTGACGGTGTTTGGAGGTGACTGGGTTTAGATGAGGCCATGAGGTGGGGCCCAGGCTGGGATCTGTGTCCTCATAAGAAAAGGAAGCCCTTTCATGGATCAGAGCCTTGTGGCGAAAGGGCTTGCATAACTCAGTGAAATTCTTGCCTTGAGGACACCATGAACAGCACAAAAAGGCAAAAAGAAATGACGCCAAAGATGAGCCCCCCAGGTTGGAAGGTGTCCAATATGCTACTCGGGAAGAACAGAGGGAATTACTAATAGCTCCAGAAAGAATGAAGTGGAAATGACACTCAGTTGTGGGTGTGTCTGGTGGTGAAAGTAAAATCCCATGCTGTTAGAATAACATTGCATAGGATCCTGGAATGTTAGGTCCACGAATCAAGGTAAATTGGATGTGGTCAAGCAGGAGACAGCAAAAATAAACATCGACATCTTAGGAATCAGTGAACTAAAATGGACGGGAATGGGTGAATTTAATTTAGATGACCATTGTATCTTCTACCGGAGGCAAGAATCCCATAGAAGAAATGGAGCAGCCCTCATAATCAACAAAAGAGCTACAGTCTTTCTGGTAGTCATGTATGGATGTGAGAGTTGGACCATAAAGAGAGCTGAGCGCTAAAGAACTGATGTCTTTGAACCGTGGTGCTAGACAGGACTCTTGAGAGTCTCTTGGACTGCAAAGAGATCAAAGCAGTCAATCCTGAAGGAAATCAATCCTGAATATTCATTGGAAGAACTGAGGCTGAAGCTGAAGCTCCAATACTTTGGCCACCTGATGGGAAGAACTGATTCACTGGAAGAGACTGATGCTGGGAAAGATTAAGGGCAGGAGAAGAGGGTGACAGAGGATGAGATGGCTGGATGGCACCACCAACTCAATGTACATGAACTTGGGCAAACTTTGGGAGACAGTGAGGGTCAGGGAGGCCTGGTGTGCTACAGTCCACAGGGTCACAAAGAGTCAGACACGACTTAGCAAATGAACAACAGGAGTGCTAGCTCGAGCTCTCCTTCCACCATGTGAGGTCACAGACAGCCATGTGCCAACAAGAAAAGGACTCTCATGGGGATCAAATCAACCCACACCTTGATCTTGAACTTCCCAGACTCCAGAACGGTGAGGAACAACTGACTTTTGCTATAGGCCTCCCCTTCTGTGGTAACTTATGACAGCAGCCAGAACTAAGACAAATATACCAAGAATGGCAGACACAATGAGGCAGGTCACAGCCACCTCCGGGGTCCTCAGATCCCTCAAAACATCCACGCTCTTGACCTCTGGTGGTGACTCCCATGCTACATCCTCTGCCTGAAATGCCTTTTTTTCTGCTTCCTCAACTCATTCATCTTTCAGGACTCGGGCAGAAATCCCTTCTTCTCAGAAGCCCTCCCCCTCTGGCTCTCCCTTCCGGCAACAGCACACAGGATGTGACGTGCCCACCTGGCAGTCCTGACAGCCTTGCCTCCAGAGCAGGGGCTGCATTCTCTACTGCATTGCCAACCAAGCTATACAACATGGAAAAAATAAACAATACAAATGCTTATTAAAGGGGGGTTATTTAAATGCTAAATAGAATATTCATGTAACAAGAAAGTGTGCAAACACGATGTATAAATGTATATATTTTATAGGGAAATATATTCTTTTTCAAAATATTTATTTGGCTGTGCTGGGTCTTAGTTGTGGCTCGTGGGATCTTCATTGCCTCCCACGGGACCTTTCGGTGAAGCACGTGGGCTCTCTAGTTGTGCTACCCATGTGACTCCAGAGTGCACAGGCTCAGGAGCTGCTGCATATGGGCTCAGCTGCTCTGTAACAGGTGGAATCTTAATTCCCCAACCAGGGGTCGAAATTGCAGCCCTGCATTGCAAGGTGGATTCTTAATCACTGAACCCCCAGGGAAGCCCCGGGAAAGATATTCTTGATACATTCAGTAAACATTCCAAAACTGTTTGCACTACATGATCCATAATTGGTGTGATAACTGGAGAGACTAACCAACCCAAAGAGAGCATCGGCAGGAGAAATTCTAGGAAAGTGTGTATGTGCTGCAAGGCCAGCAGAGGGCACCCATAGGCAGCTCATAAGTTAACCATCCAGCCAGTGAAGTGCATGCTAACTACACAGTAACAATTCAGTGGATAACTCACGTTAGTGGAAATGGAATGAATACAAATATCTGTAAAGAATATTAAGTTTCTATCTACCTATTAACACATCATTTATATATGTCTGTGTAAGTACTCCCTAATTTTGAAGGAGTTAAATGTAAAATCTAAATGTGCTTAGTCACTCAGTGGTGTCCGACTCTTTGCGACCCCATGGACTGGAGTTCCTCTATCCAGAGATTCTCCACACAAGAATACTGGAGTGGGTTGCCATTTCATCCTCCAGAGGGGAAAAAAAATCTACATAATACACACAAAAATATTACTGGAGGGACCTTGAAGGGCACACAGACAGACGATGTGACTGCTCAACAGGAGCGGCAGGTCAGATATCAGACCCTGTGGACATGTCATGAGAACACAGCAGCCAGCTGGCCAAATATAGGACAATTTGATCACCAACATAATTAAGGACAACAGTGGATTATAAACCATTAAAAATAGGAATCCAAGAGTCTGTATCCGGTGGTTAATTGTATGTGTCAATCTGAGTCATGAGGTGCCCAGATAGTTGATTAGACATTGTATATAGCTGCATCTCTGACGGTGTTTGTAGACGAGATTAATTCTAATCAGCAGACTGAATAGAGCAGATGGGCCTCCAAAAAGTGGATGTGCTTCATACACTCTGCTGAAGGCCTAAACAGAACAAAGCGGCTGAGAAGGGAGGATTCCCTCTGCCTGTCTTCAAGCCGGGATATTGGTCTATTGTTTCTGGATTTGGACTTGGAATGAAACTGACACCATCAGCCTTCCTGGTTCTCAGACTCAACCTGGAAGCACAGTGTGTGTTAGTCACTCACTTGTGATCCCATGGACTGTAGCCTGCTAGGCTCCTCTGTCCATGGAATTCTCCAAGCAAGAATACTGGAGTGGGTAGCCATTCCCTTCTTCAGGGGATCTTCTAGTCTCAGGGATTGAATCTGGGTCTCCTGCATTGCAGGCAGATTCTTCACAATCTGAGCCACCAGGAAATCCCATGGATGTACAGTAGTTCTCTCCTTATTAGTAGAGGATATGTTTCAAGACCCCCAGTGGATGCTGGAACAGTGGAAAAAACACATACTATATTTTTTCCCATACATACATACCTATGATAAAGTTTTATTCATAAATTAGGCACAGGAAGAGATTAACAATAACTAGTAATAAAATAGAACAATTATATTAATATACTATAAGAAAAGTTATGTGAATGTGGTCTCTTTCAAAAATACCTTATTGTACAAACTTAATGCCTTTTCCCGGAGAAGGTAATGGCACCCCACTCCAGTACTCTTGCCTGGAAAATCCCATAGACAGAGAAGCCTGGTAGATTGCAGTCCGTGGGGTCGCTGAGGGTCACTGAGTGACTTCACTTTCACTTTTCACTTTCATGCATTGGAGAAGGAAATGGCACCCCACTCCAGTGTTCTTGCCTGGAGAATCCCAGGGATGGGGGAGCCTGGTGGGCTGCCGTCTATGGGTTCACACAGAGTCGGACATGACTGAAGTGACTTAGCAGCAGCAGCAATGCCTTTTCCACCTTAACTGAAGGACTTATCATGCCCTGTGGCCATAACTTTCACAGTCTGAGATGCGACAGCAAAACTAGCACGGACTTCTTTTTCCTTCTTCACAGTTTCACAGAGGATTCATTCTTACTACAGATCTTATTAACCTTAGCATGTGATATTTTTCTTTCCTCATTAAGTCAAGAACTTTCAGCTTTTCACTTGAAGGAAAGACCTCAAGGCTTTTCTTTGGCATATCTGAATTGCCAGCATTGCGACTCTTGCATTTGGGGGCCTTTACTAAGTAAAACAAGGGTGATGTGAACACAAGCACTGTGATATGACAACAGTTGATCTGAATGCTGAGCTGGTACCAAGTGACTAGCAGGCAGGACACACTGAACAAAAGAATGATTCGCATCCAAGGAAGGGAAGACTGAGTGAGACAGCACGCGATTCCACCACACGACTCAAGCTGGTGCGTGATTTAAAACTGATGGATTATTTGTTTCTGGAATTTCTGGCTTGCTCTTTTTGAATTACAGGTAACTGAAACTGCAGAAAGTGAAACGACAGGTAAGGAGGAATGACTGTGTATCCTAACCCTCCTGGGTTTCCAGCTTGGAAACTGCTTGGGAGAGTTCTTCCTTAATAATTGTGAGGTAATTGTTTCTAACAAATCTCTTATTTATAGATATAGAAGCACATATAGATACACTATTCGTCTATTTCTCTGAAGGATCCAGACTAACATGTCTTACAAGTAATAAATAGATAAACAGAGGAAGAAAGAAGACCTACAGAAAAACTGCATGTTATCACCCTAAAGATTCAGGCAAAAATCATCAATGGATGCTAACCCGAGGGAGTTATTTTTAAATAAGAAGCAGATATACACATGGTCTTATGGGATCTCCCCACAGATTAATTAGACATTGGAAGGGAAAATACAATAACAACACAGCGGAAAAACTGAACCCCACCTTTAGTGGATGATCACCACTGTCCTTACCAAAGAGTCAGGTAGACCCTGGTCTTCAAGTGTGACATGCTGAATACCTATGAGATATTCACACTAAGAACACAGAACACGAATCTTATGAGAAAACATCAGACAAATTCAAAGTGAGAAAGTTTCTCTGTTTTTTTAAGAGGAGGAAGAGGCATTATTCAAAAATGTTGTCATAAAAAGCTGTAGAAATGGTTCATATTAAAGGAGATGAAAAAGACATGACAGCTAGACTCAAAGAAACATTCAAACAAAGTCCTATGAAAGAAACAAAGTAGTGAATGCCTGCAAGTTAGAAGCAGACCAAAGAGCCTAAAAAGAATAAGAAAGGCCTGATGATGGTGGTGGTGGTGGTGATAGTAATAATGATGGTGGTGGTGGTGGTGGTGGTGGTGACGGTGACAGTAATGATGGTGGTGGTAGTGTTAGTAATGACAGTGGTGGTGATGATGGTGGTTGGTGGTGGTGGTAATAGTGGTGATGACGGTGGTGGTGATGGTGGTGGTGATGGTGGTGGTGGTGGTGATGGTGACAGTAATGGTGGTGGTGGTAGTGATAGTAATGACAGTGGTGGTGATGGTGGTGATGGTGGTGGTGGTGGTGGTTGGTGGTGGTGATGATGGTGGCTGGTGGTGGTGGTGATGGTGACAGTAATGATGGTGGTGGTAGTGATAGTAATGACAGTGGTGGTGATGATGGTGGTGGTGGTGGTGATAGTAATAATGATGGTGGTGGTGGTGGTAACAGTGACAGTAATGATGGTGGTGATAGTGGTGGTGGTGGTGGTGGTGGTGGTGGTGGTGGTGATGGTGGTGGTGATGGTGGTTATGATTGTGGTGGTGGTGGTGATGATGGTAGTGATGGTGGTGGTGATAGTGGTGGTGGTGGTGGTGGTGGTGGTGGTGTTTGGTGGTGGTGGTAATGATGGTGGTGGTGGTGATGGTGACAGTAATGATGGTGGTGATGATCATAATAGTGGTAGTGGGGGTAGTAGTGATGGCGGTGGTGATAGTAATGGTGGTGGTGGTGGTGGTGGTTGGTAGTGGTGGTGATGGTGGTGGTGATGGTGACAGTAATGATGGTGGTGGTAGTGATAGTAATGACAGTAGTGGTGATGATGGTGGTGGTTGGTGGTGGTGATAGTGGTGATGGTGGTGGTGCTGGTGATGGTGGTAGTGGTGACGGTGACAGTAATGATGGTGGTGGTAGTGTTAGTAATGACAGTGGTGGTGATGATGGTGGTTGGTGCTGGTGGTGATAGTGGTGATGGTGGTGGTGGTGGTGGTAGTGATAGTAATGACAGTGATGATGACTGTGGTGGTGGTGGTGACAATTATGGTAGTGGTGATGGTGGTGATAATGATCATAATAGTGGTAGTGGGGGTAGTAGTGATGGCGGTGGTGATAGTAATGGTGGTGGTTGTGGTGGTGGGTGGTGGTGGTGTGATGGTGGTGATGATGGTGATGATAGTGATGGTGGTGGTGGTGACGATGACAGTGATGATGGTGGTGGTAGTGATAGTAATGACAGTGGTGGTGATGATAGTGGTTGGTGGTGGTGATGATGGTGGTTGGTGGTGGTGGTGGTGGTAATGGTGATGGTGGTGGTGGTGGTGGTGGTGATGGTGGTGGTGATGGTGACAGTAATGATGGTGGTGGTAGTGATAGTAATGACAGTGGTGGTGATGACAGTGGTGGTGTGGTGATAATTATGGTAGTAGTGATGGTGGCGGTAATGATAATAGTGGTAGCGGAGGTAGTAGTGATGGTGGTGGTGATAGTAATGGTGGTGGTGGTGGTTGGTGGTGGTGATGATGGTGGTGGTGGTGACGGTGACAGTAATGATGGTGGTGGTAGTGATAGTAATGACAGTGGTGGTGATGATGGTGGTTGGTGCTAGTGGTGATAGTGGTGATGATGGTGGTGGTGTCGGTGACGGTGGTGGTGGTGGTAGTGATAGTAATGACAGTGGTGATGACGGTGGTGGTGGTGACAATTATGGTAGTGGTGATGGTGGCGGTAATGATCATAATAGTGGTAGTGGGGGTAGTAGTGATGGTGGTGGTGATAGTAATAGTGGTGGTGGTGGTTGGTGGTGGTGACGGTGACAGTAATGGTGGTGGTAGTGATAGTAATGACAGTGGTGGTGATGATGGTGGTTGGTGCTGGTGGTGATAGTGGTGATGGTGGTGGTGATGATGGTGGTGGTGCTGGTGACGGTGGTGGTGGTGACGGTGACAGTAATGATGGTGGTGGTAGTGATAGTAATGACGGTGGTGATGATGGTGGTTGGTGCTGGTGGTGATAGTGGTGATGATGGTGGTGGTGGCGGTGATGGTGGCGGTGGTGGTAGTGATAGTAATGACAGTGGTGATGACGGTGGTGGTGGTGGTGACAATTATGGTAGTGGTGATGGTGGCGGTAATGATCATAATAGTGGTAGTGGGGGTAGTGGTGATGGTGGTGCTGGTGGTGGTGGGTGGTGGTGGTGGGTGGTGGTGGTGATGGTGGTGATGATGGTGATGATGGTGATGGTGATGGTGGTGGTGGTGGTGATGGTGACAGTAATGATAGTGGTGGTAGTGATAGTAATGACAGTGGTGGTGATGATGGTGGGTGGTAGTGGTGATGATGGTGATGACGATGACAGTGATGACGGTGGTGGTAGTGATAGTAATGACAGTGGTGGTGGTGATGGTGGTGGGTGGTGGTGGTGGTAATGGTGATGGTGGTGGTGGTGGTGATGGTGACAGTAATGATGGTGGTGGTAGTGATAGTAATGACAGTGGTGGTGATGACGGTGGCGGTTGTGGTGATAATTATGGTAGTAGTGATGGTGGCGGTAATGATAATAGTGGTAGTGGGGGTAGTAGTGATGGTGGTGGTGATAGTAATGGTGGTGGTGGTGGTTGGTGGTGGTGATGATGGTGGTGGTGGTGGTGGTGGTGATGGTGACAGTAATGATGGTGGTGATAGTAATGATGGTGGTGGTGGTGGTGACAGTTATGGCAGTAGTGATGGTGGTGATGGTGATGAAGATGATGGTGATAATGATGACTCACCCCTGACAAACCCTTACTATGTACCAGACATTTTCCTATGCATGTCACACCAACTCTGTGGGGTAGGATTTTTCACTACCCTCATTTTATAGATGAGAATACTGAAGCACCCAAAAGTTAACTAACTTGCCCCAGACACATAACTATTAATAGCAAGTGATGAAGCTAACTCAATATGCCAGCAAATTTGGAAAACTCAGCAGTGGCCACAGGACTGTAAAAGGTCAGTTTTCCTTCCAATCCCAAAGAAGGGCAATGCCAAAGAATGTTCAAACTACCAGACAATTATACTCATCTCACACGCTAGCTTTGCTCAAAATTCTCCAAGCCAGGCTTCATCAGTATCTGAACCACGAACTTCCAGATGTTCAAGCTGGTTTTAGAAAAGGCAGAGGAACCAGAGATCAAACTGCCAACATCCACTAGATCACAGAAAAAGCAAGAGAATTTCAGAAAAACATCTACTTTTGCTTTATTGACTATGCCAAAGTTTTTGACTGTGTAGCTCAAAACAAACTGTGGAAAATTCTTCAAGAGATGGGAATACCAGACCACCTGACCCGCCTCCTGAGAAATCTGTATGCAAGTCAGGAAGCAACAGTTAGAACTGGACATGGAACAACAGACTGGCTCCAAACTGGGAAAGGAGTACATCAAGGTTGTATGTTGTCACTCTGCTTATTTAACTTATATGCAGAGTACATCATGAGAAATGCCAGGCTGGATGAGCACAAGCTGGAATCAAGATTGCCAGGAGAAATATCAATAATCTCAGATATGCAGATGAAGAGGAACTGAGGAGCCTCTTGATGAAAGAGGAGAGTGAAAAAGTTGGCTTAAAACCAAACATTCAAAAAACTAAGATCATGGCACTTGGTCCTATCACTTCATGGCAAACAGATGGGGAAACAATGGAAACAGTGTTCGACTTTATTTTCTTGAGCTCCAAAATCACTGCAGATGGTGGGTACAGCCATGAAATTAAAAGACGCTTGCTCCTGGGAAGAAAAGCTATGACCAACCTAGACAGCATATTAAAAAGCAGAGACATTACTTTGCTGACGAAGGTCCGTCTAGTCAAAGCTATGATTTCTCCAGTAGTCATAAATGGATGAGAGTTGGACTATAAAGAAAGCCGAGCACTGAACAATTGATGCTTTTGAACTGTGGTGTTGGAGAAGACTCTTGAGAGTCCCTTGGACTATAAGGAGATCCAACCAGTCCTTCCTAAAGGACTGAATCAGTCCTAAAATCAGTCCTGAATATTCATTGGAAGGGCTGATGCTGAAGCTGAAACTCCAATACTTTGGCCACCTAATGTGAAGAACTGACTCATTGAAATAGACCCTGATGTTGGGAAAGATTGAAGGTGGGAGGAGAAGGGGACAACAGAGGATGAGATGGTTAGATGGCATCACCAACTCCATGGATATGACTGAGTAAGCTCTGGGAGTTAGTGATGGACAGGGAAGGTTGGTGGGCTGCAGTCCATGGGGTTGCAAAGAGTCAGACACAACTAAGTGACTAAACTGAACTGAACTGAAGCTAAGGATTCAAATTCAAGCTCTGGCTCAAGTGCTCTCAAGAGGCAAAAACATGGAAGAAAACCTTTAGTGACCAATATCACAGGAATAATGGGAGGAGAGAAAACGGACAGGACCAAATGCAACACAGACTTACAAATGAGCCCCTGGACTTGGTGTCTTGAGATCTTGCAAAGAAATTTTAATCAGAGTGATGGTGGAAGGCAAATGAGGGGAGCAGAGACAGTGGAGGGAAAAGAGGCTAGAAATGAGTGAACAGGAGGTGGGGCTGGCTGGTCTGTTTGTGTGTGTGATGAATGAGATACAAGAGGCAGTTCGGGAGCCACATACCAGGCTCAAGAGGAGGCTTCAGTTCCTACACTGGATAATCTGACTTTCTTTTAAAATTATGTCAGCCATCAGATTAGAAATGTTACGTTAGGATTTTAGGAAATACTCCCTATGGGAATGCCATTACTTTTTCTCTTTTCTACCACAAAGTATTAGTCACTCAGTCATGTCTGACTCTGTGACCCAATGGACTGTAGCCATCAGGCACCTCTGTCCATTGAATTCTTCAGGCAAGAATACTGGAGTGGGCTGCCATTTCCTTCTCCAGGTGATCTTCCTGACCCAGGGATTGAACTCAGGTCTCCTGCATTGCAGGCAGACTATTTACCATCTGAGCCACTAGGGAAGCCCTTTCTACTGCAAAGGCAAGAGTCTACTGCGGAACTATGTTATAAGGAAAACCTATCCTCTCCGGAAACTCGAGAACAAAAATGCATAGATTACCAAACGGATTCATATTACTCAGACCTTAATACAAATACTTTAAGTGATAAAACAACTCTGTCACTAACCTATTGACTTGCAAAGAAATTCCTACTTGGCAGGAGCTCCAAAAGAACAGAACACTGTGGGTGGAGTGTTTTTCTGCCCTCTCAAAACAATTAAAATTGAGTTTCGGCCCAATAAACAGGTCATGGGCCTTTTTTCCTTTAAGAAATGTTTTTTGAAACATTAAAGGTCAAGAGGTTTCATTTCCTCCCTTCAACCTACAACCAAACCCTTTCTGATCAGTCCTTGAACTGGGAAAACCAGAACCTGTTGAGAAATCTCAAGAATGCCTGAATTCTCTACCCTCAGGGGACCAGAATCTCAAATTGTGCAAAAAAGTCTCTTTCAAAGAGGTCATCTCTCATCCATTCGGATGTGCTCCTGCCACTACCGCCCTCCGACTGAAGAGGTTTCGGTTAACAGAGCAGGAAATAATAGAACAGCTCGATATTCACCATGTGCCCAGATAGGTAACTACAATACACAAATTTTTCGTTTTCTCGCCATGTGCCCAGGTAGTTAACTACAATATACAAATTTTTCATTGTATAGAGTTTGAGTTCAAATGTTATGGTCCTTTCTCTCACTGATGGGTTGTTTCGGTCATTACAGGGTCAAGCTAAAGTTCTCCAACCGGCGCTTCTGCAGCTTTAATGTTCACAAACCACCTGGGACCGTGATAAACTACAGATTCTGACCTAATAGTTATGGGTGGGGCTGGAGACTCTGCCTTCTGGACAAGCTCCAGGTGTTTCCTGATGTTTGCTTTGGACAACAGAGGCTAAATTGCCCTTAGGAAGAAAGCTGTTCTTAGTTGCTCAGTTGTGTCTGACTCTTTGCGACCCCATGGACTGTACCCCGCCAGGCTCCCTCATCCATGCAAGAAAACTGAAGCAAAAGTTAGTACCTGTGGGGCTTTCCTGATGGTTCAGTGGTTAAGTATGCACTTCCACTGCAGAGGGGAAGGGTTGATCCCTTCCTTCCCTGATCTTGGTCAGGGAAGATCCCACATGCCTCGAGGTGTGGCCAAAAAAATAAATAAAATGGTTAGTTCTAGAAAAATTAATCTAATACTTGCCATTTTACATGACTTCAGCACTTTCCAAATATCTATTTTGGAAAATAAGAGACAGATTTTGTAGCCAAAGGGCATGTGCTTCTATAGAGTTCGCTTTTGTATTTCTATTATCCTAGCAGTTAATGAAGCAACCAAGTTTAGAGGGGGGACAAAACTGGCTATGTCACAATGGTGTATACCTGCCTGGTCTTTTCAATGTGATAATTACTTAGACTCTGAAATTACAATAATATGAAGTCTGGAACAACTGCTCAGGAATAAGGAAATGACAGCAGGCCATCCTGCCTGAGTATTAATGATGTATTTAAGAGCAAAGGATATCTATGGTGAGATTACTGGAAGATAAAGAGGTTTCACCCAAGCTGAATGTTGACTGAGTTTAAACAGGGCTTTGGGGGTGTAGGGGAGATAAACACACCTGCCTGTCAGAGACCTGAAGGGAATAAATGAGCTGGAGGAGCAAATTTTAATTTGGATAAACTTACACAGTGCTTACACAGCTATCCTCAGCAACTAGGGGCTTCATAGGAAATGCTTTTCCTTAAGGGAATGGGAGTTGCTCGAGAACAGTAGGCACTTACTTAAAATTAATGTCTGGTCATGAACTTCAATCATCAGCAAGTTGAGGCCAAGCATACATGTAAAGCAGCTGAGCTTCCTTTTAACTATAATCAGTTACTTGGACATATCCAATGGAGGGCTTCCCTTGCAGCTCAGCTGGTAAAGAATCCAGCTGCAATGTGGGAGACCTGGGTTTGATCCCTGGGTTGGGAAGATCCCCTGGAGAAGGAAACAGGTGGCTACCCACTCCAGAGAATTCCATGGACTGTATATAGTCCATGGGGTCACAAAGAATTAGACACAACTGAGCAAATAAAATAAGTAAAATAATCCAGTGGATTGATCATTAAAAAAATACATAGCACAAATATCACCCATCTCTTTCTAAACTGTATTAATAGAATCTCATGTTGAAATATACCACATTTCTTTCTAAAAACATGCTACTTCATTGAAGAAAAGTCATTTCCTGATCTCCCTGGTGGCCCAGCGGCTAGGAATCTGCCTGCCAATGCAGGGGACACGGGTTCAATCCCTGGTCTGGGAAGATTCCACATTCTGTGGACCAGCTAAGCCCAGGTGCCACAACTACTGAAGCCCAGGGACTGAGAGCCCTGCTCTGCAACAAGAGAAGTCACCACAGGGAGACGCCTGAAGACCACAACCAAGAGTAGCTCCCACTGTCTGCAACTGGAGAAAGTCCATGTTCAGCCAAAGAGAAATAAATACCTAAATGAAAAGGAAAGCCATTTCCAATACCGAATTTCACGTGTTTTCCTTTTTAAAGGCAACAGGAGAATACCAATGTCACAAGTAAGCAAAGAGGAATCTGTTATCTTGAAGCTAAATCAAAGGCCAGAAAGCTTCAAGAGTGCCTCTGTCTTCTGACACAAGGATGAAGGACCTGACAATTTTAAAATATCTGACTTAATAACAACTGTGTTTATTACTGTTAAGGCTTCTTAACAGGCTTTTCTCAGTTTCAGGAGCCATTGTTATCAACCAGGTATTGGTTGAAACAACACATATTTTCATTTATTCCTATAAGCTCTCTCAGAGGTAAAGTGATAGGATAATTCAAGATGCAATAGGAAGGGACACAGAGTGGGAAATGCTTCTCTAAAAAGTCCTCAGAACTCTGATATCACGCAAGTACTGTCCTGTCATCCCTGAAAGACCGAAGTAAAGAACTATTGTATGATTTAGTCATTTACTTAATACGGCTAAGACTGCTAACTAATCACACAACCAATGTCCTCTTACTGCTACACATGCAGCTAGACTCCATTTCCCAGCCTCCCTTGCACTTAGATGGGGCCATATGACAGCTCTGGCCGCATGAAAGTGATGTCTATTAACGTGAGGGGCAAAGAAAGACTGCTGAGAGCCACTGAGATGTGGAGGCCCTTTCTGCAGGCAAAATTTAAGAGGAAGCTGAATGACAAAAAGATTTTCCTAAACACAAGTCAGATGGATTATTTAAATTCCTTTTTTATTTTTTGTTCTTCAGTTTAATTGAGATATAATTGACATAAAGCACTATACAAATTTGGGGCTTCCCTGGTGGCTCAGACAGTAAAGAATCCGCCTGCAATGCAGGAGACCCAGTGATTGCCAAGGGTTCAGGGGAAGGGAGACAGAGCACTGAGGATTTTCAAGGCAGTGAAACTATTCTGCACAATACTGTCATGGTAGATACATGACATTTGCCAAAATTGCATTTGTCAAAATTCAGCAAACAGTACAACATAAATAGTGAGCCCTACTATAAACTATGAACTTTGGTTAATAATAATGTGTCAATATGGGTTCATTAATTACAACTTCTGTCCCATACAAATGCAGGATGTTAATAATAGGGGAAATAGGCAGGGCAGTGGGGGAAACATGGGAATGCTGCACTATCTGTTCAATTTCGATAAACCTACAACTGTTCTAAAAAATAATTTGCTAATTAGACAAACAAACACGCTTCACCTACTCTGCCGTTCGGCCTATAGGAAAGCACCCAGGCACTGAAACTCATCTGCTTAGGCTACTGTCAAAAGGCTTCACATGTTTAGAGCAGGTCTGAGTTCACGATAAGAAATAATGACTTAATGATTAAGCTCCATTATTAATGCAAACTAGACATTCATCGGAGAAGGCAATGGCACCCCACTCCAGTACGCTTGCCTTGAAAATCCCATGGATAGTGGAGCCTGGTAGGCTGCAGTCCATGGGGTCGCTAAGAGTCGGACACGACTGAGCGACTTCACTTTCACGCACTGGAGAAGGAAATGGCAACCCACTCTACTGTTCTTGTCTGGAGAATCCCAAGGATGGGGGAGCCTGGTGGGCTGCTGTCTATGGGGTCGCACAGAGTCGGACATGACTGAAGCAACGTAGCAGCAGCACCAGCATTGTCATCTTCAAAGAATCTGCTACTACAAGTGAGGTTAGCTCATAGAACTGGCTAGTGGGTTAACACCTCTCTGCTGCTGCTGCTGCTGCTGCTAAGTCACTTCAGTCGTGTCCAACTCTGTGCGACCCCATAGATGGCAGCCCACCCAGCTCTCCCGTCCCTGGGATTCTCCAGGCAAGAATACTGGAGTGGGTTGCCTCTCTAGAACTAACCAGAAACAGATATCTATCTATCAACATAGAAGTAGGACACCAAGTTCAAGGACTACACTTATCCTGAAAGTCTTTTATTCTTGGCAAAATTCAGAGAAAACACTCTAGCCAGAGAGCAAATCCATCATTGCCCAATGATGTAATTCCAGTGGGCAGCCCTCATGCCTTTCTGCGGATTCCTAAGAAGACACATGTGGCCTCAGCGTATCCACTAAAGACTGTTATAAATATTTAACCATCATGTTGATCAAAACAGAGAGCAATACCAAATTTAGATTCTCTATAAGAGGATTTGGTTTAGAAAGATAAACCTCTAGAGAAATCTGGCCTTCAAATTTTGAGATCTGGAAATCCAAGGCTGGTAACTGCAGAGGGGGAGAATGACACCCAGAAAATGCTCCCAAAGACCCAAACCATTAAGATAAGGGGATGTGTGCCTGCGTGCTAAGTCACTTGAGTTGTGTCCGATTCTCTGCGACTCTATGGACTCTAACCTGCTAGGCTCCTCTGTCCATGGGGATTCTCCAGGGAAGAATACTAGAGTGGGTTGCCATGCCCTCCTCCAGGGGATCTTCCTGACCCAGGGATCAAACCTATGTCTTCTGCGGCTCCTGCACTGTAGGCAGATTCTTTACTGCTGAGCCACCAGGGAAGCCCTCAAGATAAGGGGATACTTACCTTAATAGGAAGATTATTGTTTGTTGGGAAGATCCCCTGGAGAAGGGAACAGCTGCCCACTCCAGTATTCTTGCCTGGAGAATTCTGTGGACAGACGAGACTGGCAGGCTATAGTCCATGGGGTCACAAAGAGCTGGACACAACTGAGAGACTTTCAATTTCACTTCACTATTGATTTAAATAAGCTGATACATGCCCTAACAATTTTTCTCTGCCATCTTCTCTTACTTTTAAACAAAAACATAAATACTACCGCAAACAACTTTTCTTTTTTTAGAGTTGACTGTGCTTTATTTTTTTATTTAGTATAGATGCTTTACAATGGTGTGTTAGTTTCTATTATAAGGTAAAATGAATCAGTTATACATACACACATATCCCCTCTTTTTTGGGATTTCCTTCCCATATAGGCCATTCCAGAGTATTGAGTAGAGCTCCGTGTGCTATACAGTAGGTTCTCATTAGTTATCTGTATTATACATAGTAGTGTATATAAGTAAGTCCCAATCTCCCAATCCATCCCATCCTCCCTTCCCCCATGGTTGGCTCTGGTGCTTAAGAACAAGCAGAGGAAGAGAAGCAGGAAGATTATGGAGTGTTCTTAGCCCTTTCATCTAAAACCCACAGAGCTTTTACAAGAGAAACTAGAATCCTCATCACTGGGAAACTGAATCGAGGTTTGGTCTGGCTGCTGGCGGAGGCCAGCTCACCAAGTGGCATCTTAAACAAGGATGAGTCAATCTGTTGCCCTCAGCCATGCGACCAGTGTATGTTTCAGTGCTGTGGGCTGAGTTGCTCAGTCACGTCCGACTCTTGCAAGTCCAGGGACTATAGCCTGCCAGGCTCCTCTGTCTATGGGACTCTCCAGGCAAGAATACTGAAGCGGGTTGCCATTTTCTCCTCCAGGGGATCTTCCCGACTCAGGAATCAAACCTGGGTTTCCTGCATTGCAGGCAGACTCTTTACCAACTGAACTATGAGGGAAGCTCATTGAGTGTTGTACTGAGTGCTAGGTGATAGACTTGCAAGTAAATAGCACCTGGGACCCAGTCACAGATATACTTAGGAGAAAGGGAGCAGAAATGATCTAGGTAATCAATAAGCCTAACAACGGAGTGAACTAGGCAACCTAGTGAAAGATGTGCCTGTAAGTGTGTATGTGACACAGAGGGGCACCAGGATGTTGGGAATAAAGGGGTGCAACTCAGAAATTCATAATAAAATTGAAAAATGTGCTAGTGATCTAAGGCTGTCTAACAAATGATCCCAAAATTCAGCCGCTTAAAACTGCACCCATTCATTACTGCACAGTTTCTGAAAGCCAGGTATCAGAGAGCAGCTGATCTGGGTGGTTCTAACTCGGGGTTTCTCATGACGTCGCAGGCAAGGCATCTACTGAGGCAGCATCTGGGCTGGAGGGGCCGTTCCCAAGCTCTCTCACAGAGCTGTTGGCAGGAGGTTTTAGTTTCTCCCCATGTGGGCCTCTCCAAAGAGCAGCTCACAACAGGGCAGCGAGCTCCCCTAGAGCAAGAATCAAGAGAGAGAGACAGACAGAGCCAGTCCTTTATAACCTAATCTCAGAAGTGACATCAGATATCATCATTTATGCCATATTCTACACCTGGTACCTTGTCCAGAAGGAGACTACACAAAGGTGTGAATACCAGGATTGCTGGAAACATCCCAAGGCTGTACCAACCTAGTGTGTGCTGGTTCTACAAGGGCTCTGGAAGAACATCTCAGTCACCAGTTGCAAAACTAGAAACTGGCAAATGGGCTTCCCAGGTGGCGCAGTGACAAACGCCAGTGCGGGAGATATGTGTTCGATTCCTGGGTCGGGGAGAAACCCTCGAGAAGGAAATGGCAACACACTCCAATATTCTTGCCTGGAAAATTCCATGGATGGGGAGCCTGGTGGACTACAGTCTATGGGGTCACAAAACATCGGACACAACTGAGTGATTGAGTGTGCAAATTCGCAAATAATAAAGGCTTCAAGCATATCTCATGAAGATAATTTTTTTTTAAGTTCTCAACTATACAGAGTGATGCCACTTGCCTAACACAGATAAAGCATGCCCGGTGAGGTTTTTCTCCAGTACTGGGAGGGATTTGCACAAATGCATCTGAGCATAAAGAGCATACACTTGCAAGATTAAAAGGTTGAGTAACTAGATGCTGATTTCATGGAAGAAGCAAGTGCTCTGGAGTTGGGCAGAGCTGGAGATCCATGACAATTCCACAACTCACTGGCTGTCTCACCTCTGGCAAGCTTCTTCACCAGCATAAGCCTCAACTTTATCATCTGTGAAAATGATTAATATCGACCCTACCCCTTTAGGGATGCTGCAAACAGCCTAGAACATGCTTAGCACATACACCCAGCAAACAACAGCATTTGTTACTCAATAAACCACTCTATCTGGAAAATTAAGACATTAATTGATTCATGTTCTAACAAAAGTCACCAAGTATTATTACCTTAGCACTGAAAGTATTAACAATATAGCACATGGGCAAATAAGCCATTCAGGGTATCTATTAAAAATGAAGATTAATGGCCTCACCTTCAGAAGTTACGATTTAATAAAAACAAAATGACTGTATCTAAAACGAATGGCTTACAATATGATAAACAGTGTTCTACACACTTCACAAGAACTGACTGACATCTGACCCTTGAACAAAATGGAGGTTAAGGGCATTGACCCAGCACACTCAAAAATCTGCCTCAAAAGCAAAGAAATTGAATATGACTTGCCCAAGGGCAAGAAGCTGAAATAGTCTGGATAGAATCAGGATTCAAACCTAATTCTTTTTCGTTTTAATGTTTATTAATTTTGGCTGTGCTAGGTCTTCACTGCTGCATGGGCGTTTCTCTTGTTGCCATGATCTGGGGCTACCCTCCAGCTGCAATATGAGGGCTTCTCTCGTGGACCACAGGCTCCAGGATGAGGAGGCTCATTAGTCTGTGGCTCTGAGGCTCTAGAGCACAGGCTTGTTAGCTGTGGGGCATGGGCTTAGTTACTCTGCCACATGTGGGATCTTCCCAGATCAGGGATCAAACTCGTGTCTCCTGCATTGGCAGGTGGATTCTTTACCACTGAGCCACCAGGAAAGCCCCAAACCTAGTTCTTTTGATTCCACATACTGTGATGTCTAATTGACCACTAAACTTCCCCTCCTCCAGTTAGCTTAAAGATATGTAAAATGAAAATACAGATACTATATTTATTGAAAAAATCCGCATATAAGTGGACACAGTTTGAATCTGTGTTGTTCAGTAATCAACTGTATTTAACTCACACAATGCTGTGAAATAGATATTACTATCCTTACCATTAGTATTATTCCCATTTTACAGATGAAAAAACTAAGGCACAGAAAGGTTAAGTATCTTGCCTAAGACTGCCCAGTCAAATAGCAGACAAGATTAAGAGGCTGAACCCAAAAGGACTAATCACACAAGTCTGTTCTTAACCATTATCCCCTCTACCTCTAAGATCAGGTCAAGGGCAGAGCCCAGGCATGTATATTTTTAAGTGGTATTCGAGTAATTCTGATACAGGTGGTCCATAAATACACTTTAAGAAACACTGAACTCTTGGTAATAAAGAATAATGCTAGTTTCAAAATTGTCTCTCTCCTCAGTCTAAAAAGAAAAGGAGAGCTTATCAGGTTAGTTAACTATTGGACTTTATTGCTAAGGTAAAAACACATAGCAAGTGGAAAAGAAACTTGACATGCAAACTGATGCATCAAATCACCTCCCATGTGATCTTCCTACCAGATCTCTCCATTCCCTCCTCTCTCTGTTCAACCCCAAGGACCTGGCTCCCCAGACTCTTCTCCCTAATGAGCCACCAGGTTCTATCATCTGCCACCTGCTCACTAAGCCTACCTTGTCCACCTATTTCAACTCACATCTACGTTCTTTCCTAAACACCCCTCCACACACATAACCAGTTCCCATTATCCTGTTCTACTTGTCAACAGTATATATTACCTACCATAATACACACTTAATTATGCACATTGATTACTGACCTGTCTCCCCCACTAGAACATAAGTTATACAAGAGCAACATTTTTTCTTTTTTGGTTCTTTATGCACATTGTGCCCAGGACAGTGGCTGACATGAATAAATGTTTGTTGAATTAAAGTACAAACAAACATCACTGTCCAACCCTAAACTTTTCCACAGCTCCATGCTGTGCTAGGTCACTTCAGTCATGTCTGACGCTGTGCAGCTCTATTAACTGTAGCCCACCAGGCTCCTCTGTCCATGGAATTTTCCAGGGAAGAATACTGAAGTGGGTTGCCATGCCTTCCTCCAGAGGATCTTCTTGATCCAGGGATCAAACTTGCGTCTAAGTCTCCTGCATTGGCAGGCAGATTCTTTACCACTAGGGCCACCTGGGAAGCCCCTTCAAAACTGCCTGCCACTTATCAAATAAAGTCCAAGCATCCTCTCAAAGATTCTGGGTGCTAACTGACCTCTCCCCAACTTTAATTCCCATAATTCAGACTCAGAAACCCAGGCAGTCAGCAATTCCTCTGCTCCTTGCTGCCTTTGTTCATGTATCTCCTCTCCCAGGAATGCCTTGTCCTCTATGATGCCCATACCATCAACCTCATACCACTTGTCAAAGAGATTCCACTCTCCAAGGCCTCTGGAAGGCTGTCATTTTTCAAACACTTGAAATTCAGAAGCATAACAGGGTATCCTCCAAAGGCTTAGTTCTGCCAAGTACCTGACTTTGTCTACTTCCCACTAGGATGAGTCATATCTGAGTCACATCTCCTCCACTGATGTGATTAACAGAGGTCACTGATCACGTCTGGGGCTGGGGGTACAGCTGCTCCCCACAGCACAGGTGATGGTGTGCTGCACATTTCACAGGTCAAGTCAAGCAAGGTGCCTACCACTTTTCACGCTCCCTCCAATTTTTCAAAATTCCTGTCACATGCACCTTTTCAAGCTTTTTAACCTTTTTAAACATAAAACTTGTCCTAGTTTCTATCACTTGACCCCACATTTGAAGCCACAGCTGATCAGTTAGGGAGCTTCTCCCAAGTGCAAAGAGCAGCCCATCGGAAGACTGAAAAGAGGCTGGACAGGAAATTTCCACCCATCTGGGGTGGCTTACAATGAACAGTGTGAGCAGCCAGCCAATCTGATCTTTTCCCTGAATGGGAGGCTAAAATGGAGACAACAAGAGAGTCAGTAACGAGAACAGAAGCCATGATGGCATAAAGACAGATGACAACAAGCAGAGCACAGAAGCCAGCCAGCAGAGGAGAAAGATCAAGTCACTTAAGCAGAAGAAAAGGTGGCAGAACCTAGCAGTTGAACACTACAGCAGAGCACGAGGAAGGACTATCTCTAAGGAGATGGTTTCGGGATTTTCTATTCATCTAACCTGCAAAGAGGGCTTCCCAGGTGGCTCAGGGGGAAAGAACCCACCTGCCAATGCAAGATCCCCTGGAAAAGGGCACGGTAACCCACTCCAGTATTCTTGCCAGGAGAATCCCATGGACAGAGGAGCCTGGTAGGCTCCAGTCCATAGCATCACAGAGTCAGACACGACTGAAGTTACTTAGCACGCACGCACACTAATCCAGGAGATGAAGGAGACATGGGTTCGATCCCTGGGTTGGGAAGATCACCTAAAGAAGGAAATGGCAACCTGCTCCAGTATCTTGCCTGGAGAATCCCACGGACAAAGAAGCCTGGAGAGCTACTGTCCATGGGATCACAAAGAGATGGACAGCTCTTACCAACTGAACATACACAATTTGCAAAGAACAGGCTGCGGACTAACTTCAGGACCACTGCTGTGTCCCAACGACACAACTTGATTACATGGCAGATTCTATTCTTCCTATTCTCTATGAATGTTTACAATAAAACACATCAACAGAGGTAAACCAAGTATATTTGTTTCTCCAAGTCTAAAAGAGCTTAGTTACATGGGAGGCAGCAATAAACAGTGGTTAAGAAAATGAACTTGACACCAAGCCAAAATCAGAAAGGAAAGGGTAAATAAATTTGACCATACGAAAATATAAATAAGGCAAAAACGTCCAAAAAAGGTAAAAGAAATGACAAGTGGGGAAAAATATTTAAAAGACATATGTCAAAGTCTAATTTTCAAAACGTTACAAAAAACTCACTAAAATCAATAATCCAACAAAAAAGAGTGAAGGATAAAAGTTTGTTACAGAGAAATAAATGTAAATAGCCAATCAGTTCAGTTCAGTTCAGTTCAGTCGCTCAGTCGTGTCTGACTCTTTGCGACCCCATGAATCGCAGCACGCCAGGCCTCCCTGTCCATCATCAACTCCCAGAGTTCACCCAAACTCGCGTCCATCAAGTCACTGATGCCATCCAGACATCTCATCCTCTGTCGAAATATTTTTAAAAAATTAGCTTCATTAATTAAGTATAAATCAAAGTAAGATAAAAATGTTCATACATCATTGGGGCAAATAAGAAAACGTAACATTATTTTCAGTGCTGGAAAGACTGAAAAGAAACTTTCATACATACTGGTGAAAACTCTTATGAATTTGCTAATATCTACTAAAATTGAATATGACATTCCATAGTATAGGGATTGAATTAGTAATTAAAATACTACCCACAAGGAAAAGCCTGGGCCCAAATGGTAAATTCTGTCAAATTTACCTAGTAAATTCTACCAAATATCAAAAAGTTGGTAATAGCAAGTATTGGTGAAGATACCGACTACTCATACACTGCTACTATGAATGTAAGTTCGTACAGTCACTGTAGACAACAGTCTGTGTGTGTGTGTGTGTTAGCCACTAAGTCATGTCCAACTCTTTTATGACCCCATGGACTATAGCCCACCAGGCTCCTCTGTCCATGGGATTCTCCAGGCAAGACTACTGAAGTGGGTAGCCATTCCCTTCTCTAGGAGATCTTCCCGACCCAAGGATCAAACCCGGGTCTCCTGCAATGCAGACAGATTCTTTACCATCTGAGCCACCAGGGAAGCCCAGACAACAGTCAACAGTTCCTTAGGAGGTTAAAAACAGAGATCAGATGAGTCAGCAATTATACTCCTAGATATACACCCAAAAGAAATGAAAAGATACATGAACACAAGTGTACCTGAATACTCAAAACTGTCAGAGTGGAAACAGCCCAAATGCTCATTAAGTGATTAATGGATTAGGTAAAATGTGGTATAACCGAACAATGAAATATTTTTTGACAATAAAACAATTAAGTATGAATACATACTATACCATGGATAAACTTGAAAGCATCAGGCTAAGTGAAAGAAGCCAGTCACAGAAGACTATATAGGTATGAATCCATTTATGTGAAACGTCCAGAATAGGTAAATACAGGGAATGCAGACTAGTGTCTCCCTAGGGCTGAAGGCAGGGGGCTGGGACTGGGGGGAGACGAACGATAACTTTTAATGGTGGTGGGTATCTTTTGTGTTGATGTTCTAAAACTGACTGGGGTAGGGAATTTCCTGGCAGTCCAATAGTTAGGGTTCTGTGCTTCCACTGCAGGAGGCGCGGGTTTGACTCCTGCTTAGGGAACTAAGATCCTGCATGTTTCAAGTTGGGGCCAAATAATATGTCTATATAAAAAGTAAAATAAATAAAACTGTGGTAGAGACTATACAAGTATATGTACAAGCATACTGTACAAATATATGTATATACTAAAAAAATAAATTATATACTCAATAAGTAAGCTGTATGGTACAAGAATTTTATCTCAATAAAGCCATTATTTTTTCTTAAGTAAGGTAAAGTATAAAAGATAGTATGTATAGTATGATCCCATCTATATACATTTTTACTGATGGTAAATGAATGTCATGAAACATGGCTAAAAGTTTTCTGGGAAAAAAATTAAAAATTTTAGCTATAATTAATAATAGAGAAGGGAAATTATGGTGAATGGGTTAAAGAAAGGGATTTCCATTTTCACTTCATCCCTTACATAAAAACTGTTTTACACCATATAAAAGAAAATGTAAGGAATTCCCTGGAAGTCCAGCGGTTAGGACTCCACATTCTCACTGCCAAGGGTCCAGGTTCAATCCATGGTTAGGGAACTAAAATCCCATAAGCCACGAGGTGTGGCCACAAAAAAAAGAAGAAAACATAAACTTTGAAAATTAAAGAACAAGACCTTTGTATGGTAATTAAAACCACACAGTGCTTCACAGATGTAGAAAACAAGCTCTTGGTTTCCATTAGGGAGAGAAGAATGAGGGAGGAGTACATTAGAGAAAAGGGATTAAGAGACATGAACTATGAACTACTAGGTATAAAACAGATAAGCAACAAGGGTATAGTGTTTAGCACAGGGAATTGTGGCCATTATCGTGTAATAACTTTTAATGGAGAATAATCTGTAAAAATACTGAACCACTATGATGTACACCTGAAACTAATCTAATTTTGTAAATCAAGTATACTTCAATAAAAAATTTTAAAAACCCACATGGTACTGGAAGGAGAATAAACAGATCTCTGTATACAAAAGAATTTAATATATGACAGAGGTCAGTATCAGTGGAGAAAAGATAAACCATTCCTTAACTCAAGCCAGAAATTCCAGCAAGATTAAAAAGTTATTTAAAAATATGAAAAAATATACTCAATAAAAATGTTTGAAAAACTATATGAGATTACCTGCATAATTTGAGTGATGACTTTTCTAAGATGTAAAACTCAAAGTCACTAAAAGGCTGACAAATTTGGTTACATGCAAACTTAAACACAAGTGAGAATGCAAGAAAATTTTTACAACAGAAGGGAGTTTACATACTTCTTTAAACCACACATGTAATAACAATTCAATAGATGCATCTTAAAATTAAAAAATCAAAATTAACATTTTTAAATAATGAATATATTGAATTACAGGTTGATAAAACTTAAATACAATATATAGTATATATACAATATGAAAATTGTATATATATATTCATATATATATACAAAGAGCAGTGAAGAACAGCTTTAGACTTAAAAGTAGTTTGTAGGATTTCCCTGGTAGTTCAATGGTTAAGAATCTGCCTGCCAATGTAGAAGGCATGGGTTTGATGTCTGATCTGGGAACATTCCACATGCCACAGGGTAATAAGCCTGTGAGCCGCAACTACTGAGTCCATATTACAATGGAATATTACTCAGCCATTAAAAAGAAAGAAATATTGCCATCTGCTATAAGCTGGATGGACCCGAAGGTATTATACAACCTAAAATAAGTACATGGCAGAAAGACAAATACCATGTGATTTCAGTCGTAAGTGGAATCTAAAACAAGCAAAACCGGAACAAGCAAAATAAAACAAAAATAAAGTCACAGATACAGAGAACAGATTAGTGGTTACCAGAGGGTAAGCGAAGGAGGTCAACTGTGTAGTGATGGATTGGTAACTGGGCTTATGGCAGTGACCACTCCACGGCGTATACAGATATCAAATGATGCAGTACACCTGAAACTTACACAACAATAAATAAAAAAAGCAACACTGTCAACATAGCAAAAGTAAAAAAAAAACCTGATTATAACAATTTCCACTAAAAAAACTGAGATGAATATTTCTCCATGAGCATGTTTTCTTCAATGACCACATCCTACAATACAAAGGTGTGTGTGTGTGTGTGTGTGTGTGTGTGTGTGTGTGTGTGGTATTTAAAACAAAAACTTCATACTAAAGTAAACACTCAAATTGATTTATGTTGTTTTTCTCTTCCTTTACCTACACAAATTTGTGCATATACCCAGTCAGGTACAAGATCATTACCAAGAAGATCAAAATGAATACTTTACCATTTTCCACTAAGAATGGGTAATCAATTTAAAACTAAGGATTATTTAAGGTGAACAAGGCAAAACTGCCACCCTTTCACGGCCCCAGAAAAGCAAGGCATGACAGGAGTCCCAAAGGCCCATGAAGTGACAGAATCCTTCTTTGTGCAGCATAAGAGGTCACATTATTGAATTCAGGTCAAAGATGATGGTCACACAGACTGGAGGTTTGTGTAAGGAGCTCTCAGAAAGTCTTAGGGTTACTCTTACTTAATGCAGTCATTAATCCTCATGAACACCATGATGCAAAACTAACAAATACACTGTATAAAAATAGCCAACCCCCAACAGATCAGCCAAATGGTTCTCAGAGACCTCAGGAGCCACTAAGAAAATTTAACCATAACTATCTCCCCTTGAACTCTGTATGTTTGTTACAAGGAGCTCCTACTGGGATTGCATTCTTAGTACAAATGCCTGAAATTAATTCCAAAACAAATCAAGCCAGGACTTCACCAGGTTGTATGTAAGATGCAAAATTTGTGTTGGTTGATCATTTTTTCTTTCCTTGAGTTCACACAGATAGCCAGGTTTACAGATAGGGCTCCAGTCTGACTTTTCCCCTTTTCTTTATTCATTTGGAAGAGTTTTACTGATCTTCACCCGACTTCCAAGAGCTACAGCTAATAAGTCTTTTTCAATTATTGTTAATTATATAGTTAATAATAAAGGAATTATATTCATCATGGGCTTCCCTCATAGCTCAATTGGTAAAGAATCCTCCTGCAATGCAGGAGACCCTGGTTCAATTCCTGGGTCAGGAAGATCTGCTGGAGAAGTGATAGGCTACCCACTCCAGTATACTTGGGCTTCCCTTGTGGCTCAGCTGGTAAAGAATCCTCCTGCAATGCAGGAGACATAGGTTCAATCCCTGGGTTGGGAAAATCCCCTAGAGAAGGGAAAGGCTACCCACTCCAGTATTCTGGCCTGGAGAATTCCATGGACTGTATAGTCCATGGAGTTGCAAAGAGTTGGACACAACTGAGTGACTTTCACTTTCACTAAGTTCATCATTATTATTTCTAGTTTAAAGATTCCCCTTGTGCGTTCAGCATACTATCTCACTTAAGCCTCCCCCGCCCCCCCAAAAAAACAAACAAACCCTGGACAACTATGTTTCATCATTAATACCATTTTAGGGATGAAAAAGTGAAAAGAAGTGAAAGTGTGAAAGTGTTAGTCATTCAGTCTTATCCAGTTCTTTGAGGTCCATGGACTGGGGTCAGTCAGGCTCCTCTGTCCATGGGCTTCTCCAGGCAAGAATACTGGAGTGGGTTGCCACTTCCTTCTCCAGGGGAATCTTCCCAACCTAGGGAATGAACCTGGGTCTCCTGCATTGAAGTCAGACTCTTTACCATCTGAGCCACCAGGGAAGCCCATAGATGAGAAAATTGAAAATCAAATCAATTGTTTCATTTGGCTAAAATGTCCTGAGAACTAGAAATCAGATCTTACATTATAACAATGTCTTTCTCTATTACAGCCCACTGCATCTCAAAACAACACAGAAAACAAGATTAAACCAAGAATGCACAGAGGGAAAAAGGCATTGAACAGGAAGCAGCATTTGGGCTTAATGAATGGCAATAAACAAGGACATGACAGTTCTAGGACAATAAGCAAATTGGTTTACTTAAAGTAAAGGTCTGGAGAACCTGCACTGACAAGCTGAGAATTCTGACTTCTGCCTCCAAAGAAGAGCAGACCAAGAGCAAGCACAGCAAACACAGTGGTCATGGGCACCATTCAGGTCCTCAGGGCAGGAGAGACCAGCTGAAACTCAAGAAAGACAATGGGAGTGGGAAAGGGGGAAAAGGAGATACATGTAGGTGATGGAAAGCAGAGAGCTGACAATTTAGATGTCCATCTTAGATGAGTCCCTCTGATTATTATGGAGGAGCAATTTGAGAAGGCACAAGTTGGAAATAAGATTATGACACCGATAGAATAACCAAGGAAATAGGTTTATGTGAGCATACACTGGTAGCTGAAAATGTGAGGACATATAAGCTTTCTAAAGGAGCATATGCAAGGGGGCAAGGAAAGGAATCTTTAAGTGATGGACAGAGAATCTAGAGTCTTTAAGTCCTGGTCAAGGAGGTATGAGGAGCGCTAGGAAAGTTCAACGCCTAGAAAGACTAGGAAATAGGAGTTTCAAGAAAAGGAATGGGCAGTAGTGTTCAACACAACAGAAATGCCCAATAAAATAAAGAAGGAAAAATCAGTGGCAAGCAGGTGGTGACTGACGATTTAAGCACTTCAGAAAAGTGGTGATGTTCCCAGACCCAACCAAGACCGAAAGGTGAGGAAGTGAAGACTCTGAGAGCTGCCCTCTCTTTGGAGAAAGAACTTTGCAGAAATAGAGGTAAAATAATAGACAGTACTGGAGAGGGGCCAATGGGCAAAGAAGGGGGGTGCAGGCATGTGTCACAGATGAAACAATGGTTCTCCACCTGAGACAGACATCAGTCCTCATTAAAAGTTCCCCTGATGGTGCTAATGTGCAGCTGATTCAAGAACCACCGGAGTCAGAGGTATTAGTTTATCAGAAATGGAAGAGTGAAGGGTCAAAACAGGGAAAGGCTGACTGAAGAGCAACAGAATCTCAGGTAGAGATGAAGATGCAACCCTAGTGTAGTTGTAAGGGAGAGATGATATGGGTCTTTCTTTTTCCAAGCAGTGATGAATAAGCAGGTCAAAATTTTTGAGAGATCTGAAGTTAACGTTTTTTCAAAATTAATTGGTCCTTTTCACTAAAAAAAAAAAAAATTCTGCATCTCATCGAATCTCAGATGCCACTGACTGTGGTATGTACCCCAATTTTAGCATCAATAAAATACAGTATTTTAATAATTGTTCATTTCTATGATGTCATCCCAATTTTAGTTTAAGGTCCTAAAGATTGCTGGAATGGTTACAAGTTCAAATACGAAATATGACAACACAGCAAGTTTTAAAGATAAACTATTAATCATCGTCCATCCTGTAATAGGGAATAACAAATCTGACTCCATACTGGATCCATTTCTTATACTTCAACCTTTATGGCCTATTACTCTTGCTATGGGGCTTCCCTGGTGGCTAAGATGGTAAAGAATCTTCCTGAAAGGCAAGAGAGCCAGGTTCGATTCCTAGTTGGGAAGATCCCCTGGAGAAGGGAATGGCAACCCACTCCAGTATCCTTGCTTGCAGAATTCCAAGGACAGAGGAGCCCAGCAGGCTATAGTCCATGGGGTTGCGAAGAGTCAGACATGTTTAAGGTAATCACTAATGGGATATTGCCTATAAAGTATATATGATGGCCTGTCTCCAGGAACAATGCCTCCCATGCCTGAGTGTAAAGCTAAAATACTTTTGTTCAGCTGACAGGAAACATCCTGACCAGCACACCTGCTGCAAGAAAAAAGAAATTTACATATCCCCTTCAGAGTCTGACTAGAACCATGAGATGTTTGCAACAACTTATTATCCTTTTACTTTATCTCCTTACCTATCCTTCTTTGTTATAAAAAGAAATTGGCATCCACGGACTTCCCTGGTGGTCCAGGGGCTAAAACTCCACACTCCCAATGCAGGGGACCTGAGTTTGATCACTGGTGACCCCTAAATCCCACATGCCACAACTAAAGAACTTCCATGCCACTACTAAGACCCAGCAAAGCCACATAAATAAATGATTTAAAAAAAAAAAANAAAAAAAAAAAAAAGAAAGAAAGAAACTAACATTCAAACCTGGACAAAATGGTTCTTTGGGACATTAGTCCATCACCCTCTTGGTGTGCTGGTTTTCTGAATACAGTCACTATTCCTTGCCCCAACACCACGCTTCTTGATTTACTGGCTTGCCATATGGTGGGCAGTATGAGCTTAGACTCAGTAACTGTGTCTAAGGTGATACAGTAAAGTTCTATATAAAACCTTTGACAGCCACATGCTCTATTAGTTTAGTTAAGAAATCCCATCCCAGGGATTCCCCTGGCTATCCAATGGTTAGGACTCATGCTTTCGGTGGCAGGGCCAAGGTTCAGTCCCTGGTTGAGAGCCCACAAGCCACACGGCATAGCTGAAAAAAAAAAAAGAAGAGAAACAAATCCCATCCCAGAATCACCACCCATGGTCCACGTGAGTATGTTAGAAGGAAACGCGCACTCTCCATTGGCTGCCCTGAATGATCACACCAAGTGGTATGTATTCACTCTAGGAAATAAGCCATACGTACATGCATACTATCTACCACACTAAGTAAACAGAGAACCTGTACTAACAAGGTGACAAATATAGATAAGCTGAGCACTATACAGTTTCAATAAAATCAAATGTCACACTCATAGTTAAATAGAATCTAAAATTCTCCTACACCTTTGAAGTTTGTTTTATTAAACATGTGTATTTTGTTTACTTGGATAATTCAGATATTGCTTCCATTTTGCTCTAATTTCTGAAAGTCTGAAAACAAATCTGTATCCATGCAAGAGAATATAAATCTTATTATTTTGAGAATGGGGAAAATTCGTATCCAAAATGCCACAGTTTATTATTATTTCAGGTTCTATTCTTCTCTTCAAAAGGGAAAGATTTCATTCTTTAAATTGCTTTTGTTTTTATTTTGAAACCTTTTGAGATGCTTTGTGCAAACATTCTCTGTTCTTTCCAAATTGATTTTAAATATAGCCGTTATTTCTCTCTGACTGAAATAATGCTTCTGAAGACAAAAGATTAAAATTTTGCTTTTAAATTCTTCAAAATATTTTCATTCAAGATAGTACATCAAAAGAAATTTTAAATAAAAGAAAGTCACAAGTAGAGACCATTGTCAATTAACTGATTCAGCAGCTAACTGTAAATTTAAAGAATTTTTTGATAAAACTTGCAACATTTTAATATCCTCCAGCTCTTAATTTTCACTTTCTGGCCTGAATGTTTTTGATAGATTACATTCTTCCTGCTTTTTGTACGTTCACTTTGTTTCTACTTATTTTGATAATTTGATAATCACTTTATAAAAGCATTAATATAATTATAAAATGAAACAGACTGACAAAAAATTAACAGAATATTCACATATTCACAAAATCTAATTACTGATAAACTCAGAACATGTGTATGACAGCGTAAGTACAGAGCTCATGGTTCTTTTTCTCTAATTATGCAAGTAAAATTCTTGACTCACAAAAAATGGAGTCATGCCAGGACTGAACACACATTTTATTCAAATCAATTCCACTTTGCTGCAAATAAATTATTTTAATGCCTACATACATTCATTAAAGAAGTGCTGTCAATAACTGAAGATGTTATTTGACTTCATCAAGATAGCTAGCTGCAGAAGCAAAGAAATGGCAGTATATTAAAAAATTGGCAAAAACAACATGACAGCCATTAGGAGAAACACACATCATAAACCATAAAGTGTCATTTCCCACCTCAGTGATTTCTCTTTTTTTAATCTTTTTTTTTTTTTACGTTACAATACTGTATTGGTTTTACCATACTCAGTGATTCCTTATACACAGAAATATTCCAGGTGAAAAACATAATTGCCTATTTTCTTGTACATTTACTTTGTACATTTCTTCCATTTATAAAATATACTATGAATTTTTTCAGAATTAATCTTGGAGTGGAAAGGACTTGCCAATATGACAGAAAACTCAGTTATAAAGGAAAAGATGGACAAACGTTACCTCGTGAAGATTCTATAACTTCTATTTGGAAATATATACCATAAAAAAGTCAAAAGTTAAATAACTGGGTAGGTATTTGGATTATGTAACAAGCAAAGAGCTAATTTTCTTCATGTTAAAAGAAATTATTTAAACCTGTAAGAAAAAGAAAACTTCTATGTGGAAAGTTTGATAATATTGGAGAGATGGACAACAGGCACTCTGGGTCACTTTTTTTCTAAATTCAATGAATTTTTATATTTTAAAAGAGTGTGTGCATTGCTGGCTGTGCTGAGTCTTCCCTGCTGTGCAGGCTTTTCTCTAGCTGCAGCAAGCAGGGGCTACTCTCTAGCTGCAGTGCTCATGCAGCAGCTTCTTTGTTATGGGCTTTAGAGTACACGGGCTTCAAAAGTTGCAGCACATGGGCTCTGTAGCTGTTGACTCCTGGGCTCCAGAACACAGCCCCAGTAGTTGTGGCTCATGGGCTTAAAGCTGCTCTGCAGCATGTGGGATCTTCCCAGACCAGGGATTGAACCTGTGGTCTCCTGCATTAGCAGGTGGATTCTTTATCACTGAGACCCCAGAGAACCTCTGTGATTCACTACTGAAGACACACTATTGCAAATTTTTTGCTCGTATTTGATAATATCTACAAAAATGTTAAATACAGACCTTATAATTCAACAATTCTACAAGTTTACCCTATTACCATACTTACATCATACATGAGGTTGTCCTTTATAGCACTGTTGATTATGAAGAAGGGAGGAAAACAGTGTCCATTAGGACACTGCTATGCAACAGCCTAGTCTGACTCCATTTTTAAAGTGAGATTGCTGCAAATGTCAATAGTAAAACATGTCTCATTACATTGCTAAAATGAAAAAAAAAACAACTGCTATGGCAGAGACTTCCGTTTGTTTACTAAATCACATCTCTTCTTCCTCCAGGGTATATGGCTAGACTACATTTCCCAGGCTTCCCTGCAGATATGTGGACTATGTGACTGAGACTGGCTAACAGAATATGTGTGAAAGTGATGCCTGCCACCTTCCGACCTGGCCCAGAAAAACCTCCTGTGCGATCTCTGGTGTTCTCTTTCATATCCCTACAGGTATGAGTAAAGCTACCAGACGCAAGGAGCCTGGGTCCCCAAGATTCTGCTTAATACAAAGCTGCCAAGGAGCACCACCAAGCCAGGACACCACACACTTGCCCATTATATGAGATTTAAAATTTTACTGTGAAATCCCCTAAATTTTGAGGTGATTATAGGTGTCATCCTTTAGCCTATAACCTGACCAATACAGGTCCCATTCCTGATTTCTAAACAAACACACATGTGAGTACCCACACACACATGTTGCTATATCATATAAAATATAAAGATAAATATTAAATCATTAACAGCTGTTCTCTCTCAGAAATGGGACCAGGGGTCAGAAAATAGATGGGAATGTTTTTGTTTTTCACTTTATGCTCCTTCATGCTATTTGATTTTTTGGATGCTGTTGTACATTCACTAAAAAGGAGTTCATGAAATCAGATATCTGCTGTAAATGTGAAAGATGATCTTAAAGAAACTGCCAGCTACCCATAGTTCTATTGACCATCTTGTACAAAACAGAAGAAACAGTAATGTAAACAGAAGAAATAGTAATCTCATTTATAATGCCCTACTGTATTTCAGCATTTATTATTTTACTTGAAATTTGTTCATTTTGTACATATTAAGCTTTAGAATTCATAAAATGAATTTTTTTTTACCTTTAGCTTTTATTTTCATTTTTACTCATCTTTATACTCTGAAGGAAAAGACATGCCATGCTTTATAATGGTAAAGTCTGTTTTCAGTAAATATCTGACTGTGAATTTCAGGTACATTCCATTTCTTCTATCTTACATGCATAGATAATCATTTGTCATTGAATGTTTTATCTTTTTCATCAAAATTTGCAAAAAAATTTAAAACACTCATTCCTTCACCTCTTTCATGCTTTTAACTTTCTCCAGGTCATTTTTCCATCTTGATTTTTGGGTGAGAAGGGTAGAATACTACCAGAATATGGTCACCCATTACAATGTTATATTTCATCTATGAAATATATAAATTATTGCATCTTTTAAATCTTTAAACCTTTCAAGTCTGCTTGAATGTCTTGAAACTAACAGGCAAATTTTTGGTTGATACATTCCCTCACTTACTTTTATAAGCAAGATCCTCATTCTCATCTCCATATGAGGTATGAGTGGCAGGGACAACTAAGGATTTTTCATCAGGAATAAATTCATTTTTCATCAGTAATAAATTCATGAATTTATTACTGATGAAAAGTTCTTAATTGTTCCTACTACTCATATCTCAGGGCTTCCCTGGTGGCTCAGCTGGAAATCCACTTGTAATGCAAGAGACCCAGGTTCAATCCCAAGGTCGGGAAGATCCCCTGGAGAAGGGCATAGCAACCAACTCCAGTATTCTTACCTGGAGAATTCCATGGACAGAGGAGCCTGGCGGGCTCCCATGCGGTTGCAAAGATTCAGACATGACTGAGTAACTAACTCTTCACTTCACCACTCATACCTCAAAACATGAATCCTTAAAAAGGACAATTTTGTATAATTGCTATTATTTTTAAAAATCACAACTGGACACAAAATATCAAGCAACTGTCTAATTATAAAATACTAAAATAATTCAAGCATATCCTTTACATTAAAATTAAACATTACTAAATTGAAAGTTATATATCCACCAAATCTGTATTGAAATTCACATGCCAGCTTTGCCAAATCAGCTTAAGCCCCAGCAGGAACAAACTCCCAGGCACTGGGAACAGCAAGTCAGCCACAGAAATGTCAATGCTGGAATTTGTTGGCCGAGTTACCTAAGTGCTTGTAGCTTTCCTTTGCTCTTATCTTCTGTCTTTATGCTTTTGGTGGCATTGTTTTATTCTTCCCCTAAAAACCACAATTCACCACATCCCAGGGTCTACACAGCTGACTTCACTGACTTCAACAACTGAAAGGGCTAGAAGTTAGGAGCATCCTGTGTTCCTCTGAAACCCCAATTCTCTTGCTGTATTTCTAAATGTTTACCCTGGATAAGAGGACCGTCGACTCACATACTTCACACCTGAACAGGGAAAGTGATAAATCTTTAAAGTTAAGAAGGTGAGAGGCTCACATGTAACCGGCTCAGATTTGGGTGAAAGAAGCAAGAGCTTGTGGTGGGAGGAAGACGAGGCAGGGGCTGAATATGGGGCTTGGAGACACTGTCCAAGTTTGAAAAGACATGATGATAAGAGTGGCAAGAGTGGCAACTGGCACAGACAGAGAAAGGCACATGGAGCCTGTATCATAGGCTGGGTAGAACCACTTTTTAAAACTCTAACTCATTTTTCAATGCTTGGGCAAAGGGCAGATCATATTACAAAACAAGTGAAAGTCGCTCAGTCGTGTCCAACTCTTGGACTGTACAGTTCATGGAATTCTCCAGGCCAGCATACTGGAGTGGGTAGCTGTTCCCTTCTCCAGGGGATCTTCCCAACCCAGGGATCGAACCCAGGTCTCCCACATTGCAGGCGGATTCTTCACCAGCTGAGCCACAAGGAAAGCAGATCATATTACAACACAGCATAAAATCCCACAAAGGCTCCCCATAGGATCCGATTTACTCGTTAATGTAGCACTGAAGATCCTTAGTCCCCTGCATACACCCCCATCACAACCCATAAACTGACCATTCTCTTCAGTTAGCAGTTTCATATCTGTTCCCTCCAAAGCCCACTTTTTGCCCAGAGCAGGGATTTGTAGATACCCTCTAAACTGAGATGGACCATATGAAGTCTAGAAATCACAAGTAATACACTAGAAACAATTTTGCAAGCTTGTAGACTGAAGTAACAGTCTGTGGTATCAGTTAAACCTTAAGATGCAGAGCTACCAGCTGGATGGGTCAGAGATGTCTAGTTGAACCTTGCCTGCCCTCAAGGTCAGCAGTCACCCTTCATCCAACCCATCAGGAATGTTTTCTTCCCAATGACAGTCTTCAATTCACTACATGCATGCTTGCTAAGTCGTTTCAGTCATTTCTGACTCTGTGCGACCCCACGGACTGCAGCCCGCCAGGCTCCTCTGTCCAAGGGATTCTCCAGGCAAGAACACTGGAGTGGGTTGCCATGCCCTCCTCTTACGTGTCCTGCACTAGCAGGCGTTTTCTTTACCACTAGCGCCACCTGGGAAGCCCTACAGTATCAACTAAAAGATGGAAAACAAGTATCTGATTTCATGTTTCATTAAGGAAAAGATGAACCATTTTAACCTGTTTCAACTGTTTTCACCATTCAAAATAAATTATCACTCAATCCAAGGGCTAAAAAAAGAAAAAAAATTTGAGAGCTCCAGGAAGAAAGTAGCTTACCCAGAAGTTCCCCCCCAGACTTTTCCCCAAGACTTTAGTTATTTTTGTTCCCACTCACATTCAGAGTGCCTTCTGGAAATCACTGAAGGGGGAAGTGGTTGTAGCTGTAAGAGTCAGTGACTGAATGGTGATTAAAGCCATGGTCCTGGGCAAGATAACCTAAAGAGAGAGTCACAGCTAAGGAGAGCAGGGCCAAGAAGAGAGCTTCGTATTGAGATGCTGAGGAAGGATCAGCAAAGCAGCCTTCTGAGATGCCCAAAATGGCTCACCTGCGGTGCCAGTGGTAAAGAACTGCCAGCTAATGCAGGAGGCGTAAGAGATGTGGGTTTGATCCCTGGGTCAGGAAGATCCCCTGGAGGAGGAAATGGCAACCCACACATATTCTTGCCTGAAAAACTCTATGGACAGAGGAGCCTGGCGGGCTACAGTCCATGGGGTTGCAAAGAATCAGACACGACTGCGCGTACAGGCACACACTACAGGGGCAATAAGTTGCCCAGTTGGCCCAATTTCTACTCGGCATGACTGTCATGCTTCTCTTCATTATTATGAAACTATTATTCTGAGGACGAGAAGTCTGTTTTGTTCATTACAGCACACGTGCTCTGTGCGTTTAGTCGCTCACTCATGTCTTACTCTTTGTGACTCCATGGACTGTAGCTTGCCAGGCTCCGCTACGGAATTCTCCTCTATGGAATTCTCTAATACGGAATACTAGAGAAGGTAGCCATTCCCTTCTTCAGGGGATCTTCCTAACCCAGGTATCGAACCCAGGTCTCCCACTTTGCAGGCAGATTCTTTACCATCTGAGACATGAGAGAAAACCCCACATACACACACAATTTACAATTAAAACTGACTTTTCAGAAAAGTGTTTACCATTACAACATGCAAGGCATTTTAGTATTATTTTGTTCTACTTTAAAAAAAAAAAAAGAGAGAGAGAGAGAGAGAGAGCTGGTCAGAATCTACACCCAATAATGAGTCCCAACATTTGGTGTGAAAAATATATGCTGTGACATACTACTGAACACTCAGCAACTCCAGGAATCCTCCAAGTTAGAAAGTAAAAAAAAGGAAAAGTTGAAATAATAAATTTCACTTAGCCCCAATGACACGTAAATTCTTCGTTCCACTTCCCCACATTCATAAATACTTGGGCTTCCACCTAATCAAGGACAACCTCAGGCAGTTTTATTCAAATGCAGATAATTACCCAGGCCCTAAAATTCTTCTTCCAGTCCTAAAGCTAGAGACTGGAAAATCCACACACAACCCTTCGCTAAAATTCCCTTATCATTCTTACCAAGTTTGACTCAAAGGCAAATACTCAATCTTGTTAAATGTTTTTTAAAAAGGAAGCAGGAAGGCAGCAAAATAAAACATCAGCAAAAAACTAAATTTGCTTGGATAGAAGACAGTAAACACATTTTCGTACTTCCACAAAATGGACCACTGGTTGCAGTTAAAATGAGTACAATCAATCTAGAGAGACGGAAAGTAGATTAGTGGTTGCCTGGGGGCGGGAATGTGGAGGGACTGCAAATAGAGAGGGCAGATGAAAAGGTTCTAAAATTGAGTTGTGGTGATAGTTGCACAACTCTAAGTTTACTAAAAGTCACTGAACGGTACACCTAAAGCTAGTGAATTTTAAGGTAAATTATCTATTATTATTTATTATGAGTTATACCTCAATGAGGCTTCCCTGGTGGCTCAGTGTTAAAGAACCCACCTGCAATGCAGGTTCAATCCCTGGGTCGGGAAGATCCCCTGGAGAAGGGATATGGCAACCCACTCCAGTATTCTTGCCTGGAGAATGCCATGGACAGAGGAGCCTGGTGAGCTGCAGTCCATGGGGTCACAAACAGTTGGACACACCTGAAGTGACTCGGCACAGCACAGCGCATTTACGGTCAGACTAATCAAAGTGCACACTAATTCGTATGACGTGTTCCAATTTGGATTTCTTTATTTTGGCTGTGTGGCATGTGGGATCTCAGTTTCCTGACCAGGGACTGAACCTGCGCCCCGTACATTAGAAGCACAGAGTCTTAACCACTGGACCACCAAGGAAGTCCCCCCACTTGGATTTTTTAAAATCCTCTTGGATTTTTTATACATATCGTTTGCATGGACATTTCTCGAAGGACATCCAAGGAGTTTGATCAAGATAGCTGTCTCTGAGAAATGGGTCAAAGGTGAAAGTGTTAGTCGCTCAGTCCTGTCTGACTCTTTGCTACCCCATCAACTGTGGCCCTCCAGGCTCCTCTGCCCATAGAGTTCTCCAGGCAAGAATACTGGAGTGCGTGGTCATTCTCTTATCCAGGGCATCTTCCCGACCCAGGGATCGAACCCGGTTCTCCTGCGTTGCAGGCAACAGATTCTTTACCCATCTGAGCCACCAGGGTTGAAGGTGAGAGTGTTTGCCTCCTACCCTACGGATCCTAAAAGTGCGTCCGACTAAAATAACCACTTAAATTTTGTATTCTTGTCCTTATCCAGGCGTCCTTTCCTCCTTTGTTCTACAGTCCCTCCCCGGACGGGTATTTCTCCCTCCTTTGTTTGTAAGATGGTGACTCGGTGGACCCTTCTGTCAAGTGGGGTGTCATGAGTCGGTTACTCTTTGACCCCCTCCCTGAACTCACAATCCCCTATTTAACGAACGATATGGCTGAGACCCACACGGACAGGTGGTCTGTGGGCTAGAACGTTCGGGTAGTAATCTCGGACTGAAGGTCGACGTGGGCCACAGAGGTTCAGGTAAGAAATCCAAACCCAGCCACCCGAAAATGAAGGGTGTGAGAGTTCGAAGGTCCATCCAATTTATATCTCGAAAATGTTACTGGGTCCTCGGAATTCACATTCTCACGTACGAACTGGGTGTTTAAATGGGGTCGCCCAGGGGGTCCGGTCGAGAAGACTGAGGGTCAGAAGAGTGACCTGGGTGTGAAAGAGGTGACAAGGTGGGATCCCTTCTTCGTGTGTCGGTCGTGTCACTCGACCGACACACACTGGTAATTCGTTAAGGTTAAAATATAGACGGATCTCTTCCCTTTTCTTTCCTTCGGATAAATATGGGAGTTTCGTTGTTTTGTACGGAAACAAAATACTCGTCCGGGACCTCTAAACCAGTCGTGATCGGGTCGACGCCGTGTGTGTGGGACCAGCCTACCGGGGACGTTTACAAAAAAGAAACAAGTCACAACTTTTGCACTCGGGAGCAGGCCCGGTAGGACTCCAGTTCGGTTTCATCCTTACCTCGGTCCGAGTTCTCTTCATGATCATGAAGCGGATCTACGAACCGGTCTGCCCAATCTGTGAAAATTAATTTCACTCCATTTTAAGATTAATGAATTGTAAGATTAATAGAGGTCTTAGTGTAGTAGGGAATGAGTGGTTGACGAATTATATTAGACTTGGTGACCCTTGTGGGACGAGGTGGACCAATTGTTCTCTTTTATCGAAAAGCGAAAAAGGTCCTTGTACTTGAGGAAAAAGTCTGTCTCCCATCATAAATCACCCAAATGAGTAATCAGTGATTCGAAAATTACCGGACTTTCTCTAATTGTCTTCGAGACCTTTCATTAGGTAACATTGTTAATGATACCGAAGGGGTCACGGATGTCTTTTACGGGTGTCACGTCCTGTAGATTTGCGACGGTGGGTGAATCTATATGTGGTGTGTGTGATTGTATGTGTGTAGGACGTGAATGAGATAGAAATAGACTTAACCAATGTATACCATTGTTTGAGATGTGTTAGGGTGTAATTGATTACCAATCGACGTGACGGGAGATCCTTTGATTATGAAGGTGTGGAAGATAAAGGCCTTCTATGTTTTTGTCTTTTTTTCACCTCCCGAGTTGTGATAGTGATCACTCCTGTGAAGTTTGACTTCGAGTTTTAGGTCATAAACAAGGTTTAAGACAGTAGGACCGTCCTCCTTATTCGGTTCTCTCCGTAAATGTCCCTACTGTGTGTCACACACATCCGTACGTACGTGTTTAGACTGAGTCGAGGGGTTGACCGTCATTGGAGACTTGAGAGTGTATACACTAGATGTCGAGACATACATGTGACGAAAGGTGGACCCTCGTGTCAATACATATTTTACATTGAAGGGTGTTCTGATTCGACAGACTTCCAATTAAAGTGTAGGGTAAGTATGGGGAGACTCGAGTGTGTCGTGACTACAGTTAAAGTGGAGGATCTGGAGTTCGAGACGGGGTTATCCAAGGTTACCGTCTACGAGTCGTGGAAAAGGTGTGGACAATGAGGGGTCCGGTAGAGAAGGTTTTCGGTGTTCTACCAAAAGTTCTACCACCGGTTCCTACCGACCTACCATGGGTGTACCATGGTCCCTACCAGACGTACTTGATGTCTTGTGACGAGGACCCAAGAGAGATCATAAGAAGTGAGAGTCCCTTATTACAGTGTCCCTCAGAATGTCCCTACGGGTACCTCATTCCTTGACTGTGGAGGACAGTTTCTGAACATATACACCTACAGCAGTTTCAACTGTCCTGTAAAAACCGGGAGAACTTATAAATACCGAATAGAAGATAATCCTGTTTCTATTAAGGTTTTATACTTACTTAGGAAGTATGAAGAAGACGTGATGACAAAATTTGTGGTATATAAAAGTGAAAAGAAGAGTAGGTTTGGGTTTCAGTTGAAACTCTACTGACTTCGGGGTCGGTTGTTAAATTGACGGTGGAGTACCCTTCGGGACTCGGTCTTGGCACATCGACCGGTCAGAGTCTAAGGGTTGGAAGTCTTTGACACGCTCTCTTGTTTACAAACCCGAAAAAAAAAAAAATTGACAATTTAAGACCTTGAGAACTCTCAGGGAACCTATCGTTCCTCTAGTTTGGTCGGTTAGGATTTCCTTTGGTTGGGGCTTATAAGTGACCTTCCTGACTACGACCTCGAGGTGAGGAAGCCGGTGGACTACGTTGCTCGGTTGAGTAACCTTTTGTGGGACTACGACCCTTTCTGACTCCCGTCCTCCTCTTCCCCTACTGTCTCCTACTCTACCAACCTTTCGTACGGGATGAGTTGTCTGTACTTAAACTCGTTCGAGACCCACTACTATATCCTGTCCCTTCGGACCGTACGGCGTCACGTCCCCCAGTATTTCTCAGTCTGTGTTAAATCGCCGACTTGTTCAAACCTTATGATACAATACGTCGTTATTTAGGATTTCGTTAGAGGTATGGTGAAAATAGACTTTGCAAGAAAGGATCGAGATTGATCCTCTAGATTAATCCTAGAGTTTAAACTCTAGTTTACTTCCACCGATTAGAAAATACTTTCACGTGACCTGACAGGGGAGTGGTCTTAATGAATGAAAAGGGGAGTCAAGTTTAATGTGTTCAGTGAGAAATTGTGTCTCGAAGGAAACAGAATATAACGTCAATTCCGAGTATCCGGACGTGGGGTATTCGAGAGGTTCCGTGTCTAGTCCAGTCACTAAGAGTGGGTAGGGTGTGACCACATGTCTTGTTCGATGTCTCATTAAGATAACCTGAAATCAATCCCAAACCGACCAGGAGCCATTATTTCTGAACTAATAGATACCTCTTTGGTCAAGATCGACTCTGGTGCTAAACTTTTTACCTCACTCAGTCTCTTTCATCCCCTCTCGTGTTAGTCTAACTTGGACCCGTCTTAGGTTGGGAAGGAAGGGAAGGGATGGGACACAACAACAACAAATCAGTGATTCAGTACAGACTGAGAAACGTTGTGGTACCTGATGTCGGGTGGTCCAAGGAGATAGGTACCCTAAGGGGTCCGTTCTTATGACGTTACCAAACGATAGAGGAAAGGTCCCCTAGAAGGACTGAGTCCTTAGCTTGGGTGTCGAGGACGTAATGTCCGTGTGAGATGGTAACTCGGTGGACCCTTCGGGTTCCTTCCGACGTGGGGATATGGAAGGGGTTATTGGGGTAGTCTTCTCTCCTACTTATTAACTGTCTTTGTAGCACAGACGTAGAAGTGACCCCCTCAGTCATCTCGTCCACCAGAGTCTTCGTTGTCTTGTGGGGGAAGGGACTCAGTCGACGTGACCTAAGGTCGTCGACTACCCCCGCCAGTGTCGCACTTGAACCTTTAGTCTCGGTAGATCCAAACGTAGATCTAGGGTGTTAGTCTTTGGTAGTCTGGACCCTTCTTTCGTAGGTCAAAAACTTGCAAGTCTAGAAGGGGGACTTTTAATGATATTTACTGAATCGACAACTTTCTGATGTCCTCTAGTTGGATGGTCAAATACACTTTGTAGGTCTTCTTCCCCTTAGTAGAGTCGGTGAAGGGAAGGGAAGTGACTTCGGTTTGAAGTCCTCTTCCACACGGGGTTTACCCTCCCGGATTCGGGATTGATTGCACTCCTGTGGCTTAGTTCGGTAGAGATAACGGGGACAGTGATGTTTAGAGTTTTCTCCGAGACCTTGACCCCTCTGTTGGGGGTATAAGTGAATGTATGAATGTATGTCGGGGTTAAATTTTTAGACTGAGGAAGGTTTGTTTATAAAAGAGAAACTAGTCTTGAGTACTTTTGAACGTTTTCCGGTGGGTATTTGTACAAGATCCGGTTGACGTACGTCAGAGTGAGGTCTCTTGCATAACATCGATTAATTATTCGACCGGAGGGGGTGGACTGATATCGAAGGAGTCCAAGGTCTCGGTCCCCCTCCCTCTCTCTCTCTCTCTCTCTCTCTCTCTCTCTCGCTCGCTCGCTCGCTCTCTCTGTCTCTCTGTCTCTCTCTCTCTCTCTCACACACACACACAGAAGTATTAATCGTAGAACACACACACACACACACACACACACAGAATTCGAAGTATTAATCGTGTTACAGGTGGTGAAATGTCCGTTTATTAACTGGTTAGTTGATCCTTAATAATTAAGATCTGGTATATTCATAGTGTATTCGGATGAGACCCTTGGTTCTTTCATCTTTGTAATTTTTTGGACCTTTCAAGTTAAAAGTTGTATTTCGTGCAGATAATTCTAAGATCCCTGAAGGGACCACCAGGTCAACAATTCTTAGACGGACGGTTCCGTCTCCTGTACCCAAGATAGGGACCAGGTCCCTGATTCTAGGGTATACGAAGCCACGTTGATTCGGACTCGTGGTGTTGACTTTGGGCACCCGGATCGTGGACACGAGGCACTGTTCGCTACTGTCGCGTTACTCTTCGGACGGGCGACGTTGATCTCTTTTGGACGTGTCGTTGACTCTGGGTTTTGTCTAGGGGTCTTTTCTAAGATCATGTAAGGTGACATAATTTGTGATTTCGTCTGTTTTTCTTCGTTCTATGACAAGTTTTTTACAATAAATACGAGAGTATTACGAAAACTTGACACCACAACCTCTTCTGAGAACTCTCAGGGAACCTGACGTTCCTCTAGGTCGATCAGGTAAGACTTCCTCTAGTTGGGACCCTAAAGAGACCTTCCTTACTACGATTTCGACTTTGAGGTCATGAAACCGGTGGAGTACGCTTCTCAACTGAGTAACCTTTTCTGAAACTACGACCCTCCCTAACCCCCGTCCTCCTCTTCCCCTGCTGGCTCCTACTCTACCGACCTACCGTAGTGACTGAGCTACCTGCACTCAGACCCACTTGAGGCCCTCGACCACTACCTGTCCCTCCGGACCGCACGACACTAAGTACCCCATCGTTTCTCAGTCTGTGCTGACTCGTTGACTTGACTTGACTGGTAAGTACTTTATATTTCTAGTGTAAAAATTTGTTAGCGTTTTCGGTGTTAATCAAGTGTACAACCAGTTAGACATTCCACTTTAAGTACATTTTCTAAGGTTTTAAATTTAATATATACTGTTTAAAACATTAGGTGAAAATTTTTTTTCGTTACATATCAGTCTTGGTTTGGTCCCATCAGTACGAAGAAGGTTATTTTCATTAGGAACAGTCCGTTTACATATAGTATTACAAAACGAAAAAATAGATGATCCTTCTTATAAACTTTGTTAATCATTAAATGTAGAATCAAAATGGTTATGTGTTTTGATCCTAAAACGTTGTCTTTTGGTTAAGACTGATCTCATTATGTCATGAAATTTTTTTATGAATTGTCAATTTTTACTGTAAAATGTAGCTGTAAAATGTTATGCCCTTTGACGTCTCTTTGACCAGTTATGAGTAGTGTTGGTTGTCCCGAGAAGTTCGACTGACTCCTATTTACTGGAAACCGAGGACGAGGGGAAGGATTTCGCGGACTCACAGAACAGTGTGTCGACTCTGGTCGTGGACAGTCAGAGGTACCGTTGACGTCGTTCGGGAGGTCACGGACTTTCCCGTGATCTACGGAGAGGAGTTTATGAATTATCCAAAGTCTTATCGCCCGAAGAACCCCTTCAAGCACCCTTCGTGTGTGGTGAGTCTCGGGTGGAAAGAAGGAAGTTTTTGTGAAAAAAAAAAAAAAAGACATGGTGAACCGAATGACCTAGAATCAAGGGACTGGTCCCTAACTTGGAATCGGGAGTCGTCACTTACGCGCCTCTTAATTCGTGACCTGATGGTCACTTAAGGGGGTTTTGTGAGAAATTTTTATATATGTATAAATAAGTACATAAGTACACCGACGTGACCCAGAGTCAACGTCGTACGTCGTAGAAGTAACACCGTACGTCTGAGAATGCCGTACACTATTGGTCAAGGGGTTGGTCCTTAGTTTGGGTCCGGGGGACGAAACCCCTGCACCGTAGAATCGGTGACCTGGTGGTCGCTTCAGGGGTTTAAGATAGTTTAAGTGACCTTATTTAGGTCTTTCCCTCACAGGTGTTGACCAAGGAACCCAGTCCGTCCACGACCAGACAGGGAAAAATGTACCATATAAGTCACAGATAAAGTCCATAAATCGCGGGTAAAATTAGTTTTGATTCACAAAAGGTAAAAAAACTACAGTAGAGTTAGGGGAGTTCATGGAGTAGGTTATTCGACATTGTCTTTTGTTTTAAAATTATTTCGTGACATAGATTTTAGATTATTCGGAGAATCTCGAACCGATGAACCTTTCTTAATTGTAACATTATTCAATGAGACACTCAATAAAAAATTAAACAAAGGTGTGTGTTTCATTCTAAGGCGTTCTACGTGTCGACAGAGTTCGAGTCGAGCTCGTCGGGACCTCCTCCGGCGGGACTTGGACCCTGCGGGAGTCCCATTTTAGTCGTGTTTAAAACAGCGGTGAGTAATCTCACAGAAGTGTAGGGTTTCCCCGTCTTCGTAATCTCGTCCATTGTTTATGGGTCCAAAGGAATTACCGTCTTTCCTAAAAGAAAGGTACTTTTCGACTAAGAGGGTTCTTCGAGTTTCTAGGTTGTCACTGGAACAAATTTAGGCCGGATCCCGGTCTTCACTTTCTAAAACTTCCGGCCACTAGGATCCGTACGCACCGTCGACAGCGGTACTTTCAAACTTGTGTAGAAGGACCCTTTCGGTAGACACACGAGGTCTTCGGTCCGACTTTCCCTCGACGACTTTACATTCTTCAGGAAGGAGACGACGAAAAAGAGGTCCTGAGCGAGTCACGGACCGTACCGTCCTGGTGGGGTGGGCGTCGTCAGGTGTCGTCGTTACACCTGACTGTCAGACTGTTTGGTCATTTCGGACCGTACGTGTGTATGATTCAGAGAAGTCCACCTAGACTGAGACACGCTGGGATACCTGACATCGGGTAGTCTGAGGAGACAGGTACCCCTAAGAGGTACATTCTTATGACCTCACCCAACGGTACGGGAGGAGGTCCCCTAGAAGAACCGTGTCCCTAGTTTGGACTCCGAGAATGTAGATGGACGTGACCGTCCACCCAAGAAATGGTGATTACAGTGGACCCTTCGGGTCTTTGTGGATCACGTCTGTAGTTTAGAAAGTAAGTTCTTTACTGGTCAAAGGAAATGTGTGATACTGAGGTCTGATTTAGTAGTTAAAAGTGAACAGACTCCGTTTTCTCTTTTCTTTAAAAGAACTTTAACTTGAATTTTCATTATTGGGAATAAAACTCCGTAGGAAAGACTAAGACCTCCTCCTTCTCGTTACAATTTTTTTTTTTTAGAATATAAAATTAAAATTTTTACCACCGAAACACAAACAACCAAAATTACTGAACCGTTTTGTTCCTGCACTCCTGGGTCACACTCGAGGGGTTAGGGTTAAAAGTAAAACAACAACAAATCACCGATTCAGTACAGACTGAGAAAACGTTGTGGTACCCGACATCGGGTGGTCCGAGGAGACAGGTACCCTAAAGGGTCCGTTCTTATGATCACACCCAACGGTAAAGGAAGAGGTCCCCTAGAAGGGTTGGGTCCCTAGCTTGGGCGTATAGGTCCCGAAGGGACGACCGAGTCGACCATTTCTTAGACGGACGTTACGTCCTCTGGACCCAAGCTAGGGACCCAGGCCTTCTAAGGGACCTCTTCCCTTGTCGATGGGTGAGATTAAGACCGATCTTCTTAAGGTACCTGACATATCGGGTACCCCAGTGTTTCTCAACCTGTGTTGACTAGTTGAAAGTGACGGTACTTTAGGGTTCATAATCCTTTCAATCAAGATCCTACCTTGTGGGTGAATCGGACGTGAATGGACACTGGTGTCGGGAGGATTATGGAGGGTTGAGTAAATCGTGTATAGGGACGGGTCCTCTCTTGTCTTTTTCTTCTTATTGACCACATGTTCTACCTCCCGTGTTCCTTACAACGTAGACCAATATTTTTCTCTCAGACTTCCTCTTCCCCCCTCTTATGGGTTCCACTCAGATTGTTACTGAAATGGATTTTCTGTGTAAACCTGGATTTGAGAGATCTTTGATGTGTTCGGTGACAATGACTCCTGTTACGACTAGGCAGTTCCCACAGCTCCCCCCTTTTTTGTCAACTTATAGTGACAAAATCCTTCAGGTGTTTTTGACTTTTGTCTGCCGGGTCGTCGGACTTCGAGTAAAGTCCAACTTAAGCATTTCTCGGGTCAGTCGTGAGAAAATGTCAAAAGGATCGTTGAACCGAATCGGGATCTAACCTTCTTAATTTTGTTTAATGGGTTACGACCCGTAATTACACCATTTATACCGGCTCTCAGTCCTCTGTAGTAGAGAATCTTGTTTTTATTTTATTTTTTCTATGCACGAGTCGTTAAAGTGAAGAAGTACAATGGGATCTGTTTTGTCGAATGTACTTTGTCCTTAATTTTATTTTTCTACGAGTCACGTCGTAAACAAATAATATCGAAAAAAATTTTTTTATGATAATTATACACACGGATCAGAGAGTCGAGACAGACTGAGAAACACTGGGGTGTCTGACATGGGGCGGTCCGAGGAGATAGGTACTCCTAAGAGGTCCGTTCTTATAATCTCACCCAACGGTATGGGAGGAGGTCCCCTAGAAGGGTTGGGTCCTTAGTTTGACCCCAGAGGACGTAACGTCCACCTAAGACATGGTCGACTCAATGGTTCAGTCAGATAATTATATTATTTAGTTTCACGGGTAATTGTCTTCAGTTTGATTCCGTATAAATATGAGACCTTGTAATACGTCGTCAATTCTTACTTTACCAGTTATACGTGGTTAAATCTTTCGAGGGGTGTTGGGTCTCGACTATTTTTTATGTCTTGGTACATACCATAACTAATTGCAAACGAAAAAATAAAAAAATTAAAAATTTAATTTTAAAATTTACTTAATAATAACATAAATATACAAATGTAAAATAGAAAACTGACACGGGGTACCGTATACCTCGTACACCTTAGAATCAGGGGACTGGACCCTAGCTTGGGTACGAGGGACGTAACCGTCTCACCTCAGAAGATAGGTTACCTGGTGGTCCCTTCAGGATATCGTAAACGAAAAAATTATCCACTCGTGTTTGTGCGTGGTTAGTTAAGAAGTTCAAAGGGTTTAACACCATGGACTTGGACCCTTGACCGAGTTTTACGTTCAAGAGTCTGGAAGGGGGTTTTTCTGACTTAGTCGGTAGACCTAAGTCGTTGTGTAATAGACATGTTCGGGAGACTACGTACGTTTCCGGTCTCCTGACGGTCAGATGTGTTGAGATAGATCTGTTGAGATAGATGTGTTGAGATTGATGTGTTGAGATAGATATACTGAGATAGATGTGTTGAGATTGATTTGTTGAGATAGATGTGTTGAGATTGATGTGCAGGGGTTCCTTCCCTAACTGTCTTGAGTATGGTTGGCTCCAGAGACTCGTTGATAGAAATAGATATGTGGATTGGGTGAAAAATTTGTTCCTCTCATATAAGTATTCTATCTTTATTTAAAAAAGTCTATGATGTACATCTCTAATCCCTTACTAATTGATGTGCTAACATAATTATCACCTCCTTTGTAACTACCTTTCTCTCTTGTCCTCAAGGGATTCCCGACGACTTTACAACCTCCAGTGTTTGTCCTTTTTGTTCGGGACATCCTTAAAATGAGGTCTCGTTGTCTGAAATCAACCAGAATGACCACAGAGGACACCCCTTTTACGTCCTGCCAGTTGAGATCCCTTCCTGTCGATCGATGGTCTCCTCTTTCTTCTTGTTACGTCTGTAACAAAACCTTTTCGATTTGAAAATATTTCAGAAAGCAACATGACGAAACAACTAAGAAGTCGTAGTGAGACGTCAACAGTTCTGGTGCGTGATGCGGTGACAGTAGGAGCGCAGATGACCCTGACAAGACGTCGACTGTTTTTTACCTCGAAACTTTGGCTTCATTATTTAGAATCACGAGTGGAGATCGGTGATACGAAGCTTCACAACTAATAGGGGGAAGTTCCCTCACCCTGGACCTTTGTGCGTGTGTTTCTGGACGTGTGTGTAACATAAAATAAAGAATTGAACTTGTAGTCTTCATTTTAGTTGGTAATGACAGTTTTAAATTTTTTTTTATTTGTGTTTTTACATCAATCCTTAGGAGAAATTTTATTCCAAATATCCTTGTACATAAATTTCGGATTTATGAATTTGTATATCTCCTTAGACATATAAATTTTGTATTTGGATATATAAATTAGAAGTCCACTCTCTACCGTTATTCTCCATTGGATAGTTGGAGGTATGATAACGATTTTCAGTACGAGATTGGGTCTCTATGTTTATTCATCATAAAATATTTCTAAATAATTAAAAGGTCAAGATTTAAAAAAAATTTTCACTCTCGAATCGACTGAAACATAGTTTTCATGTACCACAGTGGGAACTGTGTATGTTGTTAAATTGTCGGTTGTAGATTTCGTCGGATCTATGAGAAGGAATTGAAACGGTGTTTTCTAGTTCATTTTCAAGATGAAAGATATGGTTCACGAAAAGTTTAAAGTGACTTCTCTTTTTCGACTTATTTTCATGGGAGAGTGAGGCCCCAAAATCCTTGTAGTCGAGGATGTCAAAGTTCGAAATAGGAGAACCTATATAGCTCCAGTAGTGTTGGGTGAACAAGAAACTATGTTCGTTTTGGGGTACGACCTTTTTTTGTCGACATACGGTAAGTTAAAAGACCCGGTACAAAGAGGTACCATGTCTCTTTTTATTAAAGAAAAAAATCGGATTTTCGTTCGTGTCAAGAGGAGTAGAAGGTAGTAAGTTGGTTAATAGAAAGAAGGAAATTGTTCCGGTTTAAAAATGAACATAGGTACATTCTTCGAACCTAAGAAATGTGTCTCTTCTGCTTCGTTTTTTACAACACTGTGAGAGTATATTACCTTTACAGGTTAATTTTTGTTAATGGTGATGTAGTTCTCATAATTTCAGTGTCTGTGTCTATTGTCCGACCACCAACGGTTCCCGGTCCTCTCCACCTTCTCTCCTAACCCTCAAACCCTTACTAATCGTCTACGTTTGGTAAGATATATTTTACCTCTGTTCTTCTAGGTTCCCCTGTCATGTCCCTTGATATAAGTTATAGGACATTATTTGGTATTACCTTTTCTTATACTTTTTCTTACATACACACATATATATGTATATGTATATATTACATATTGACGTAGTGAAACGATATGTCATCTTTGATTGGGTTGTAACATTTAGTCGATATGAAGTTGGTTTCTTTTTTCGTAATTTCTTTTTGTATGAAATGGAGATTTTTCTTGTCTGAATTTTGAATTCTTTGTCTCTTATTGACATTCCACATTTGGTATAATGCTCTATTAAAACGTTAGACAGATAACGTAATATAGACAGATTTACGTAATCCTTCGTTCAAGTACATTTTCGTTCTGTACCTTATGTTAACGGAAATCCAGTTATAAACAGTCTCTTCCGGATTCGTAAATGACTATACGTCGAGAGTCATATTTGTTCTCGGACCGTAGACAATCAAGTTGTTTCTTCGTGACGTTGAGACCCTTCGACACGGAAGACCCCCGCACCCGAGCTTTCCGTGGAAGATCTCGTCTGTAAAGACTTACAGGTCATTGTCGACTTCTTTCCTTTTTCCAATCGGGACGGAGTTGGAGGGGTGGTCCCCGGGGACTGGAACCCTCGTCCAGTCAGAGTTTGTAGAAAAAAAAGGGGACGGAGTTGAGGAAGGAGTAGTGGAGGTGGGTCTCCATATCTCGACTACGACTCTACTCCCCGACCGGTGTAAGAGTCCCATCAGACCTCCTCGGTCCGGTCGGGTGGCGGCATTGACTGTCCTGGTACACCCGTCTTTACTTGGTGGACCCGACGTTACCCTGGGTTCTGTCGACGTCGAGGGTCTTCTCCATGGGTTTCGTCGACACTTTTGTAGACAGGAGGAACCGTGGGTGGGGGTGGTTTTACAGGGAACGTGACTTATGACCTCTAACACGGACCGTTAGGGTCGAAATTTCAGCTAGAGAACCCACTTTCTTCAGTCCGTGTTCGTCCAGAATCCAAGGGAGACTTGACTCCTTTGGACTGGAGGACTTCCGGACGGTTTCTTTCGTCGGACTCAAAGTTCAATTCCGAACACTAATTCTTGGACTCAGGATTGAGTTGTCCCACACACGTCCCGTACCCCTCCTCCCGCCCGTATGTTCATAATGATAAGTCATAATGATAAGTCTTTTACTCCGGACGTGGAACCAAAAGTGAAAGTAATCTTACAAAAAATAAAGGGACTCATGTAGACAGGGAAATAATTGTACATATAAGTTTCCGTCTTACTACGAATGTTTGGTTGTTTATTTACACCCTCTCATGAATTCTAATGTCTCCAGTGAGTCAAGAAATATTTTCCTTACGAAATAATGTCAGATATTAATACATTATAGAAGTTTTTCTCTTTACAAAATAACGAAACGTAAAGATGTACGAAGAAATTATTCTAATACAAATTGAATACGGGGGGTCTTACTATTTCTTAATGACGTTTCGTATATTTTTACGATTTGTACAATTCATGTCGACGAAATTACTGTGTTACGGGTCCTTGACTTCCTTTAATTGTTACTGGTGTTTTCACTTTCAATTTTCACAATCAACGAGTCGACACAGGTTGAGAAACGTTGGGATACCTGACCGACAGTCCGAGGAGACAGGTACTTCAAGAGGTCCGTTCTCATGACCTTACCCAACGACACGGGAAGAGGTCCCCTAAAGGGGTTAGGTCCCGAACTTGGGTCCAGAAGACGTAACGTCCGTCTAAGAAATGTTAGACTCGGTGGTTCCTTCGGGGTTGTTACCCGTACACGATACACGATTCAGTAAAGACAACACAGACTGAGAAACACTAGAATACTTGGTATCGGTCCGACCGGTATCAACGAAGGTTTTTCTTTTTTTTTTTTTTTTACCCCCCGGTACCCTGGCGGACTCTCGACGAGTAACAAGGGTGACAAGGGTGACGAGTGATAAGGGTAAGGGTGACCCTACTCGGAGTCATCCTTGTTGTCAAGGAGTTTCGCTCAGGTCCGAAGGTGCCCGTCGTCGTCCTCCACTCCTGTGCGGAGGGAGGGTCGAGAGAGAACGGAGGTAGAGACGGAGAAGGGATGTTATCGGTAGAGTTCTGACGTAAATGTCTAGGTTTTAAAGTGAAAAAAAAAAGGACAGGACCCAGAAGTAACGACGACAATCCGAAAGAGATCAACGTCTCTCACTCCGGAAAACGTCATGGGACCGAAGAGTAACACCACCGAAGAGAACAACACCTCGTACCCTGGATCTCGCACCCGAGTCATCGACACCGGGTCCCCGAATCACTATACCCTAGAAGGGCCTGGTACCTAACTTGGTACGGAGGAAGTAACCGTCCGTCTAAGAATAGGTGACTCGGTGGTCCCTTCAGGGTCTGGGTCCCTAAAAACGGTATACCCTTAGTTTTATCAAGTGCGTAGACACCAAGGGTGTTACAAAGTGTCCGTTCTAAGGAATGTGACCTCTGAACCATAATAATTTATTTATTCGAGGTGACTCCGTTTAGATACAGACGTTGTTTAATTAAATTTTACTCTAGAGATGGACTAAGGGTCCACGGAGTCACCATTTCTTAGACGGACGTTTAAGTCCTCTTAGGCTCTACGCCCAAACTAGGGACCAAGCCCTTCTACGGAACTTCCTCCCGTGTCGTTAGGTGAGGTCACAAGAACGGACCTCTTAGGGTACCTGTCTCCTGGGACCGTCCGACGTCAGTTATCCCAACGTTTCTCAGTCTGTTCTGACTTCGTTGCCTCTTGCGTGGATGACTCTCCACCATTTATCTTTGATGTGCTAGGACCCGCCCCCCCCCGAGAGATTCGGGGGACGTATAGTTTGGGAGAGTGGTCCTTTTGTCTTCTCCTTCTCTTGTAGATGTCTCTCGACTCCACTCCCATCCTTCTCCGTAAGCGGTGGGTGGTGACGAACCGACCTCAGTTCTGGCGTGGCTTAATTACAAAATCGTAGTAGCGGTGTATTTTCAAGGAAAGATACGTGTATCATGATCAGCTTTTCTTAATTCTTAAAGTTTAAGAAGGTTTTGACTTTCTGGTTTTGGTGAGGGTGGAACAGGAGACATGGGAAAGTAAGTGGAGAACGTTTGAGCTTTCTTTCCTGTCGTCTTTACGGTGAGAACACGTCCTACGTGGACGTTTCCTGTGTTGTTGTAGACTTTGTTTACAAGTCACACCTTTGATACCCACGTTGGAGGACGATAATTGCCGTTGTACTTGTGTGTGTTTTTTAAGGGGGTTTACCGTAAAGTGACAGTTTTCGTTCTCCCACCGACCCGTCTGTCCGTTCAACCAGTCCTCTTCGTCCTCTCAGTCTCTCGTGTCCCCAAGGACTTCGAGAGCGGGTCATTGTCGTGGGTCTTGGGTCCACCTTCCCCGGTGGGTGGGTCTCCGGGGGAGGAGTCGAGTCCCTCGACCTCGTGGACGACCACCGGTTGCACAGTATAGATCTCAGATTCCACCTTCACTGTTATGCTGTTTCCAGGTATAGGACCGTGCCGTTGTCTGATGTTGACGTTGATTGATTGGTGAAGGAAATTAAGGAAAGAAAAAAATTAAATAACTTCATATAAACTAAATGTTACACAATTAAAGACGACGTATCGTTTCACTGAGTCAATATGTGTATGTATATATATAAGAAAAAGTATAATAAACGGTAATACCAAATAGTGTCCTATGACTTATATTAATTGACGAAATGTCATCCTGGGAGTCAAGTCAAGTCAAGTTAGCGAATCAGCACAGACTGAGAAACACTGTGGTACCTGATATCGTACAGTCCGAAGGGACAGGTAGTGGTTGAGGACTCGAACGAGTTTGAGTACAGGTAACTCAGTCACTACGGTAGGTTGGTAGAGTAAGAGACAAGAGGGGAAGAGGAGGACGGAAGTTAGAAAGGGTGGTAGTCTCCGAAAATATTACTCAGTCAAGAAGCGTAGTCCACCGGTTTCATAACCTCGAAGTCGAAGTCGTAGTCAGAAAGGTTACTTATAAGTTCTGACTAAAGGAAATCCTACCTGATCAAACTAGAGGGACGACAGGTTCCTTGAGAGTTCTCAGAAGAGGTTGTGGTGTCAAGTTTTCGTAGTTAAAAAACCGTGAGTCGAAAGAAATACCAAGTTGAGAGTGTAGGTATGTACTGATGACCTTTTTGGTATCGAAACTGATCAGACCTGGAAACAACCGTTTCATTACAGAGACGAAACATTATACGACAGATCCAACCAGTATCGAAAAGAAGGTTCCTCGTTCTCAGAAAATTAAAGTGCCGACGTCATTGGTAAAAGTCACTAAACCCTCGGGTTCTTTTATTTCAGTCGGTGACAAAGGCAACAAAGGGGTAGATAAAAGGTACTTCACTACCCTGGTCTACGGTACTAGAATCAAAAAACTTCCAACTCAAATTTCGGTTGAAAAAGTAAGAGGAGAAAGTGAAAGTTCTCTGAGAAATTAAGGAGAAACGAAAGACGGTATTGCCACCATTGTAGACGTATAGACTACAACAACGATAAAGAGGACCGTTAGAACTAAGGTCGAGCACGAAGTAGGTCGGGTCGCAAAGAGTACTGCATGAGACGTATATTCAATTTATTTGTCCCACTGTCATATGTCGGAACTGCATGAGGAAAGGGTTAAACCTTGGTCAGGTAAAAGGTACTAGTCAAGATTGACAACGAAGAACTGGACGTGTGTCTAAAGAGTCCTCCTTCCATTCCACCAGACCATAAGGGTAGAGAACTTCTTAAAAGGTGTCAAACAATACTAGGTGTGTCAGTTTCCGAAATGACGTCAGTTACTTCGTCTTCATCTACAAAAAAAACCTTAAGAGAACGAAAAAGATGTTAGGTCACCTGGAATCACAAATAGATAAAATATATGTCATCACACACAGACGATTAGGGTTTGAGTACTAAGTAGGGAGGAGGTACAGGAATGGGACACCATTGGTACTCAAACAAGAGATACAGACACTGAGACAAAGACAAAGTATTTATTCGAGTAAACACAGTATAAGACCTAAGGTGGACATTCACTATAGTGTACTATAAACAGAAAGAGACTGAGTGAAGTGAATCGGACTAATAGAGGTCCAGGTAGGTACGACGAAGTTTACCGTTATTAAGTAAGAAAAATACCGACTCATTAATACATATATATGATGTAGAAGAAATAGGTAAGGAGACAGTTTCCTGTAAATCTAACGAGGGTGAAGAACCGATGACACTTATCACGACGACACTTGTAACCCCACGATAATTCAAAGTTCTTAATACATCGGAAACTCACAAGGATTGAAACGACTCTGAGGTGTGTCTCTTTGTGTTTATCCAGTTGATGATTTCATACTAAAGACTTTTAAGGGTTAATTATTAAACTTTATTAAAAAAGATTCGAAACTTAGTGATATGTGTGTGGTTACCCCCGTCCCCTCCTAGATTTAGTCGATGTGCTATCGTTACCTTAATTATTATTTGTTTGATCCTTTAGATAAAAGTCCCGAAAAAAAATTTAGGGATGTAAATTTTTTAATTATGATCATTCTTTGTATTTTGTAGAGCTTGTTTGGGTACTGTAGGAGATGCATTTTCGTTTTGTTTTTCTTGCTCTCGTTGTTTTGGAGACTCAACGTGTCCTACAGGGCTTACCTCTTCCTATTTTTTACTTTTCCTCTTTTGCCTTTAATCCATCTTATTTTTCTGTGGTTTTCCCTTCCTCTTGCCTTTCCGTTTCTCCCTGCTGTCTTTTGAGTCTCTTTGTTGATGGGTACGCGTGTGGGTTTGACTCCCCTTCTCTGTCTGACTACGTTCTGGGCTCCAAACGCGTCGTGACCTAACATTCTTAATAGTTTCACTGGATGATGTGAAACAAAAGACAAACAAAAAAATATGACTTACTTTCTAAGAAATTTAAGATCTCACGAAGTGTCAAAAGTTTTCAAAGTGTGTACTAAAGTGTATTAGGGTATCATTGGAAAAGAGGGGAATGGGGATATAACGGGAAGAGACGAGGGAGAGGGGTCACGATTTGTGATCAAACAAGAGACACTCAGACGAAGCAAAAGCAAAATGAAGGATCAAACAACGTAAAAAATCTAAAGTGTATATTCACTAATAGTATGTCGTGAATGAAAGAGACTGAATAAAGGGAATCGTATTACGGAAGGTCCAGGGAGACATGGTGATGTTTACCGTTCTAAAGTAAGGAAAATACGGACTCATCATAAGGTAACATATATATGTGGTGTAGAAGAAATAGGTAATAGACAGTTACCTGTGAAACCAACGAAGGGATGGAACGGTTAACATTTGTTACGACGACACTTGTGACCTTTGGATCATGGAACGGAACATTTGTTACAACGATGCTTGTGCTCCCTGGGTCACGTGAGACTTCTCGACCGACAAAGTAGTATCCAGTGACGAAAAGTTTAAATTGTCGTTACAACGGTACCACTTCTCTTATTAGTCTGATCCTTCTACAGTAGTCTGGAAGTACCCGTCACTGGTGTCCGGGTCGGTCTCCAGTGACGTCCCGTCGTTCGACGGGTCGGGACCCGATTTTTCTCCGTCCTTCAAACCCTTCCCTAACATTACTGTCCTTTTTATTTTCGGTTCCCTTTAGACGGCACAATAGAAACACACACAATACACAAGTCAGTGAATCCGTACAGGTCGAGAAACGTCGGGGTTTCTGCCATCGGGGGTCCGAGGAGACAGGTACCCTAAAAGTAAAAGGTCCGTTCTTATGACTTCGTCCAACGGTAAAGAATGAGGTCCCCTAGAAAGGTTACGACCCTAGCTTGGGTGCAGAATGGGAAGGATGTGACTACCCGTCTAAGAACTGGTGACGCGGATAAAAATGACAATCAGTTTTAAAAGTGACTTACGGACTTCGTCGCTTATCATTCATCAGTGGATGACTTTTTAGTGGTCCCGTCGACTGACCTTCCAGTTGTCACTGGGTCCACCGACTGAGAGGTCACTCCCCTGACGGTAAGACCTCCCTTTTATAAAGAGTTCTCTGATAAACTGTTTAAGTTTACACCGTATTTAGTTGGGACGTCGACTCTAGGAGGTACTTCTTTTCCCTCGCGAGTGTTGAAGTCTACACGGGACTCTTTAACGACCATATTTCCCCTTTTTTTTTTTTTAGTGTCGAAATGATACTAAACCGAGATTACAGTTGAGTTCCGATTTAACGAAGACACTGGGAGTAAGGTGGACCTCTTGTATAGTACGAAAGTAAAGTGTCTATAAATTATTCATGAATAAGGGGTGTTCCAAGAATGTGTAAGTTCACTTAATAACGAATGTCTGAACTCGTGGAACTTCTAGTTTGAGATCCTGTCCCGATCATTTTATGTGACACGTAATTTTCGTAGCATTGGTTTTGGTCACTGGATGTGTCCTGACCGTGTAGGTCAATAAGAGGGAACGGAGCGAAAGAAGAAAGTAAAATGTTTGTCCGTGTTTCCAGTTTTGGCGTAGGAGAGACACAGACCTTCGTTTTTGTTATGAGTTACGTCCGTTCGTTTAGTGGTTCCATTATGTCTAAAGGGAAATTTTGTGGTAGAACGAAGAGTTTTCCCGTCATAGAGTTGAACATAAATTTTTTTTGATTTTGTGTGTGTGTGTAAACTGGGAAGAGTTTCCGGGTTTAGGTATGGTAGACGGGACAAGGAAGAGGAGTTGAAGGAGGGCTGGCGACCTCGAACTTAGAGAGTCGTAATAGGTATTAACCAGGAGTAGTGGTTTCGGTAATGGATGACAAAGGGGAGTTAGATGGACCGGAGAGGTCTCGGACGCTTTCAATGTGAGGGATAGGACGTGGAAGGAGAGGGACGGGACTTTAGAAGTTTAAGGTACAAGACAAGATGAAAACAAGGACCCGGCAGAGTCGTTGAATTATCGAAGTTTATAGTGTACACCATTATGCCTTCATTGTACGATTATTAATTGTCGATGTTTACTAGTGTACGAGAGGACGGGTCGAGGAAGAGAACCTCTAGGTATCAAGTGGGGATTGGGTCGGTGTGGCTGTAGGGTGTTCCTGGACCACCACCAAAATTTTGTGCACGTGTGTAGACAACTTACGTGGGAGAAGGGTGGTTTTCACCACAGATTGAGAGGGAGGAACTTAGACCCGACCGGGAACACTGTGTAAGGATTGTCTTACTCCTCCTTGGTTGAGGTGTACTGAAATTCCGATCCATTATGTTTCGGTGTGTCGGGGACCGTCGGAGAGAGAATCCTGGGTACCCAACCCTCGTGACCCCATTACATTCTTCGGACAATGCCCCGTAGGTCTCCCCCGGACGACGACATAGTTGTCGTACCAGAGGTCGATTTTTGTCCGTTCGTTTAGTGGTTGGAGTTTGTCCAGTACCACAAAGGTGGTCTCTGGTACCCCTAACTTGGTCCACGGACTCCTCGGGGTTGACGACCGGGGGTACACCCAATCCTTCGGAAGTCTACTCGGGACGGAGTACGATGTTCGGAGGGTCGACTCGACTCACCTCCTCTCTGTTCGACAGGGGTGGTTCGGGACGGGTTCATGTCCAGACACTGGTAAATTTTTTTTTTTTTACGACAAAAAAATTTGGTGATCCACACCCCTACCAGACAATATGTTGAAACCTGTTTACCTTGTCTGGAGTCTACATTGTGTGTGGGGTTTACTTTAAGGGAGAGAGAGGGAACGGAGACCAGGGAAAGGTTTAGGTACACCAGACTTTTCGGGTTCACGAAAAGAAATAAGAGACGAGAAGAAATAAGAGTCTAGGAGCGGGAAGTGTAGACTGGGTAAGATGGGTTTCTAGGGAGCCCTTAGGTCGTGGGGGGTGGTGACCGTACTTTGTGTCACTGTGGGAGACGAACCAATCGATCAGGGAAGATGTATCGACGGTTTTACAATGGATTTTGCTTTGAGGATGGACGGTGGTGGTCGGATAACGAAATGTCGTGTCAGGACTTAGAACTAGGGTCGTGTGTCCTGTCGAGTGTGTGGGGATCACTGGTGGTACTTGAGGAAAGTGTCCCTTAAAGACTCGTAGAAAAACGGGAAAGTACGGAGATGTGGAAACGTGTATGACTTCGAAGAAGGGTTTAGGAGAAGGGGTGGGAAGGAAGAGAATGGAGAATGGTCCTAAGGATGAAGCGGAAGTTCAAGTTTCCAATGAACTCCAATCTAAGGACAAAACTACTGGTCGGTTTCAAGGAGTAAAGGAAGAGTTAGTCGGTTCGTCAGGAATGTTGGAGGTGAAGTGTGTCACCGACTTAAGAGACATACAAAGACGTCGGACCAGACACTCCCGTCCGTAGTGTAGTGCACACACACGTGCGAGTCAGTGAAAGCAGCACAGACTGAGAGACACTGGGATGCCTGACGTCGGACGGTCCGAGGAGACCGGTACCCTGGGAGGTCCGTTCTTATGACCTCACCCAACGGTACGGGAGGAGGTGCCCTAGAAGGGTTGGGTCCTTGACTTGGGTGTAGAGGACACACAAGACGTGACGTCCGCATAAGAAGACGACTCGGTGGTCCGTTCGGGCGTAGTATAGTATTAACAGAGGTTTATTTACTTTACAAATTAAACTTAACCTTTAGTGACTTAATCGTAAAATGTCTTTGTGTTTGTCAGGTAAAATGTTGATCATAGATAACTCGGGGGTATGGTCAGTGTCTAAAAATGAATTTAAAGTGTTTATCAACTCCATATTAGTGGGAGTTTCTCCAACTCACTGAATAGGTCACAGAGTATTGGTCTTTTGCTACTTCGGGATAAAAGTTGGTTCTGCATGGAAGCCGAGATCGTAAGAAATGGGACTTATAAAAGTTAGCCGAGACCGCGGACTCCTGTCTGGTGTAAGACCCCGCCTATGACCAGGCTCACGAGGGAAGAGACACCATCGATGGTGTCTTACCGTAGTAAAACTTGTTGTGGAAAGTAATGTGAAAGTCCATCGTGTTCCTGTCCTTGTGATACCGGTTTATTAAGCCTAAATTTTGGGTCGAGACAGACACAGTTCGAGACACAGGGACTTCTTCAATAATGAGGTAAAAGAGTGTAGAACAAAGAAGTAGACATTTCGTTCCTACACCGAGTATCCAAACAAGATTTGTAAAAGTCTTACTTTGTGCTTTTTGTAAATCTTGTCTTGGACCATATGTCTTTTGGGACTCGTCTACAACAGCGACCATAATCACCATCATCGCCATAATGATTTTCAACGGGTCATTTTGGGGTCGATCTTTTGAATCCAGTAATATTACGTCTTGAACTTCACCACAGGGAAGTCTAAGGTTAAGACAAAATTAAACAACCTTCCTTTTATAAAGATTTTTCACACTTCACAAGGGTCGGGAAATTTGACTAAACGTTTACATCAACTTTGACAAGAACCGGTGACCAATGGGAAACTCTTTGTTGTCCACACCCTGTTTCCAAAACATTGTTAGAGGTGTAGATCGTCTCTTACCCCTTCAGGGAGAGAGTCGAAGACAAAGGAGTATATATTTTGTTTTTACTATGGTTAGGACAATGGAACGTAATCCTTTCTGACTTAACTTTATTATACTTCTTTTTAATCTTTCTCAACACGTTTTTGTCCATCTTAGTAGTAGTAAGGGTGACGATTATTTGGCTATATGGTTTTCACTATATGAGTCATATATGGTTTTACCTTTCAACCAGTAGTTAAACGATTTTACGAGGTCGGTCGTCTTTACAAACGTAAAAGGGAGAAATATATTAAAAGTAAGACCAATTGATCATCGTTTGGGAAAGGTGGTGATAGTTGTAGGGGTGACGGGAAGAGTTAAAGTGACTTTCTTTTGAAGATTTTACATAGTTGTGGTAGACACGGAGAATTTAAGTCCTATGTAATCTTCGTTTATTGATGAAAACTACTTTATCGTATCTTTTGTAAATTCTTTCAATGAATCGTGATGTAGGTTGAAGGAAACCTATTATTTGTAAATTAGTCGTGACAGAGGAGGAGATGAACATTTACATATGTATTTATGAGAATGTACATGTGGACTCTTCATTTCATGGTTGAACCGAAGATAAATGTCTAGTCTGAAAGTCACTAATACATATTTTGATATTCGTGTAAACCTTGTCCATAAGAACAGAGAGACGGTTTGATAATAGAAAGGGACAATTGACAAAGGTAGATTAGGGTACACTGAGATATATATGTGATCTTTAGAAAGATTACTTATATACATGTTATCCTGTTTATAAATACCTCATGGTTGTTACATGTCTGTCTTCTTGTCAGAGGATGACTGTGAAGTAAAGATCGGTTTATATTTAGAATTACCCAACCTATTTGACGATAGAAATAAGGATGTTGGGATAAGTAATGTGGTATTCGAGGAAATGGTATGGTGTTTCGGAGGTTTTTCGAGTCTTATGTTCTCCACTTCAAATTAGGATAATTCATTTAAGAGTTAGGTTTTGAAATATACCACTACAAAATATAGTAAAAATTCGACTGTAAATGTACACGTATCGACATTGTACTTTATGTCAGTGGTACGGATACTCGGTTTCGTACATTTAATTATCAGGATGGGGTTTGGTGATGAAAATCATAACTGATGTTTTCGTAGATTTCTCTTCTGTGTTTGTGTGTCTCTTTTTTCATGACTCCCGTTGACTCTCGGTACTTTCAATGAGATTTTTGACAGTGGTTCTTTTATAGACGAGAATTATTACAGAAGACAGTCTTTTTATTGTATTCTCTACGTTGTATTGGTTTTGGTTATATCTTTTTTATTTATAAAGGGTGTTTTGTGTTTCCAAAGTATACTTGTCCCCTCTTCCCACCGTCGTCTTCTTCCGTTTCTGTGTTAAAATTTCACTTCCTCTCCTGAAGGGACCACCGAGTCGCCATTTCTTAGGCGGACGGTTACGTCCCCTGCACCCAAACTAAGGACCAGACCCTTCTCGGGTGCGTGAAACCCCGTCGACTTGGGTACGAGAGTTCGGACACTCGGCGTTGTTGACTCGGACACGTGGTGTTGGCGACTTCTGCCGTGTGCGTCTTGGGTCCGAGGCGTTGTTCTCTTCGGAGACGTTACTCTTCGGGCGTGTGGTGTCTGTCACCGGGGACGAACGGTGTGGATCTCTTGTGGGTGTGAGTCGTTGCTTCTGGGTCGCGTCGGTTTGATATTCAGTTAATTTTAAAAATTAAATTATTTTATTTTTCTATAATTTTGTTACTTCCTTGTTGGTTACAGTTTTCCCCTTGTGTTGCCAATTTTAGTAGATGTCGGAGAATCTTCCACCTTCTTCAAATTTACTTTTCTCTGCCGTAAAAAAAATGGATATTCGAAAGATTAAGAAAAAAAAAAAAGGGGTTCCGTTACTGTAGACACGTCTTTTTCTTTGTTGGTTCTCACTGTTTCCGTTAAATGTCTTACCCTCCTTTTATACACATTTGGTGTATAGAGTATTCCGGATTCATAGGTCTTATGTAATTATTAATTATTAGGTTAGTATCTGTAAAGAGGTTTCTTCTGTATTTCTACTGGTTCTTCGTGAGTTGTAGTGAGTAGTAGTCCTTTTACGTTTAGTATTGGTGTGACTCTATAATTTGATAGAGTCGAGTTAATCCTTCTGGGGATAGTTTTTGTCTTTTACTTTTCACATCGACTCCTATACCTTTTTAATCTTGGATGTGTCCGAGGGAGAGAGGCGTCCACAAACCAGGGATGGTACAAGAGAAATTTTATTGAACCACTCTTATATTTTGCCATGTCGGTGTTACCTTTTGTCCTCTCTTTAAGTGTTTGGTTTGTTTTATTTTGTGCATTTTTCTCTTGATGGTATACTTGGTCGTCAAAATAAAGACCCATAACTCCTCAAGTATTGTTCAGAGGGAGTTTGATGGTGAAACCTTAACACTGATAAAACTCGACTTTCGTTAGTTTTAGTCGTCTGACTCCTTTTGGAAAATAGAGAGGGAATGGACAGATTTTCTTAAATCTATCTCCCAGACCATGGTCCTTCCCTTGATAGTGTTCTCTATTGATGTTTATCATGTCCACTCCACCCCACTTGACGCCCTTCGGTCTGACCCCGATCTCTAGTTTCAGGAGAGACCCGGGGTAGCAGGACGTCCCTTACCTTTTGTGAAATGGTTTGGAAGAGAGGTAGAAGGACACTTAACAGAAAGAGTGGAAAGTTCTGGGTCTTGGGATAGGGAAAAGAGGTATCGAGTCTTACAGTACAATTCAGAGTTGACCGATTTACGGACTCCCAGAGTATAAGAACATCCTGGGGACTTGTATACGTTGATTTAAACAAAAAGAGGACAATCAGACGGGATACAACTAAAGTAATAATCTGTTCGGTTTCTTGATTCTTTCCATCCCTTTTATTTGTAAGGAAGGGTTGTCATATATGGGTTTTCTCACCTTTTGTCCTGTATTTTCTTAAACGTTTTTTTTTTTTTTCTTAAACGTGTGGGCACTAGTGTTGTCGGTTCTCCACCCTCGTTGGATTTAGGGGTCACTTCCTACTTGTTTCTTTTATTTTCTACTATGTCTTTTACACCGTATGCATGTGTGATCTTATAATATATCGGAATTTTTTCTATCTTTAGGACGTGATACGCTACTGCGCTACTTGGGACTTCTGTAATACGATCCAGTTTATTCAATCAGTATTTTTCTGTTTATGACGCACTAAGGTGAAATTACTACATAGATTTTATTAGTTTGAGTGACTGCGTCTTTTCTCTTATCACCAATGGTCCCCGACGTCTCTCTTTTTTTACACACAACGAGTCACCCAGGTCCCAAAGTCAGTAGTTTTACTTTTCCAAGATCTCTACACAATGTGTTATTTCATATATCTCAATTGTTATGATAGGATATGTGAATTTATGTCAACACTATTATATAAAGAACAGTACGTAAAAATGCTGTTATTTTTTCGTCATTATTAATACAAAGGGTCTTTCGTTAAATCGGTTTCCGTACTTTTTGGATTCGTATAAGTGTAGGAAACAGGACAGAGTTCTTTAATTAGAATTTTGTTAAAGAGAAATTTCATAATATTATCGATTTTTCGTTAGATATAAGGGTGTGTGTGTGTGTGTTTTGTCAATTTGTAGTTTACGACTTTCCCATGTCAGTAGTTTTTTATGTCAAACTTCTATGAAAAAATTACCATGTAATTTTAAGAATAATAGATCATCATAGGTTTTACGTTATATTTTAACATATATATCATACATGTTATGTTGATACTACTTGTATGACCCTGTAAGTTATTTCTTTTTTTGTTCCCTTGTCCAGATAATTTTATTCTCTCTCCCCCCTTTACTCCTCCTATCTCTTGTCCCCTTCCCTTTTTTCGATAATAGTTGATGTAAAGAAGACCTAAAAGTAGGTCTGGTTCAACTAAGATTACAAGTAAACCTTTATTTTAGACCGTTCTTGTCGATCTTTTTGTAGATCATTATTTTTCTTTTTATCTCACTAGTCCTCTCTGATCAGGAAGGTCTGTAAAATTGTACAATACTTTGGTGTTATTAAATTTGTCAAATCAATGATCCTGACTTTTCTTTCTTATCCCCTTTTCTTTTCTTATGTCTTTAAATCATCACTGTCATCGTCATAAAGTTTCTGGGTAATCAGTCACTTACTACGACCTGTTAACTCCTCGGTCAACTCAACCCTTCCTGCAATTCTAAGTATTGAGTGTAAAAAATTAGTTTTATTTGAGGTCTACCTACTTTCTAAATTTCCATTTTTCATTTTGGTATTTAAGTTTCACTCCTATCGTAGAGATACTTACTAAGTTTTCGAGCTTCGATAATTTACTTTTGACGGTAGTTGATTATAAAGACGAGTCTTTTTTATAGTGGTCTTTCAGTTTTTTCCTTACTGTTTGATCCTTTTTTATATTGTCGTTAAGTACAGTACCTCTTTAGTTCTTCTTTTCCTATGTTGTTGTCTTTTTTGACCGTTCCATATACTAGTCTGTACAGTGTCTTTTACTTATATCTGTCTAGAGTTTGTATAGTTTTCTTCATATTACCGGAAGTATAATTCTTTTTATATATTATTTTGTGTCGGACGCTTTGTAGAAAGGGGGTTTTCTCTTCGTTTCTGCTTTTTACACTGTTGTGGGACCGGTGTACTATCTCTCTTCGTCTACGAGTGTGTATCGACCACCTAATATTGACCGTGGTGAAGATACCTCGTCTTAGATCGTGATAGTTTTGACTTGTCAGTGTAAGAAGATTCTTAAGAAGGATGTCTATGTGGTCGTGTAAATAGTTTATTAAACGTATGTCTAAATAAACGACGTCGAAACAAAATTATCGTTTTATAATCCCCTTTGGATTTACAGGGAGTTATCCCTTGTTCATAGTAGACAATACCATGTATCGTAGCATGTAGATTTTTATCTGTAGATGTTTATCGGGACTTTTTACTTTGTTGAGATATATTGTAACACAACTTACTAGAGATTTTATGTATGACAATCATATATATCATATCATATATATCTTTATGTCTTCAATCCACGATTTATTAAACACGTGATGTCGAATATATTGTGTGTGTGATTGTAACATACATAAATTTATACACACATATGTATGTATTCATCTTAGAGAGACCCACCTACCTCTTATTTGACAATTATTACCACTGTGGTAATGGGTTCTCTTTATCGGTTCCTCTGTCCTTACCTTCCCTCTAAATTGTAAAACGTTGGAGAATTAGTAAGACTTGTGATAGTACAAGTAATTAATGGACCAGTGTGCCAGTTTTACTGCGACGTCTTCCCATAAAATTTTATGACTCAAAATTTCTTCTCCGTTCTATGTTCTACTGTGTAAGTTATTCTCTAATAAAACACTAAACCAATTTTCTTGTCGATATACCTACCTATGTTTGGTTGTACGATTGTCACTAAAAGGTCTTATCCTAATATCCACCAAAATGCAAGAAAGAGAGGTACACATAAAAGACTAAAAAGATTTTACTTGTTAAGGAGAGTCGATGGTTCTTCATAAAAATTAAGTTTGTAAAAAATTGAACGTGATCTGTAAATTAGGGAACTAGGGAACCTGTAAATAAGATTATTTTTATGTGACGATTCTAATACCAAAGACCATGGGTGGGTCAAATTTATTTTAGACCCTCAGAGTCTTCTCTCTAAAATTTTGTCAGTTGTTAATTTGTCTTTATTAATTTGGATGTTCCTTTTATTTTATTACACTCGGAGGTTATGTTCCTGGTCCTCGTGTCTTCCAGTCCCCTAAACCCACAAGAGAAGTCAACCCTTGGAACTCACATAAACGAAAATAACACATGTATCTAATAAGACAAAACTCTAGAGTGACTACCTAGTGTTGGGGAGGATGGTGAATCGAGAGGGGATCCCTGGTTTGTCTGACGACGTATCTTTGTCTACGTCCTTCACTTACGTTCAATTGTTTCTGTAATCGTGGTATACCTTTCGTTCTGAACTGGTTTCTTTGGCACTTCGACTCACTGAGTGTGGGTGTCTAGACACTCGTCTGGGAGTTTCGACAATGGGTAAGTAAAGATTCAAACAAAATAGACATTTAGTTGTTGTGGAGTGGTAAACCAATAAAGCTTCCGTATTAATGGTCCGACTTTAATATCACTGGATAATAACACAGTGACGCAGTAATGTCTGAAGGGGAAGGGGGTCAACAAAGCTGGTATCGTCGGAGGGGATGGGGGAATTTTTCGACACCACCATAAAATTAAGTTTGTGTCTATTTTACGAATCACCGTTTTTTTTTTTTGTTTGTTTGTTGTTTTTTTTACGAATCACCGATCCACTGACAGTTATATTACCACGATTTGATGTTCAATAATGATTATATTCTCTCACACACGGATACACCCCACGCATACGCGTGTGCACGTTAATACAGACTGAGAAACGTTGGGGTACCTGACATCGGGAGGTCCGAGGAGACAGGTGCCTTAAAAGGTCCATTCTTATACCTCACCCAACGGTAAACGAGGAGGTCCCCTACAAGGGTTGGGTCCCTGGGTTGGGTCCAGATCACAGAGGGCGTGACCGTCCGTCTAATACATGGTTACCCGGTGGACCCTTCGGTCATATTCTCTCGTGTTAATAGATAAGTCGGGGTATTTTCCGTCAGTCCTCGAAAAATGTACCACATGAGATGTCAATCGTCCGACGACGTGAAAGTTCCACCCTTTACCGTGTGTGCAATTCACACGACTTGGGTATCTTTGAGGATTCTCCGTCTTACAACAAATACCAGCTAAAATTTAGTAGACTACAACTGACGAGAGTTGTATTCGTCTCATGACATATGTCTCAGACCCATGCCCCCTCCCGTGCTTTTTATCCGTTTAGAGTCTGACTATGACTTTTCGGAAGTCTTATGTCGCGACTTTTATTTTGACAAATAAAGTTTTGTAATATCGAGATAATTTATTTTAGTCATCGTTGCCGATTTAAAACTGTTGAAGTATATTCTTCCTTGTCTATTCCTCTGTAAAGTCGTCTCTGTACGTAAGTTCTGTTCATCATCCGGTAAATTAAAACATAGATCTCCTAAAATAAAAGGACCGGTACGACACGTCGTACACCCTAGAATTAAGGGGTTGGTTCCGAAGGGAAGTGACCCTCGTGTCTTAGAATTGGTGTCATGGTGGTCTCTTCAGGGATCTCATAAAAAATTTCCCTGTTTGTGTTGTTTTAGGTGTGCACAATTTTTTCATTCAATTTAGGATTTTATAAAACTAAACCAAAATCCATGAAACTTTTTATAGTGTTAAGTCGTCTGTTAGTGTCTAAAACATATTTGGAATAAGGTCGATTGTGGGAAATGACCACTTGGACGTTCAATTTTTAGGTTCAAGGGGGAAAAGTGAAAGTCGGTCCTCAGATGCACCTGAACGAGTTCTGACTTAACAGAGGAGACGATCGAGTCTCTCGACTGTCTATTTGAATGAGAGGTGTGGGTGACGTCAGAATAGTCGTTGAGACAGGTAGGTTGGTCTCAAGACAAAGAAATTTTGTGTTTCCTTTTTCTTGTCCTTCTTCACCCTTCGTTCACTGGTTGAGTCTCCCTTAGTCCAAGGTCCCCGACCCTCCTCTGACCGGGAACCCGTGAATGGAAAGTAGACTCCGTCAGTTGTTTGTAAAGACTTTTTGACACACGGCACCCTTGTATTTCTACTTTTCTGTTTTTTCTCCGTCTTCCTTGGGTTTCATATTCCTTTCCGGTTCACCAACAATTCTGACGTTTCGATACATCGGAGTCAACTGGAACGGGTCCGTCGATCGAGTAGAAAGTAAATCTCAGATCGTAGGTCCAAGAGGTGAAATTCTTCTACCTGAAGGAAGCGGGAGGTTCTTACTGTTAATTTGTGTTCCTCATTGTACTGATTGTTTATAGAAATGGTTTCTTATTGTAGGTTTTTAATCTCTGTCTTTTTCTGAGGAGAATATTTGGTTCCCTAAATAATTTGTACAGAATCTGTATATATGTGTTTGTGTGAGTGTTTGTCATTAGGATGTTATTGGTGTATTTCACATAGTCGTTTAACCTTTAATGTCTTCATGATGACCGGCACTAAGAAGTGTCGGTTTGATCTTATGTTTTGGATTATTTACGTTAGTGAGGTAAGTGGATTAAGTTTGTGATTATAAAGTAGATGAACCTCCTCATGGTTTGTATCGGTGTATAAGATTTTTGTAGTAATACAAATTATAGTGTCACATTCTGTATATATGCATACGTACGAGTGTACGACCTGTGGGAGTGATGGGGTACTTTTAGGTCTATCTTTTTACGACTGAATGAACCACCGGGGATCCGGAAGAGGATTGTTATTATGCGGACTCTGAACATTCCTCGAAAGGCTGAGTTTGTAAATTTACAAATGGTACACGTTTAGTGGTCCAATGAGTTGACGCCTGTTTTTACTTTAGATACAAAGATTGAATTTCTTCAAACTTTAGATCTGTTATACACCTGTACACATATATACATGTATATATTACATATGATATTTGATGTATAACATACCCCGAAGGGGTAACGAGACGACCATTTCTTAGACGAACGTCACGGTCTCTAGACCCAAGCTACGGACCCACCCCTTATAGGGAACCTCTTCCTTTACCGTTAGGTGAGGTCGTAAGAACGGACCCTTTGACGTACCTGTCCACTGGAACCGCCCGATGTCAGGTACGCCACCGTTTCTCAACCTGTGTTACCACGTGTGTACATGTATGACATATTTTACTTACATTCTACTCTAATTAAACTCCCGAACTCTCTTTCCTGTTCGACCTTCCGAGGTTTTTAGGATAAAATGTTGACTGGTCTTCATTTGATGCTTTGTCGTATGTACACATATGACAAACTGAATTTACTTTTGACCATACGTACTTCCGTCTATGACCTCCCATCATGTAATTTTTTTTTTAATAATTCTGAGTTTTATCATTATTAAGGATAGGGGTGAAGGGTTTTAATTGGAGTTATAACAATGTAAAAAAATCGGAAATATACATATAAAAATTTTCGAACGGCACTTAGACACCAATCACACCAATGATACGATATTCATTTCTAAAGATCCTACACCGTTATAAATTTAGACTTTTGGATCAAGATGATACGGTGTAGAGAGATTTTATTACAAATGACCTTCATTAAAGGGAACTCTATGACAATAGTCTTTGTTCACGTAGGTTTCGATCTCATTAGTCTGATTCCAAAACACAACCCCTCAAAGTGGAAACTACCTATTTTCTCCTGGGGGCGATGCTTTTTAAGGGGCGAAGGTTTGTTTGGATCTCTGGGACGAGGTGTTGACCCCCCCATAATTTACAAGCGTTGGTTTTGGTTGCGGTGCCCGAGTTTACGGTCGTTTTTAGGATTGGTGCAATTCTTTCTCTCTCGTCTTTCAGAAGCGTACGCCGGCCCTCCCGAAGTGCGCGGGGAGCACGCCCCGGTTTGCTGGGTGCCAGGAGCCAGGGAGTCAAAGGTGGCCAGGGTCTGGTCCCACTCGTCCCGAGGACCCTCGGCGAAAAGTGATTTCGCGAAGAGTAGGCGGCGGGCCCGAGGCTTGCGGACCGCGGCCGGGAGGCGGCGGAGGGTCTTGGAAGAGATAGAAAGGGAAGGAGAGACGACAGAGGTTGTGGGCGCGTGGGAGCGCGCCAGGGTAGGCGGGGGAGGACGGCGGCCAAGGGCCGTCGGGCCGGGGTGGTTCTGGGCCCTAGGCCGAGGCCCCTGCGTTGAGCGCCGCGGCCGTGGCGTCCGAGGCGTGGACGGGCCCGCGGTCCGGCGCGCGGCGGCGTGGGGCCTAGGCCCGGGGATCGGCGCGGCGCGGCCCGGGGCACGGGTGGGGCCGCCGCGGGCGCGGGAGTGGAACGAGCGACGCCAGGTACAGAGGGAGGGCGGCCGTCGGGCAGGGGCGAGCCGGGCGGGCGGGCGGCGCGGCGCGAGGAGGGCAGGAGGCGGGCGACGAGGGCCCTTCAGGGGAGGGGGCCTCCGCAGCCCGCGTAACCGCGGCGGGCGCGCGCCACCCCTCGCGAAAGGGCCCCGCAGTGGGTTGGTGGACTGGGGCGCCGGCCACGCGAGGCGGCGCAGCCGCGCCCTCCTCCTGGCTGCCCGCCACGGCCCGCCGCCCCGCCCCTCCCGGCCCACTCGCGTCCGACCTTGGGCGGGACATCCTCTCCCCTTCCGCCCCTGCCGGTTCTGCGGCGTCGTGGCACCTCCCACGCATCCCTGGCGCACCTCTGTCCCTACCGCACTGCAGGGTGGGAGTTCAATAAATAGTAGTCTTCAAAGGAGGCCCCGTAATTTCTACGGGAAAGAGACGGAGGGGCTTGTGGACGAGAAGACACGAATAACTCACCGTTAGTGTCCTTCCAATAAAAGTTTACGGTCACCGAGGAAAAGGGAGTGTAAGAAGTACAAGAGGACGAAGGTTTTATTTTGGGATCTGACAGATGGTCTCATCCAGGCTTTGTCCGGTTCTCCAATTTTGATGTTGCTTAGAGAGCTTTTTTACTACACCGGAACAGAAAAATTATCCCACGTCCCAAAATTCGCTGTTTAAGTCTTCTAAAAGCACGTTATTTTAGACTGACAAAACTCACGTCCTAATTCCTGGTGTGAAACTTTACTCAATTTACTTAATTTAATTCGTTTCCCATCTGAATAGTAGTCCCTAGAAAACTTTTATAGTTTTCCGAAGTGCATGTAACTAGTTCCCTGTCAAACTTCAAGGACATTATTGTGAAAAGCATTAATCGTAGTTGTAAGACAAAATTTACAAGACGTCAATGACAGAAGGCACTTCAGTGCAACTAATAATGTATCAAGATTCCACCATCGGGTTAAAGGATTCGGTAGACCCAGATTCTTCCTTCCGTTCGAAGGAACACACGATTCATCTCTGAGACCGATCCGGAGGTCGGGTGTAACGGACTTTGTAGTGTCCTCAAACCGACAACGTTGATACAAAAATTTAATCGTTATCAATGGACGACGATGACGACGATTCAGTGAAGTCAGTAGACTGAGACATCCTGGGGTATCTGCCGTCGGGTGATCCGAGGGGACAGGGACCCTAAGAGGTCCGTTCTTGTGACCTCACCCAACAGTAAAGGAAAAGGTTACGTACTTTCACTTTTCACTTTCACTCCAGTGAGTCAGCACAGACTGGGAGTAGCTGGGGAACCTGACGTCGGAAGGTCCCAAGAGCCTCTTACAGGTACCCTAAGAGGTCCGTTCTCATGACCTCACCCCACGGTGATGTTCACATAGACAAAGCGTGGACGTAACTGTCGAAGAAGAGGACTTGAAATAAGTCAAATAGAGTTAGGCCACTCTGGAGAGGAGAAATTAAGACGGATGAGTGTGACGTGAACTGAAGAGAGAACATCGTGGGAGGTGAGAGTAGAGGGTCCGGTCGGACGGTGTCAGTATCCAAATACAAGGGTCGGGGAGATCCAATATTGGGTCGTCGAATACTCGAGGTCCTCCAGTTTCTAGTAAACCCAGTAGAAAAGTGACGAAATTAATACGGTACGTCACTTAGTTATAGTATTCAAATCGAAAGTCTGATTTTAAAGTCTTATTCTATTTAACACAGGAGTCAGTATAGACTGAGAAACCCCGGGGTACCTGACATCTGGCCGTCCGAGGAAACAGGTACTCAAAAGGTCAGTTCTCATACCCCCACCCAACGGTAAAGGATGAGGTCCCGGAGAAGGATCGGGTCCCTAGTTTTGACGAAGAGACTCAAAAGAGTAACCGTCCGTCTAAGAAATGGTGATCTCGGTGGACCCTTCGGTTCTATAATTATATAGTATAGATGACAATGATTGTTAGGTCACAAAAATTGTTTCTTCACGTTACTATATAGAAAAAGAAAAATTTTATAAATAAATAACCGGCGTACCGACGTATACCCTAGAATGAAGGGTCGAGGGACTGGTACCCACCTTGGGACGTAACCTGGGTGACGTAATCTTCACGTCTCAAAATTGGTGACCTGGAGGTTCCTTCAGTGGACGAAAAACGAGAATTTACTGGAAAGTTTATATTGTCATCATATAAAAACGTATCCGTCCTTTATATTACACCAGTTCTTAAAAACTGATCGACGACAAGTCTATTTGTTAACCTTTCTGTTGGAGAGTTGGATACTTGATTGAACACTTGTTTATTTATCGTGAACTTTTATCGTTACAAAGTTTTACAATAATAAGCATAGATAAATTAAAAGATATGTCACTACTAGGTCTACAAGTTCGACCAAAATCTCTTCCGTCTCCTTGGTCTCTAGTTTAACGGTTGTGGGCGACCTAGTACCTTTTTCGTTCTCTCAAGGTCTTTTTGTAGATAAAGACGAAATAACTGATACGGTTTCGGAAACTGACGCACCTAGTGTTATTTGACACCTTTTAAGACTCTCTCTACCCTTATGGTCTGGTGGACTGGACGGAGAACTCTTTAGACATACGTCCAGTCCTTCGTTGTCAATCTTGACCTGTACCTTGTTGTCTGACCAAGGTTTATCCTTTTCCTCATGTAGTTCCGACATATAACAGTGGGACGAATAAATTGAATATACATTTCATGTAGTACTCTTTACGACCTGACCTTCTTCGTGTTCGACCTTAGTTCTAACGGTCCTCTTTATAGTTATTGGAGTCTATACGTCTACTGTGGTGGGAATACCGTCTTTCACTTCTCCTTGATTTTTCGGAGAACTACTTTCACTTTCTCCTCTCACTTTTTCGACCGAATTTCGAGTTGTAAGTCTTTTGCTTCTAGTTACCGTAGATCAGGGTAGTGAGGTACCGTTTATCTACCCCTTAGTCACCTTTGTCACAGTCTGAAATAGAGAAACCCGAGGTTTTAGTGACGTCTACCACTGACATCGGTACTTTAACTTTCTGTGAATGAGGAACTTTCCTTTCAATACTGGTTGGATCTATCGTATAAGTTTTCGTCTTTGTAATAAAACGGTTGTTTCCAGGCAGATCAGTTCCGATACCAAAAAGGACACCAGTACATATCTACACTCTCAACCTGACACTTCTTTCGACTCGCGACTTCTTAACTACGAAAACTTGACACCACAACCTCTTCTGAGGACTCCCAGGGAACCCGACGTTCCTCTAGGTTGGTCAGGTAAGACTTCCTCTAGTCGGGATCCTAAAGAAACCTTCCTTACTACGACTTCGACTTTGAGGTCATGAAACCGGTGGAGTACGCTTCTCAACTGAGTAACCTTTTCTGAAACTACGACCCTCCCTAACCCCCGTCCTCCTTTTCCCTTGTTGTCTCCTACTCTACCGACCTACCGTAGTGACTGAGCGACCTCTACTCAGACTCACTTGAGGCTCTCAACCACTACCTGTCCCTCCGGATCACACGACGCTAAGTACCCCAGCGTTTCTCAGCCTGTTCTGACTCGTTGACTTGACTTGACTTGACTACTAGGACAATTACATACAACCCTCTCTCTTTACTGAACATAAAACTTCTCAAACATACGAACAAGGGTAAACACCGTCTCTACCGATTTATGGATGGGTATAGGTTGAAATGGTAAAAAGAAGGACGACGACGACGACGATATTAGCGAAGTCAACACAGGCTGAGACACACTGGGGTATCTGCCGTCGGGTGGTCCGAGGCGACAGGGACCCTAAGAGGTCCGTTCTTGTGACCTCACCCAACGGCAAAGGAAGAGGTTACGTACTTTCACTTTTCACTTTCACTTCAGCGAGTCAGTACAGGCTGAGGATCACTGGGGTACCTGACGTCGGATGGTCCGAGGAGGTAGGTACCCTGAAAGGTCCGTTCTCATGACCTCACCCCATGGGGACGGAAGAGGCTAAAAAGAAGGATTCTCTTGAGTTTATATTAAACCCCGTGACCACACAGGTCGACTCTGTGACTGGTGAAATTGGAGGAAACGTCGACCTCCACCGAGAGACTGTGTAAGTACTGGTTACTCTATGTTTGATCTTTGGAAGTTCTTTAGTAATCTTTTCTTTCTGAACCGACCTAGAGCTCTACTAGTAAGATTCACTTCATGATCCAGTCTATTTCTTTCTGTTGATTATATACTATAGTGAATATACACCTTAGATTTTTCTGTTATGTTTACTTGTATAAATGTTTTGTCTTTGTCTGAGTGTCCGTATCTTTCGTTTGAATACCAATGGTTTTCCCTTTAGTTTCCTCCCTATGTAATCCTCATACCCTAACTATCCGAAGAGACCACCGAGTCTGCTATTTCTTAGTTGGACCCGAGCTAGGGACCCAACCCTTCTAGGGGATCTCCTTCCGTACTGTTGGGTGAGGTCATAAGAACGGACCTCTTAGGGTACCTGTCTCCTCGGAGCACCCGATGTCAGGTACCCCAGTGTTTCCCAGCCTGTGCTGACTCACTGATTCGTGTACCCTGATTGTCTTTGTCTGATGACATGTATATTTGTTGTTCCTAAATGACATATCGTGTCCCCTGATATAAGATATAGAACATTATTGGATGTTATCTTTTCTTGGTCTTTCTCTTATATGTATATATACATTGACTTAGTGAAACGACATGTTGACTTTAATTGTGCTACAACATTTAGTTAATATGGAGTTAAAATTTTTCTAAACTGTTGTAACAAAAAAGAAGTCGAAGGAGGAAGGTCGGATCTTCCCGTCGTCGGTATAACTCGTACTCCTTCTTTCAGTCCAAACCGTCTCATCTTTCCGTCTTTCTTGGACCCATAAGTCACCGTTGTGTCTCTGCAAAGAATACCCTCTTTTTATTTACGGACTTAAAAAATTCGGTGATCTCAACCGAAGGACAATGTTACTCGTTTTTTTTTAGATTGACCATGTTGTATGGTAAAAATTTAAAGGAAGGACCGTGTATGGTTGTCTCCACCTAAGTACGTTGGGACCTGGAATCCGTTTATAATTGAAAAGAGATGTTCCGATTTATTCGTGACAAATATAATATTTTTTGGATCATATACTATCAAGGGGTTTTCGGATGAAAAAAGAACACAGAAGGTCGATGAATAAAAAAAAAAAGAACTGTTTATCTTAGACGTGAACATTGAGTGCGACACAATGAAGATTTTACTTATCTCGAATACAACATCGTGCGGTTTCCCAGAGACCTCTTACCAATCGTGAATTTGACTCGTGGACCTACGTAATCCTCTCGATCGGAAATTTTCCGATCTATGTCCTTTCTTTTGATCTAACTAAAACGTCACGACAACAACAATTACCATTATACCTTAAAAAAAAAAAATCAAAGAAAAAAGTTTATGGGTAAGCAACCACTTTAAAGATGTTCCTTTACATGGTTCTCTTAAACGATCGTCAGGTCACCAATACCCAAGTTGGGGACCAACCCCTTGATTCTAGTGTTTTCGGTACGCCGTACCACTGTCTTCTTGTCTTTTTTCTTTTTTTTCGTTTACATGGTTTTCCGTTTACTTAACTTCGTTTACTTTTATAATTTCTTCTATCTTTGTCTTCGGTATGTAATTTTTACTTTTGAATGCGAGACGGGAGTAACATGGATAAGGGGTAGACTATCGGTCGTCTTTCGTACACATGCACCAGTCTACGAGCGACGTCCGAACTGCGAACATCTCGGGTCCCATTCCCCTGTTTCCGGGATCGGGCAAGAAGACCGGGCCAGAAGAGTGGATCCTGAGACAGGATACCGGTATGGTCGGATCGTGCGAGGACACTTGTCTGTGGAGTCGGTGTTTCTAGTAGAGCTAGGTGGGAAAGGGTAGTCGGTGAGAAACGAGTGTGGAAATATCCGATCGTAACGTCTATGGGTCTTGTACTACATATTTCTCCCATGTCCTTACGCATCCATACAGATAAAACACGGTTCCTAAGGAGTAGGAACTTTCCGTGGGTGCCCACTAGAGATTTCGGACCCCGGGTCATATCCCCAGGGGTCAGTGGACCCAGATCCTAACGGTCTATTCTATGATCTGTGAGTCACGTTAAATTTAAAGTCCAATTTTTTTTAATACGAGATCATATCCATGTAGGGGACGTTATAAACACTGTACGAATGTGATTTTTAACAATAAGTGACAAATAGACTTTAAGAATTACCCCAGAACGCAAAAATAAAGGACTGAGATAGTTGGGTTTGAGAAAGATTCCCGTCAAGATCATAAGACTAGTCAGTTTGGTGATTTCCGAATACTATGGTGTCAAAATTTTTTCACTATTATAAAAGTCGTCCGTCTGTCTGAGACCCATGAACTCGACACCTTCATTTGTTCCAGGTATACGATCCACTTCCAATCCTCCCGGTTCTTTAGTTCTAAACCTCTTTATAACTAACTTACTGTCCATTAATTCTCAATTAACGAAATCTTTTATAATGTCGGTAGAAAATAAAAGAGTCGATACTTTTTTTTAAGTGACACTTATACGATATTTGTTAAAATTTTACGTGTTTTTACCTACGACCGTCCTTTCTCATGAATTATGATTACCTTCAATCTGTACATTTAGGGATTTACAATTGTCCTTCTCTAGAGTGTAATAACTAAAACCGATACAATTCTTTTCGGTATCTGGTGAATTTGAAGGAACATAAAAAAAAAAATCGGTGAAACTCAAGACACACAAACAGTTTAATATAGTACTCTCGACCCACCCCTCCCCTTACGCCCCTCTCGGTACCGGGGAAAGGAGGACCTCGGAATTTATAAGAGTCATAATAGTAGATAGAAATTATATAACGTATTATGTTTAACATAATCAATACATATCTAAGTTAGTAATTCACTAGTTTTCATAAACATGTGAAAAATTGACCGTAACCTGAGTTACTGTACGTCAGGTAAAGTGGGACGTTTCTACAAATCAAAAATACTTCGTAGTCACAAGGAGAAGATCTTTACCACGTCCGATCTTACTGGTTCTAACCCCGAACTCTTCGGTTTCATATACGGTGACAGGGTTTTACGTTGAGTCGTTCCGGTCTATGTTGAATCTTTTGAACACACCTAAATCAACTTGTCAGTAAATTTTCAACTGAATTTTGACAGTGTTAGGACTCGACGAGTGAAATTCGAAGAAACCGAGTGACAGGAGATTTTAATCCTCCGTATACAACCCTATTACTATCGTATAGTGTGTGTAGGAAAGTAGAAATTTTACATAAAATAACTCTATATTGAATGTACGGTCTTTCAGATGGGAAATTTGGAGTGTTAAAACTTACTTGTAAGTAAATAAGAATGAAGGAGGGTTACAACGATTTCAATGTCTCTTCCCCTTTTGGGTGTTCCTGTTTCTCTTACGTTCTCAAACGTATTAGTATTGACTGGAACGTCTAGACTCTCTTTTTTCGACTAACGATTCGACCGTCACCCCTTTCATTTCTTCTTGGATTAAATATTATGTCTTGTAGGTCTTTGGAGTCCTGAACTGTGGTCCATAGACACCTATATCCTTCTACCACTCCGAGTTACGTCCTCCTAACTAACTTTCAGATGAATTCTTCCTCAATCCAACATTAAGGGAGGGGTCTAGACGAGTCTTCTGACTTTGTCAAAGAGACCTCTTCCTTTGACCGGATAGAGAACTGATCTTGTATCATTGATGTAAACTTCCACTAAAGGATGGTGTTCGGCTCTTCAAGTAATCGGTAAGCATAGAACTTACGATTCTAGGGGTTGAAGGGAACTAAGAGTTCTTCCGTCTGTCGGTCCAGATACTTTCGACGTTATAGGACCTTCATCCTCTAATTTCCTGGGTTGAGAATCCTTAGACTAGTTGTGTTCTTACTTTTTTTAGACTTTACGACTAGAATATCTTCGGTCTAGTGGATTAGGAGTTTGAGTACCAGGTGTTCAGTACGGATCTATGGTCTCTCTAGTCAGTCGACAATTTCGGATACTGTCCACCGGTACTTGATTGTCTCCTAAGGTGTTCTCTTCTGTCTTTGGTTTTATTTGAGTTTTCATTCCGTTGAACGTCCTTTGTTTTATATGTCCCATTTATTTCGTAAAAAAACGACATTGAAAACTATATGATAGTACTAATATGAGTCTTTCTTCTATAGGGTTTGTACTTTGTCTATGAACGATAGATATAATCTTTCCTTGTAAGTCTTTGATTTCTTAAAAATCTTCGATTTATACAATACGCACGTACGAGTCAGTACAGGTCGAGAAACGGTGTCTGACATCGGGCGGTCCGAGGAGACAGGTACTTTAAAAGGTCCGTTCTTATGACTTCGTCTAATGGTAAAGGATGAGGTCCCCTAGAAGGGTTCGTCCCTACTTTGACACGAAGAACGTAACCGTCCGTCTAAGAAATGGTGACTCGGTGGACCCTTGGGGGGGTCTATGTAATATCATCTGTAATTTTATGGACACCATCCGTCTCATTCCTAGGGATTTCTACAGATGTAGGATTTGGGACTTTGGATACCGTTTTACCTGAAATGTCTACACTAATTCCAATCCCTAGGACTTTACTTCTCTAGTGGAAGCTGATAGTTCACCTGGGTTAGATCTATTTACTCGGGAACTTTCGACTCTTGAAAAGATCGACCTTCGATTCTCTACGGTGTCATCTTCTCTCCACTCTATGTAGTCTCCCTTGGGTGAGTGACAATTACCGAAACTTTTACTTCCTTCCCTGGTACTGGGTTCGTTATACCCATTGAGACCTTCGACCTTCTCGGGACTCGACTGTCGGTAGTCCTTCTGTGCCTGACGTCGGGATATTCGTATACTTTGACTTAAGACGGTTGTTAGACCTATCCGTTTATCAGAAGGGTTCTTAGAGGGACTACAGTTCTCGGTTGAGTAACTTTTTCTGGGACTACGACCCTTTCTAACTTTCTTCCTTCTCTTCTCCTGCTGTCTCCTACTCTAACAACCTACCGTAGTGGCTGAGTCACCTATACTCAAACTCGTTCGAGGCCCTCAACCACTACCTGTCCCTCCGGACCGCACGACGTCAGGTACCCCAACGTTTCTCAACCTGTACTGACTCGTTGACTCGTTCTTGTTGTCGTTCTTAGAGGTCTTTCGGGAGATCTGAGGAACTGAGATTCAGGAACTGAATCTTAGACTGAGAAACTGAGTACTCAGGTATTTTGAGTACAATCTAAAGACTGGGAGTCTTGATAGTCTACCACGTAAACACAATAAAATTCAGTGAAATACCTGATCTTTCATTTCATTTAAAGGACCTTTTCTCTTGTTTTCTGTTTCTGGACTGCTTACCTCTTTTATCTTTTTTTAATCTTCTGACTAGGGTGTCTAAGTTATAGGCTTTTACTCGGGTTGTCTCTCTGCCTCCTTCGTCTGTCTTCTTTTAGACAAAAACAAAAACAAAAATTATTAAGTTCCCTAAAGGGTTTACCCTCCTTTACGACTACCGTACCGTACATAATTATAAATACTTTAAGCCTTGTGACTTCTGTAGGTCTCTACTTTTGTTACCAGTGAAAGTTTTCATTTTTCTTTTCTACTAAAAATTGAAAACTTATTCTGATCTCCTGTTACCCCGCGATGGGAATTGAATGATTGCACTAAAAGAGGAGTAAAAGAGAAACAAATTGTCCCCCGTATCTCAACACTATCTCCCGTCTTTCGGAGTGGACAGTATCGCCTTTCAACCACCTAGTACGGATTTTGACTATTACAGATTTTGACCACACTCAACAGTAAAGAATNTCTTTTCTACTAAAAATTGAAAACTTATTCTGATCTCCTGTTACCCCGCGATGGGAATTGAATGATTGCACTCAAAGAGGAGTAAAAGAGAAACAAAACTCTCCTATCTCATCCTCATCTACCCTTTCCTTCAATTCTTGTCCCCCGTATCTCAACACTATCTCCCGTCTTTCGGAGTGGACAGTATCGCCTTTCAACCACCTAGTACGGATTTTGACTATTACAGATTTTGACCACACTCAACAGTAAAGAATGAGGTCCCTGAGAAGGGTTGGTCCCTAACTTGGGTACAGAGAGTGCAGAGGACGTAACCGTCCATCTAAGAAATGGTGGTCGTGTTGGACCCTTAGGGATTTTGACTTGTTTACGGGTGTATATGTACAATAAATAATTATTTCTATCCTTTAAAAAATTTTGAAATAAAATTTCACCAACGGAAGTCCCTTCAAGTATGTTTCCCACCCCCGTCCCATCCGAATCCCTCAAAAAAACGTTGTTAAGACTAAAAGGTGACATTTTATGTAAGTACAAATTGAAGTTACTTTTGATTTCGGACTCTTCACCTTTATTTGGTCTCTTTTGTTTCAGTTATTGATTTCACTAATTTAAATTATTCATTTCACTGAACTTTTGTAAGTCGTCAGGTTTTTTTGAAGTTTCTCTCGATAAAACGTAAAGGGAACTTAACATAACCGGAACTTTATCGGTCACTTTATAGACATAAACAAGACACGTCTTTCGAGAGTTTGGGAAGTGTAAAGGTCGTCCTATATTCGGAGGACCATAAAGGTTAGAGAGAAAATCGAGATTTCTAGATACCACGGATTCTTCTACCTTTTTTATATGACACCCTCTAGGTTTATATAGTGGTCCGTCAAACGTTAGTGTAAAAACCTGCACATGTAAACTCATGACCTAGTATACGAATTTTTCTATAGATCCTTCTATAACTGGTTCGTAATTATTACCAATAAAAAGCTACCATCCTAGTTTAACAAGTATAACAGGAGACAACAAAGAATAATAAAAAGAATTGTGACTCGAACGTTTTTCGTTATTTCAATAAAAGGAACTCCTTTTTTTAGATTCCTCAGTTGTTGGTTTTATAAAACATAATTGAGAAAGATAGGGTACCTTCAGAATTTTGAAGGTCAGATCCTTATTAGACGTTTGTGAGTTGAAGGGTCGTGGAAAGATCTGTGAGACAAAAATGGGAATCGTTAGTGATAAAGATGTTTCGGTTCAAGAAACCTTAGTGGTTCCTAAAGACGGTAGAGGAAAAAGGGGTTTAAGTTGAAAAATCCTACTTCTCCTTATTTTTGAGGCCATAGTCCAGTTCTCAATAGGTACAACAAATTGTCTGTGTCTCAAAGTCAAACCCTACTACTTCTTCAAGTCCTCTACCTCGGACCACTGTCAACGTGTATGGATACCGAATCCGTAGTGATTCAGTCTACGAATTTTTACCAATTTTAACATTTAAAGTACAGGACATATAAAAAGGTGTTAATTTTTTTTTCTGTAGGGTATGAACATGAAATAAGTGAAGATTGACTAGTAATATTTATTATCAACTGATAATACCTCCCTGTCTCTTTTACAACTTATTCAAACTCTTTCTACGGTTCACGATATTTTAGACAAATGGTTAGGTACAAAAGACTTTCGTCATGAACTACACTACGTTGAAGTTTTAAAAATAGTACTTTTTTTAAAACCAACAAGAAGGAAATCCCCTTTTTTCACTTTCACAAACAGCAAGTCAGCGAGGGTTGAGAAACGCTGGGGTAATTGACATCGGGTGGTCCGAGGAGACAGGTACCCCTAAGAGGTCCGTTCTTATGACCTTACCCGACGGTAAGGGTAGAGGTCCCCTAGAAGGGTTGGGTCCCTAACTTGGACCCAAAGAACGTAACTTCTGTCTAAGAAATGGAAGACCCCTTCTATTAGTTTATATAAGATTAAAATAGAGTCATTTTATGTAAAATTAAAATAGAGTTTTATACAAAATTGAAATAGCATTTTATATAAAATTAAAGGAATCTAATCCCTTTAATTCTCTATTAACTAAGACTCCTCCCTTGTTCTTTTTCTCTCATTATACTAAGGGAGTACGTTTTACAAAACCAGTAACAATGTCTAAGGGGTCCTTTCTTCGAATAACCACTCAGGAGGCCCCTCACTTGAACAACCCCATCTCTTCGTTCGTTCTACTCCGATTGTCGTTTGAAACTCTAACAGTGTTATTTGTGGAGCAAGGGGTGAAGACCCTCGAGACGTCGACCCTAAGAGGAAGTCTTATAGGGTTTAACTTCGTTTCTCGGGACGGATAATAGGGATACAACTGGGTAGGATCTTTCACCCGACGGGAGTCCTTTACTAAAACTCGTTCCACCGAAAGAGGACTTCTCCCGGTAAGAGGATCTCTTTGATTCGCCTTTCGTCGTTGACGATTGTGAGGGTCAAGATTTCCCTCGTGGACCCACCATGGCGAGGCGTAGGAGAGGTAGTATAAGATGTCTGAAGAACCCATAATGATGGGTGACTTATTTAATCATTATTTTAGTCTTGTCTTGAATCGTCACGGTTCGTTTCTTCATTCTTAATTTGGACTGAAAATTATTTTAACCTTAAATTCTTTTTACAGGATAACTGGTGTACCATCCGGGAACTGAGTCTTAAAAACGATAAAAACTTTTATCGTTTTTACATGACGATTACTATAGTATTACTACATGATATTACAATGGTCATTTTATAAAAGTTTTTCTAGGTCTCTCGAAGTGAGTACCACATAAAATTCGGGTCAAGAGTATAAGTTCTTCTTTTTTTTTTTTCCCTTCTTTCTTCAATTTCCTTCCTTCCCTCTCTTTCTTTTCTTTTTCCTTCTTAAAATTCGGTAAAGTATCTGAGACAGGATTTCGGGTTCTATGTATCATCCCACTCACGGGAAGGAGGTGTTTACATCGTTTTAATTTTACTACCTACTGATTTCTCTTGGAGAGAAAGGGAGTGAATAGAAGAGAGAACGAAGGAGGGGTCCCTTTTACGGTTTCTTCGTACTCCGAAGATTTCATTTGGTAATCTACGTCTACACTTTCATTAATAGGTTCTCGATGACGAAGATTGTGTTCTTTCTTTTTATCGGACAGAAGTCAGAGGTAATTATTTAGTAGACTCCCGAGGATAATCAGTTCCCCGAATACTGTGGGGTTAACGGTCGGATGTCTACTGGACAGACTTTTCATAAAGGATACCAAGAGTTGTAAAAGATTCGAAATTTGATTGCACGATTCAGTACCTTAAACACACGATTCAACACAGACTGAGAAGCGCTGGGATATCTGACATCGGACAGACCGAGGAGATAGGTATATAACTTTTCGTTTAACTTGATAAAGGAGGTTAGGGGAAAAACAACATAAGTTGTACCCTTAAAATTACCTTGGTTTTTAGTTACGTTCCAGTGTATGATAATTATTACGAGACTAAAGGGGGTTGTTGGAGCTCCACTGTCCTACTGCAGAACGTTTACTCCTGGAACTCTGTTTCTACAATTTTTGATTGAGTTTTAGAACATTTACAGTCTCGACATTGAGTAATCTCTAGAGGGAAACTCAGATCTCTCGATAGATCATATGGTACTGTCGTTCTGTCGAAACTTCTACTTGATTTTGTGACGGTGTCGAAGTAAGTCCCTACTTTGTGTGTGTGTGTGTTCACTCTTAAAGGATAAGTTAGGTGGTCGGACCACGGTAGGGTCATCTGTCTGAACTCTATTTTTTTAATATCTTATTAGTACACTGAGATCCGACCTTTGATAAAGTTCACTTGTAGACTAAATAAGGAAACGGAAGTCCCTTTATTGAAATAATAATGTAGGTAAAATCAACTCAAGGTTTCTCCTACTATTTATGGATCCTATATATTAATAATCAATTCCCTATCGGTCTTGGGTCCAAAGAACATGAAGGACTCCACTTGATCTGGAGTCCAACTCAAGAGTGTTGGTGAAAAACCATATCCGTTGTCAGTCTGAGAAAATTTGACCATAACCAGTACAAACCCCGTCGGATCCTTTCCTGTTAGAGGGTTATCTACCTCACCTGTAGACAGATGTGTTATATTAAATTCCCCAGAGACTAATGATGACCCCGAAGGGACACCGAGTTTGTCATTTCTTAGACGGACGTTACACCTTCTGGATCCAAACTAGGGACCCAGTCCTTCTAGGGGACCTCTTCCCTTACCGATGGGTGAGGTCATAAGAACGGACCTATTGGGGTATCTGTCTCCTCAGACGACCCGATATCAGGTACCCCAGTGTTTCTCAGTCTGTGTTGACTCGCTGATTGTGAAAAGTGACTAATGACGATTCTCTGACTTATTTGTGTGTCTGTCCGATGTATACGGTCATCTTGAAAGTGGGTGTTGGCCGCGTTTGGTCAGGTCCTTCGGTTTGGTGTTCGAGACGTCACCATTCGGGTCTCGTCAGTCGTGAACCAGTGACTGACGGTCGGAAGGATGAACAACGGGTGGGAAAGTTGAGTGCCGGTTGGTCTCTTTCGGTTTATACAAGGGGTTTGGTTAGTATATTCTGCGAGTGACGATCAGTCGGATGGACATCGAAGGTATACGGTTGTTGGAGGCTAGTCTTATATGGACTTCGTAGGGGCCCAAAAGTGATACCGGTAGGGAACATAAGTGTACCCCAAACAAAGGTCCTGGTTTTAGATCCCTTCGAGTTCAGGGAGCATATTTTATCGTGTCATAAACGTATATTGGACGTGTTAGGAGGTCGAATTAAGTAGAGATCAAATAAATGTTATGGACACACACAAGTCGGTGAGTCAGTACAGACTGAGACACTGGGGTTCCTGACATCGTGTGGTCCGAGGAGACAGGTATCTTAAAAGGTCCGTTCTTATGACCTCGACCAACGGTAAAGGATGAGGTCCCCTAGAAGGACTAGGTCCCTAACTCGGACACAGAGAACACGGAGGACGAAACCGTCGACCAAAGAAATGGTGACGATATATTTACGGTACATCTATCAACGGTCGCGTAACGTTTAAGTTCAAAACGGAAATCTTGAGAGACCTCATAAAAAATTTTATAAAAAATGGGGGTCAAACAACTTAGACACCTACATCTTAAGTACCTATATCCTCCGACTGGCATATTTAGAAGGATGAGAGGACAGACGGCAACTCCGAGACGGTTTGCGATTACTACCACCGACTGAAGGAACCATAGTGTTCGAGACTTATTTATCGACGACAAACAAGAGTAACCCACCAGAAATAAAGGTGTTAAAGGGACCTCCGAGGTTGTTCTATACTAGACGGAACGGGTAACGATGGCTGGCGTGGGAAGTTGGTCCACACCATGGTGCCTCCGGGGAAGAGAACAAAGCCGAAAACTCAGGTACAATTGTATCCTTCAGTCGTGGTCCAAATTTGAGGTAACAGAAATTTAACTCACGGAACCGATAAGTAAGAGTTAAACCACTTTCACAATCAGCGAGTGGAACAGACTGAGAAACACTGTCCGAGGAGACAGGTACCTTAAGAGATCCATTCTTATAACCTAACCCAACGGTAAAAGAAGAGGTCCCCTAGAAGGACTGGGTCCCTGACTTGGGTACAGAGGACGTAACCGTCCGTTTAAGAAATGATATTGTGGTGGACCCTTCGGGAGAATTAAACCATGGGTCCAATACATAACCAAGGGGGAGAAAAACCGTAGAAAACATCTTAGTCCGGTAAAGACAACTAAGAAAACGAGATAAGTTATGAAACTCACACACAACGAGAGAACAAACAGAGCAACCAGTAGTTGCCTCCTAGTGTTCCATACTGTGTTTGTGTCTGGGATAGTCGGACTAAAAGTCGGAGTTCCTGACTCAAACACCAAAAGTGGCTTGGGCATCGCTAAGTCCGTTTGAAACGACATCTAGCGGTTGTTTGAACGTATTCCAAGTAGAACAAACGGAACTAAAAAAGGAAAAAAAAGTAGGGCTCTCAAACGGAAACTTGGACAGACGAAAGGACGGATGGTCCCCCTTTTGGGACAGGCACACGGAGTGGGTCAACAGTCCCACCGAGAACTTTCTACTCCAAAGTTGACTAAAAATGGTCGAAAACACCCCAGTAGATTCAGATTTAGAAGAGGAGGAGGTCTTTTTTTTTTTTGTTTTTTGAAGACGAAGAATATCTATACGAGTACTGTTGGCATTAAGAACACTAAAAAAAGGGGTTTACCGATAGTCAAGTTTTATAGTTCTCAAGGGACCCACTTTAAACTTTGACCGGGGACATGTGTGTTTCCTGTTCTTTCTCCGTCTGGAGAGGTCTGACCAAAGTATTTGTTCTCTTGAATGTATATTCCAAACACAACCCACCTGTGTTCTACTCCTCCAGAGGTATGGTAGGTTCTCAAATATGAGGTATGGTTCTCAAATATGTCTCCGGAATTACTCTAAATCAGTGTGTGTGGTAGGTCTACCAGTATTTTTGTGAAATGAGAGATTAAAATGTTTAGATAACTTTATAATTGATAAAAAGAGGAAATAACAACTGGAGTCAAGTCAAGTCAGCGAGTCAGCACAGGTTGAGAAACACTGGGATACTTGGTATCGTGCGGTCCGGAGGGACAGGTAGTGGTTGAGGGTCTCAAGTGGGTTTGGGTACAGGTAACTCACCCACTACGGTAGGTTGGTAGAGTAGGAGACAGTAGGGGAAGAGGACGACGAGAGTTAGAAAGGGATCTCTAAATGCAAGACTATATTTGAGATAAACCAGTCTTTTTGAAAAATAAATAAAAAACAATAATTAAGACATAAAAAAACAACAACAAATCAGTGATTCAGTACAGGTTGAAGGAACGCTGGGGTGCCTGACATCGGGTGGTCCGAGGAGACAGGTACCCTAAAGGGTCCGTTCTTATCACCTCTACCAACGGTAAAGGAAGAGGTCCCCTAGAAGAGTTGGTTTACTAACTTGGGTGCAGAGGACGAACCGTCCGTCTAAAAATGGTGACTCGGTGGACCCTTCGGGTTAAGACATAAAGTCAAGTCAAGTCAACAAGTCAACATACACTGAGAAAAGCTGGGGTACCTGATATCGTACGGTCTGAAGGGACATGAAGTGGTTGAGGGTTTCGAATGAGTTTGAGTACAGGTAACTCAGCCACTACGGTAGGTTGGTAGAGTAGGGGACAGGAGGGGAAGAGGAGGGTGGAAGTCAGAAAGGATCGTAGTTCCAGAAAAGTTTACTCAGTCAAGAAGGGTAGTCCACCGGTTTCATAACCTCAAAGTCGAAATCTTAGTCAGGAATGTTACTTATAAGTCCTGACTAAAGGAAATCCTACCTGACCAACCGAGAGGTACGTTAGGTTCCCTGAGAGTTCTCAGAAAAGGTTGTGGTGTCAAGTTTTGGTAGTTAAGAAGACGAGAGTCGAAAGAAATATCAGGTTGAGATTGTAGGTATGTACTGATGATCTTTGTGGTATCGAAACTAATATGTCTAAAAACAACCGTTTCATTCAGAGACGAAAAATTATACGACAGATCGAACCAACATCGAAAAAAGGATTCCTGGTTCACAGAAAATTAAAGTACCTCCGTTAGTGGTAGACGTCACTAAAACCTCCGGGGTTTTTATTTCAGACTGTGACAAAGGTGACAAAGGGGTAGATAAAGGGTACTTCACTACCCTGGCCTACGGTACTAGAACCAAAAGACTTACAACTCGAAATTTGGTTGAAAAAGTGAGAGGAGAAAGTGAAGGTAGTTCTCCGAAAATCAAGGAGAAGTGAAAGACGGTATTCCCACCACAGTAGACGTATAGACTCTAATAACTATAAAGAGGGCCGTTAGAACTAAGGTCGAACACGAAGTAGGTCGGATCGTAAAGAGTACTACGTGAGACCTATATTCAATTCATTCGTTCCACTGTCATATGGGATGAATAAATTAATACATAAGACATAAATAAAATGATTATAAATTGAACTAAAACATACACATAAACATTCACTTTAACCAGACATCAAAGGAACAGATCAAAATGATAATGTCCCCTCTTTTAGTAAAGGAAACAAGGGAAGATCCAAGAAACCGACCAGATTATTGATTTAACTGTCTTCTACCTGATTGTCCTCTTTTTGTTTAAATTAAAGTACACAGACACCCCTGATTACTTTTATACTCTGAGTTTTTTTTTTTTTCTTGTGAAAGAAGAGAGTTCCGACGTAGGAACTTTGTCGTCAAGCACGTCCTTACCACCCGTCTGTCATGTAAGGTTCCTGTCCCCTCTCTCAGTCCTCGGAGGTTAGTGGACCAAAGGTAGAACGTCCAATTGGTCTCCAGTGTAGGAGACCACTGGAGGAGATCGTTACTGTATTGAAGTAGTGTCCACTGTACCCAGGAGTTACCGGTGAGATTCCTTTGTGAATTATATTGCTTATGACAAGTAAACTCTCCGTGGAATTATTTCTTTCCCTTCTTCCAAAGAGTCCGTGTCACAAACAACTAACAATACACCTCCGGAGGTTTCCTTTAAGACTAAGCCACTAACGAAGTGATTTTTTAATAAACCGGTTTCGATTTTTCTTAGACCGTTTAAATTGTGATTGTTTAATCCGAGGAAAGGAGTTATTTGGAGGAGGGTGGTGGTGGGAATAGAGAGATGGGGTGACGGACAGGCGAAGGTCGAACGACCGGAGAAGGAAGGGGTAGTCTAGAGAGAGGATGGAAGTGTCTGAAGAGGACAATGACTTTCACCCCCAGATCGATGAACGGCGAGTTTTCTGTTATTTCTTCGGTCCGACGACCTTTCTTTTCAAACGAAATAAAACCTACGACCGTTGGTCCCCCTTACCCCACAGACAGGTTTCCAGGTAACGGAGGTGACTGTTAGTCACCCGTTCTCGAAAATACCTGTCTTCCTCTCCCAATGTACGTCTTTATCGTCAGTAAGTAGAACTTTAGACCTCTTCCGTTACCGTCGGGTGTGGTTATGAGAACGGACCTTTCAGGGTACCTGTCTCCTCGGACCACCCGACGTCAGGCACCCCAGCGTTTCTCAGCCTGTGTTGACTCGTTGAAGTGAAAGTGAAAAGTGAAAGTACGTGACCTCTTCCTTTACCGTTGGGGGAGGTCACAAGAACGGACCTCTTAGGGTCCCTACCGTCTCGGACCACCCGACGGCAGATACCCCAACCTGTCTCAGCCTGTGCTGACTTCACTGAATCGTCGTCGTCATCGTAGAACTTTAGCCAGTAGTCGTTCGACTGGTCGTAGTAGAACTAATGAAATCTATGTTAATTAGAAGTCAAGGTCCTAACTAAATAAAGGTAAAGAATTCCGGTCAAGAGTCTTAACACCGTCGAATATAGTACCGATGTCAGACCAGTAACACATCAATTGAAGAAGGTCGACCACCCACAAAGGTATAGATATTCTGTCGATCGTCCTATACTGAGTCTTATAATAGATATCGGGAACTCTTCCTTGATTTCCTGGAACTGAAACGAATTACTGGTGTAGTAATAATACACTAGAAGAAACTCACAAAAGGAAACATAGACAGACAAGACTGAAGAGACTAATTTGAATAAGAAATCAATCAAAAAGGTGATTGTTTTCCGTTCGACTTCTGTACCTCCTGTTTCTGGTATCCCAGGACGGGGCAAAGTGAGGGAGGTGAAGGGGAACGGGTCTACGGATGCAAACAAAAGGGTTGTTACGAGACTTCTAGACTTTTATGATCAACGGAGATTTCTAGATGGTCGGGTACTTGGTCATATGTTCGTTGACATTTTCAATTTACGACCTTGATCGACTTAATTCTCGGTACTAATTCTTAACGACGTTTGGGTCTATTATAGTCGTTGAGAAGTATCTTTCTAAATCTTAATAGAACGTATACTGGACCCACCCATATTGGGACCAATGGACTCGATATGGTCGATACACAACCAATGTTAGAGTCTACGATTTACGACCTCCCGTTTTCGACTGAAGAGACTGAGTCCTTTCAAAGGTCTCCTAAGTAGAAATGTGTCATCTAAACTCCTTTTTTTAGTAGGGGTTTCATCCCGTTTAGTGGGATTATCAGTTTGGACTTTATGAAGAATAATTTAGTTAAACTGGTATTGAGTTCGTACGTTTATTTGTTTTTCGATTTCGATAACTATTAAACCCCTACTAGATCTTTTATTGAAAGTCGTTGTAAACATTTAATTTCTAATGTAATTGTCACCGGATTCACTAGATCTCTTTGGGAATCTCAAAATTAAGTTCAAGTGCCCTTCGTAGTAGTAGGTAACGAATAATCATGACGTAGAGACTGGACCAATATTTTCGATAAGGGGAATAAACTCCCCGTCACATTAACGGTCATGCTTTGACAGTCACAAAGATTACTTATTCAAGGTCCGAGGGATGAACTGGAACATAAAGGAGTTTGTTAGGTGTGTAATGATGAATGACTCTTATGTATTGAGGAAGTGGGTCGGTTAATTGAAGAAACCTAAAAGACAACGAGAGAGGGGGAGTGTAGTGATAAGTGACAGAGTTGTGGACTAAGACCGAAGAGGGACTGAGATGGTTTTCTCCCCTCCGAGTACCAACTGAATGGAGTCAATCGTATAAGTGGAACATGAGTCAGCGATTCAACGTAGGCTGAGAAACGTTGGGGAACCTGACATCGGGTGGGCCGAGGAGACAGGTACCTTAAAAGGTCCGTTCTTATGACCCTCACCCAACGGTAAAGGAAGAGATCCCATAAACGGAATGAGTCTATATAATCTTTGAGGATAACTCTTGTGATTGGATTATAATGAATACCTACCTAATATGGAGTCTTAGTTTTGACCTCCGGTTCGTCTAATAGGTGGATCATTAAATTCGAAAAGAAATCTTCTATCAGAAGATGGACTCCATTTTAGTCGTGGTTACTGTCCTAAAAATGTGAATCATCTTAAACAGACAATAGGTTTCTGGTCTCTCAGTTGTATGTGTGCCTCTCGTCCATACGAAAACCGTCCTGTACAAAACCTTCGTTTTCCCCGAAGTGTGGAGACGACCTCAGAGGAAGGTTGCACCTGTTGTTTAAATTCCTTGAAAATCTACGTGAGGATGAAGTGTTTCTAAAGTGTTTCTAACTCTGGTTCGTTTTTCAGTGGTCCGAAGGGAGTACCGAGTCTACTATTTCTTAGACAGACGTCACATTGTCTGGTCTCCAACTAGCGACCTAGCCCTTCTAGGGGCCTCCTCCTTTACCGTTAGGTACGGTCATAAGAACGGACCTCTTAAGGTACCTGCCTCCTCGGACCGTCCGATGTCAGGTACCTTGACGTTTCTGAGTCTGTGTTGACTTACTGTGTGAAGGATCGTTCTTCTTTCTTATACCTTCGACTTCTTTACGAGATCGTCGTAAAGGTTTGTTCTTCCGAATTGGTTCCAATACTAGAATTGATGTGGGAGTTTTCTATTAGAGAGACCTCTCTAAGTTACTCCGTAATGTCTTATGGTCAAGAATCAGGGACCAAACCTTTCCTTCCCACCCCCTTTAGACCGACACGAGAAGTGTGTCCATTAGAGACTACGAGGGTTGCATTGGTCCTTCCCACTTAAAACTTAAATACGACCTAGACGAGGACACTGAAACCCGAAGTAAACACCGAGTCGACCTCTGGACCCAAGCTAGGGATCCAACCCTTCTAGGGTACCTCTTCCCTTTCCGATGGGTGAGGTCATAAGATCGTACCTCTTAAGGTACCTGATATATCAGGAACCCCAGCGTTTCTCAGTCTGTACTGACTCGATGAAAGTGAACGGTGAAAACAATGACATCCGTATATATTCCCGGACTGAGTCCCTCTATTGGACTCGATGGGTGGACATTTCCTGACATTCCTTCACTTTGATTATGTAAGGGGACGGACTCCGAACGGTAAGATCCCCTGTAAACGTTTCTGACTTATTAGAAAAATGAAACAAAGGAATGGGGTGGGGGAGTAGAGACTAGGTATTTTCTTTGACCGTTGGTCCGACCTGTTCTACCAATAAAACACCACGATCGGATGGTAGAAGAGGGTTCTTTTCAGGAAAGGAAAAGCATTGTGGAGTAGAACCTAATAACCGGATAGTAATCCCCTCGTCTCACTCGAACCTGGACCATTGTGGTTTTCGTGATGAAACACCGTGGTCTACTAAAGTTTCCCTATATTCGATTTAAAGAGGTACTTTGATAAGTCATACCACGTGTTTTAAACCAATGGTCGAATTTAGTTGTAATCATCCCTTTCAAAATTTTCTGTCGACCTTACTAAGAGTCCAGTACACACCAAACAGTTGTTGTATTAGGACTTTTTTCGACATTTCCAACCCCCTACCGGTCCTAGACTACTGAGTGCCCGGGAAACTCAGGGAAATCCACCTGAAAAGGACGTACATAAAATAGGACAGATACCTTAAACTTATACCAAATCAATAATATGTAGATAAAAGATCTCCCCAACTCCGTAAAGGAACGGATTTTCGATGTCAAGAATATTAAATCGATTTCTCGATAAACTACAACATAAGGTTGGACCCCATATGGTTCAAAATATAGTTTATTGGTTCAGGGTGTGAAATCCCTTCGATAATTTTTTTTAACACATTGTATAAAAGAGAATGGGTTTTTACAGCATGGGAAAAGATGGGTATTAGAGGACCTTTTTGGTTTTCTTGGTTACCGTAAGAATTTAATTTTATTCGTTTTAAAAGTCTATAGGAACCGGTTTTCATAAGGGTCATTGGGATACCAGGTACATAAATCCTTAAAGTGGAGATGATAGTCGAGTCCCAACGACGTTCGTCTATACCGTTTTATAGCGTTGTCTAAGTACATGATACGGTTCAGGATAACGATTGTCTAGTCTTGACAGAAGGACGTAGAAGACTTTATCGGAGAAGAAGTAGAAGTTGGTTCTCTAGACAGATAACCTTCTCTGTAGACAGATAACCTCCGAGAACCTCAAGTAGTCTTCTTTAGAATAGTTGGTGACATTTGTTGTTTATCTTGTCCGGTATTAAAGTGTAACTTCCTCTCTAGGTCTTAAGGTGTGTTAGTCGTTCGATGAGGTAACCCCTTCAGTCTGACGCCTAGTAGTCCCTAGGTGATTTTCGTCATCTAGAACACCTTCATCTGTCTACTTGGTTCTGAAAACCTCGTTCGACTACTGGAGTCTTTCATCTGTCGAAGGTAGGTTTACAACTCGATTCTGGTGACGGAGTGAAGACACGACAACAGCAAAAAAATTTAGACGAATAAATATTGATAAGAATAAAAGATGTCTAGAGGGTCGACAGTAGACCCTCTTTTACTGGTAAAAAAAGAAAATAAAGGAGGAATAATATTAACGATCCAGTCTTATGTGAGTAAGATTACGGTAAGAGTCTATTAGGATTTGACCAGATTTAGAATGACTGAGGATTTATTCGGTAGGTAGTGACCTAAGGGTACTAACTTTTTTTTTTTTTCGAAGACCCGTTAAGACAGAGGACTGTATTTTGGTATCCCTTAATGTCGACTACCGTAGAGGTAAACGTGGATATACCAATTTCTCGGAGCTTGTTTAGTTAGACACTGAAACAATCGTAGGGAAGATGGGTTCTGTTCGTTTGAGTGTTTTTTAGGTTAATAATGTTCAATAACTAGTCTGAGTCCTATTAAGATTTAAACTTAAGTTGTTTGACGTATACCGTTATTTGGTTTGGAAACGACGGACCTTCTCTGTTGGTCTTTAAGTTTAAGGTTAGAACATTCATTAAGAGAAAAGGATCCAGCGAGATACGGTTAGGATCCATTATGACGGAAACACCATTCTATGGACTAGGACAAATGGAGTCTCATCGTAAAAGATTTGAAGTGTCTATTATAAGGTTCTGAACAGACCTCGTCTCTGGGATTAAGAGATTTAGAGGTCACGACCTTTGAGATTGAGTCTGAACTTTGTTTCGTGTGAACTGATAAGTCCGGGAGATAGAACTCCTTAATGACTAAGTGACGAATACACTTAACAGTCTCGTCACAAAGGTTGTGATCCTTAGTATGTTTATTTTTTCTGACATCCTGAAGGGACCACCAGGTCACCAGTTCTTAGATAGACGGTAACGTCTCTCGTGTCCCAAACTAGGGACCAATCCCATCTAAGGTGTACGGCGTCCCGTTTATTCGGATACTCTGTGTCCAATGACGGTACTCTTCAGGAGTGTGGTGTCGATCTCACATCGATCTCACATCGGAGGTGAACGGAGTTGGTCTCTTTAGGACGTGCGTCGTTGTTTCTGGATCGAGCCGGTTTTTAATTAAAATATTTCATTCTGACATCCTTCATACAGTGATTGAGACCGTCTTCAATAATTGTTCTGGTGGAGACGGGAACTACTTGATGTCTAGTCAGTGTCGAGAAACCGTGTTCCTCTTTGTCTATTATCGTATCGAGACCTAAGGTACAACCGACCGGTGCCCTAGTAGACATAGTAGCGATCATGAACAACGACACGAATCTAGTTACTTCGTCCACTCTATTCGTCTGTACACGGAATACTTCATTATTTCGATGAACCGGAGGATTCGAACCAGGAGTTCCAGTTACCCTAAACAAGAGACCAGGACCTAACCCGTTAACTCTAAGGATCAAAACTTCGCAGAATGTCCATTATAATTAAAAAGAGTACAAACAGGACCACCGGTACTACGACCACGTGACATCAGAGAGCTCTTTCAAAATTAACGAAGACGCATCAGTGGGAGAACGGTCTATTAGTGGTGCTACTATTTTGTTTTTCAGTTCTCCTAGAGAGTTTTGTACACCGATACCTTTATTAATCTGTTAGGGGTTCTCCATTTCCAGACTTTGAGTTCGAGGGACTCAAAAAGTCGAAGACTTTTCACTGTCTTGTTGGTTTTCCTCCGGACGCTCTGATTGATATCTTTACCCATTATTAGTCTAGTATATACTGTTATCTTGAGAGTCGGTGTTGGTCAAGTCCTTCGGTTTAACGTTGGAGACGTCATTAGTCGGAACTTGTCATTCCTTGGAACCAGTGACTGACGGTCGAAGAGATAAAAAGTAGGATCGAAGGTTGAAGGACCTGGTTCGTCTTTTTCGGGTGATCCGACTGGTATGTGAGTACACTAATTTTAGGAAGTGAATACTGATGTGTACTGATGTACTGAAAGTTCCAAATTTGTCAAGAATCGTGTAGAAGATGCAAAGATGATTTAAGTAGTCGTGAGAAAACTAGCGTTTAATATCTTTGGGTTGAGTTCTATCGAATTCAATTTTTTCCCTTAATGACCGAGTGTATTGACCTTTATTGTCTCCACTTCAGTTTAAGTCCGCATGAACCCAAATCCGATTACCCTAAGCTTTTACCTTTTCTTCGATCACATTAGAACTACTCTGGGAAAACCGGTTTCAAAACAACTTGAAAGACGACTACTGTATATTAACCATAACTACGAAGTATACGAACGGGACACTTACTACTATTTTGAGTCTCTCCTAATAGAAAGAGGTACCTCTTCTGGACTATCCCGATCAAGGGAACCTCGAAGTGTTGGGATTATTGTTGAATCTCGAACTTCAGAGAGACTGACTACTAAGACGGTCGACCTCGGAAACCGCCTCCTTCCGTCCGAGACATCCCTACTTGGAAACTCGAAAACCTTAACAGTGGAGTCTTTTCTTCGTCGATCTCAAAGGCATCCGAAACTCACTCCTTAATCCACAAATAGAGAACGATATAATTTAGAGGACATTCTTTGAATTTTTTTTTCTCTCTCTCTCTCTCTCTCTCTTCGACGTCCATCTTCGTTTATGACCCGACACCTTCTTTCACTTAAGGACTGTAAGGATCTGGAACACTGAGAAGAAAGACTATAAGGAATAAAACTTCCTGACAGTTACACGTTAGTTCCTGATTGTTACATTTTTCCCGAGTTTCCTCGGAGTGACCGGTTTACGTTTAACACAAAAGATCTTCCGTCGGCCGGACCGGAGTCTTTATAGAATTGACATGTTCTTTTTCGTCGTCGATAGGGAAACCCAGATGTACTGGAGTTAGTATTCCTAATACTGGTATACCTCTTATTTACACAGACATAGTATCCTGACGAGTCTCCTAATTTACTCTCCTAAATATTTTGTAAATCTTATCAGAACCATGTATAACATAATAACAACAACAAATCAGTGATTCAGTACAGACTGAGAAAATGTTGGGGTACCTGATCTCGGGAGGTCCGAGGAGACAGGTACCCTAAGAGGTCCGTTTTTATGACCTCACCCAACGGTAAAGGAAGAGGTCCCCTAGAAAGACTGGACCCACCTTGGGTGAAGAGGACGTAACCGTCTGTCTCAGAAATGGTGACTCGGTGGTCCCTTTGGGTGTATGACATAATCAACTTAACTACGAAAACTTGACACCACAACCTCTTCTAAGAACTCTCAGGGAACCCAACGTTCCTCTAGGTTGGTCAGGTAGGATTTCCTTTAGTCAGGACCCACAAGTAACCTTCCTGACTACAACTTCGACTTTGAGGTTATGAAACCGGTAGACTACGCCTCTCGACTGAGTAACCTTCTCTGGGACTACGACCCTTTCTAACTCCCGTCCTCCTCTTCCCCTGATGTCTCCTACTCTATCAACCTACCGTGGTGGCTGAGTTACCTGTACCCAAACCCATCTGAGGTCTTCAACCACTACCAGTCCCTCCGGACCGTGCGACGTCAGGTACCCCAGCGTTTCTCGACCTGTGCTGACTCGCTGACTTGACTTGACTTGACATAATCAACTTAGATTTTACGATGGTTTAACTTCTATGTCGTATTAAAATATATCTTAAAGGTTCTTTTTTTTAGAATTAATTTGATAGTAGATGAAGGTGAAACATTCTGTGTAGAGTTAGAGTCTCTACCATTTTATACTTTTTATAGACAGAACCTTACTTACTTCATGTCATCGTACGAATATTGTACGAAATGATTGTTATAAAATCGTGACACTGATCGATTTTACACACATACACAGCTATTTTTCTTAGTAAATAAGGTAAAATGATAAAATTAGTAGTTACATGAGTGTAAAGATCGTTGTTCTTACGACTCTTTAGTTTATCGAACATAATTACTTAGGTATCGTTTATTTATCCTCTCCAACTAATAAAAAGTTTTATTTTGGTTTGTGTTTTAAATTACTCAAAACTTCAAGTTTTGTCACACACACACGCACGTACACACACATATATATGTATATGTGCCAACAAATCAACGATTCAACACAGTCTGAGAACCCTAGGGAACCTGACATCGGACGGTCCGAAGAGACAGTTACCCTAAAAGGTCCGTTCTTATGACCTCACCTAACGGTAAAGGAAGAGGTCCACACATATATATATATATATATACACACATATATATATATATATGTGTGTGTGTGTGTTTCTAAAATTTGTATATTCCTTGTAACCACCCCGGTATGTGATTGTGAACGGTAGTATTTTTTCACTTGCGTTTTAATCCTCAAAGGGTTTGTTAAGTACGTGTAAAATCTTTTCGTACATTCGAATGTACTTTCGTTCGTCTTATCATTCGTATAAATGTAGGAGTCTTTTCATAATCGTTGACCTCTTCTTAATGTTTCCTTCCCTTAACCGACTCCACATCAGTAGAGTTCCGACACCCTTACTTAAATATAACATATTTCATTTTAAGGACCTTTGTTCACTTATGTCCGGTGGTTTGAACCTTTCTCTTCTCTTTGATGAGACAAACATGTTTTCTTGAAGTTTCCCTTTATGTTAATAAAAAGAAAAAAATGTGGTAACGTTGATTGTTATTTTATATTCTCGGTTCGTATCGGTTCACTTCTCAAATGTAACAATGTGTCTTATACCTCGAAACTCGTCCGATATTTTGTGTTACTGGAAGTCGTTTTGAACTGAGGTTCGGGGAATCTTCGTTATTAAAGAAGACACCTTCAGATTGTACGTCGTATTCTTGACCGGAAACTGGAGTTTTATTGAGGTCTCGAGTCGTGTGACGAAGGTCGAAGTAAATGGATTTATGTATGAACGGTCGACTGGTGTCGACTCTGTGAGACGACCTTTAGTAAACGTTTAGTGAAAAAAGTGACGTTATCCTTTCACTTTCAGGGAGTCAGTACAAGTTGAGAAACGTTGGAGTACCTGATATGTCAGGTACCTTAAGAGATCCGGTCTTATGACCTCACCCATCGGAAAGGGAAGAGGTACCCTAGAAGGGTTAGATTCCTAACTTGGGTCCAGTGGACGTAACGTCCGCCTAAGAAATGGTCGACTCGGTGTTCCTTCCGGGTTCTTAGGACCTCACCCATGGATAGTGAAGAGGCCGTCTAGACGGGCTAGGTCCTTAACTTGTTCCCAGAGGACGTGACGTCCATCTAAGAATTGGTTGACTCGGTAGTCCTTCCTGCCAGGGTTTCTAGTTGTATTACCTGTACTCCACTCTAAATCTTAGTTCCCTGAGTAAAGACCGTACAGTAAATATTGATACGGAACTCGTTTCCCCGAACACTAGGAGACTCAAGATTAGTCTTCTTCTTTTTCTATTTTGAACGGAAGGTCTCCAGTACTCTAAGAAGAGGTGGAGGTGAGAGGTTGAGGGTATATTCCTGGATCACTAAAGTAACGAACGTGGTTCTCAGTACTCTAAGGGTCTTCCTAGTTTTGTACATAAAAAATTCACAAATCCCTGACGGGACCACTAGGTCACTATTTCTGAGGTTCGAGGGTTATGTCCCCCGACTCCAAACTAGGGACCCAGTCCTTCTAGGGGACGTCCTCCTTTTCCGTTGACCGAGGACCTTTTAAGGTACCTATCTCCTTGGACCGCCGGTTATCGGGTACCCCAGAGTTTCTCGTCCTGTACTGATTCGTTGACTCGTGTGTGTGTGTGTCCCTTGATCTAGGGTGTGCGACGTCGATTCTCAAGTGTACGACGTCGACTTCTGGGGTGTACGTCGGTCCTTCTAGCTTCTAGAACACTCGACGTTGATTCTGGGTTGTGTTGGTTTATTCATTTATTTGTCAAAAATTTTCTTCACGAATATCCTGAAGGGACCGCCATGTCGCCTAATCTTAGAGGGACGGTCACACCTAGGGACCAGACTCTTCGAGGGTGTACGGTTCTTCGTTCATTCGGACACACGGTGTTGAGAACTCGGGAGTGAGATCTCGGGGACGAGGTGTTGTCCTCTTCGGTGACGGTCCACTTCGGGTACGTGTCGTAGATCTCTTTCGGGGACGGGTCGTTACTTCTGGGTCACGTTAGTTTTTCTCTTTGATTTTGTTTATGTGTTGAAAAATTTCAGAGATATGTATAAAATTCAACATTTTCACGAAATGTTTGCATTGTTTACTTAATAATAATCACGATGGAGGTAGTGAGAATAATCATTGTTCTCACTATGAAAATAATGATGCGATGACGTCTCGGGCGTTTCTCCGTCAGTGGATTAGGGACATAATACTTGAACCCTGTCTTAAGATATGTTTTTAATAGTATTATTCCTATGTAATTGTACAGAAGAATTCTTTTGATTTGAGACCAAGTTCTGTCTTGAACGTGATGTAAAAGATAATATTTTAGACTTCCTTACGGTCTTGAAAATTCAGTCTGTCTGTCCCTAAAGTTAGACTCAAATTGCAGAATTGATCGACACGTTCTCACCTGTCCAATGAATTGTAAAGACTCAAGTCCTTCGGGGTGGAGGGTTCAAGTGACACCCACAAGGTAATGTATTTGACGGATCCAGTTATGTAATATTGAAGGAGGAAGACGAAAATTTATAAAATAGAAAAACAAGAAATGTGCAACATCCCTCGAAACCTTCTCGAGTTCCCCTATGTCCACTACTAAATATTTAGCTATTATCGGACATAAAGTGAGAAAGATACGTAGTCCGTGTGACAATTCAGAAATGTACCGTCAAAGGTAAATTAGGAACGTATTGGGACGTAATCAAAGAATGACAATGACATTGTTTATGGGTGTTAAATGACCGAATTCGGAGAAGAGGGTGCCAAGACCTTTAACCTTTAGATTTTACCCAGACGTCTCGGGGTGAGGAAGACCTCTGAGACCTCCCTAGACAAAGGAGGGGAAAAGGTCGAAGATCTCTTGTTAGCGGACGGAACCCAGTACCGTAGTGAAACTGGAGACGAAGAGAAGTAGTGGAGAGTGAAAGGGCGGAGGGAGAAAGTACCTATTCCTGGAAATACTTCTGTGACGAGTACCATTAGACGGGTAGAGTCTAAGAATTAGCATTGACGTTTTAGTACAAACGGTACGTTCCATTGTATAACTGTTATAAATCCCTGATCCTACACCCGTAGAAACTCCCGAGGTAAGACGGAGACGTGTACGGATCGATTGGTTACTCCCTCAGCTCCGAAGAACCCACTACCTGAGACACTTGGTCACAGAAAACAAAACGAACAAAAAACAAAACCGACTTGGTGCGTCGTATGTCTTAGATCAAGGGGGCTGGTCTCTACCTTTAGTGTGTAGGGAGTCACCTCCGTGTGTCATAATTGGTGACCTGGCCGTCCTTCCAAGGTCGAAACACTTAGCCTTGGGTTCAAGACTTAGAATCGTCTTTGAAGATGGGAAATAACACATGGGTCTTCGTTACGACGGTAAACTATACTTGTCTACACAAAGTAACACCCGCTCCAATAATGTACCTAACACCACTGGTGTGGTAGTTATTCTTAGTCTGTCCTTAAATGAAACACGTAAAAGAACTCGGGTTGTCGGTATAATTAATGGATGGTAGTTTTACTAGTGGATTTCTATTTGATTATCGGTCAACCGTGACATGATCCACAATGTGTCTTAATTTGTTTCTGGGTTAAGACAGAGGGTCTCCCTTAAAGGTTCTCCTTACCGTATGTTCATGTCTTCATATCCACAGTTCGACTTCCGGTCACCCTTGACGACGCGGTTGATCCTTCCTGTTAGCCGTGTAAGTAATTAAACCTTAACAGAACACCCAGAAAACATTAGTTCAACCACTGAATGGAGTCAATGAGAGAATTAATGAAATCACTTTCCTAACTCTAACCTGTAAACTAAATTTAAAAATTTTACACCTCAAATTGGGATGAACATCCTTAAGTTCGTTACTACTGGCGGTATCTATATTGTGTATGAACGAGTTCTTTTATTGAGCAAAACGGGCGATCTTTAACAACTTTTATGAAGTGATACTGACCTCAAATCTCCTTGTATATTGGTACAAAGGATTATTACTCAAACAATTGTAATTGACAAAAGTAACGAACGAAAACAGTGTAAAATTTCACGTAAGAAAGACCACTTTTACAACTACGATAAATATACAACAACAAATCAGCCATTCAGCACAGACTGAGAAAACACTGAGGTACCTAACATCGGACGGTCGAAAGAGACAGATACCTGAAGAGGTCCGTTCTTATGACGTCACCCAACGGTAAAGGAAAGGAAGAGGTTCCCTAGCAGGGTCCCTAGTAGAGGTCAAACCTTCCGCCTAAGAAATGGTGACTCGATGGACCCTTCGGGATAAATGTACGACTCCCCTCCTTAGGACCTCCCCTTTGTTTTCGTTTGTGTCCTTAAACTCCAAAGTCGTTGACACCCCGGGGTCCTTTTCCCTTATTAACGTCTTCTTCTTTTCTTTCCTTTCTCTTTTCGTTCTTCCTTCATCTCTCTTCCCTGACACACACCTTTCCGCATCTTCCTTTGTCTCGTCGTTATTGGTGGGCGAAGATAGTCACTCCTATTTCCCTAGTGTTAGAGTGAGGAGAAAACTCGTGAAAAGAAAAGAAAAAAAAAAAATTAAGTCTTCCTCGATCTTCCTCTGTGAAAATCCACGACTTCAGGACTTTGACAATAAGGCCTCCACACACTCCCGAGGAGACAGGTACCTTAAGAGATCCGTTCTTATGTCCTCACCCAACGGTACGGGTCCCTGAAGACTGGGTCCCTGACTTGGAAACAGAGGACGTCCGTCTAAGAAATGGTGATCGCGGTGGACCCTTCGGGACTATCTGTGGATAAACAGTGACGACTACTTTCGATGACTGTAGAGAGACCGAGGATTACACTCCTACTCTCATCAAACCTTTCCTCTCGTCTTTCCTTTCTTCCCTCTTTCCCTCTCCTTCCTCTCTCCCTATCTCCTTCTTTTCCCGAGACAGAACGACCCCGACGACCGGCCCACGACTCGACCGACTCATCGTAAACCGGAAACCTCTTGTTGAGCTTAGTGTCGAGGGCACGGTCAACGACCTGGTAAGTCTAACGTACAGGTTTAGACCTTCACGTACCGTATATACGTCCACACCCACTTACACGGAAACTGGACCCCGAGACTTTGGTACACAGTGAGCCCCTCTGTCCTTTGACTTGGAGCCTGGTCCCTCTCTTTGTCTCGAGGGTCAGGACACCCGCGGACAGTTACAGTCGTGCGACGGGACAAAAGGGACCGTCGTGATGTGACTCGTCGAAACTTCTTCATGGGATGGAGTCCCCACTCTCCCCAGTCTCTTTCGGTGTACACTTTTTGTCATTCAAGAGGTAGGCATAAGTCATGTTTATTACACCAGTAATAAACAAGTAGACCAGTTTAAACTTCGAAGTGACAGAGACACTGAAACGAAGAGGTCAACCAGGTGAACACCAAAACTTTTCTTAGTTGCGGGGTCAAGTTGAGGTGGTACTCGGACGACAAATAGAGGTAGGGTGTGACGTTAAAATATACGCGTTAAGTTAATTCTATAGATACAGACCCTTTTAAAAACGAGTTGAGAAGTGTCTCAAGTCATCATTTTATAACGGATAACTTTGTATCTCTTCACTCTATTTGTCAAAATGAAACCTACTACTGGAGGACATAGAACGGTCTAGAATTTACAGAAAGTCAGAGAAGAGATATACTCATCCTACTTGACAAGGTCCTCGTGATCGATTACCGGGTAGTCGAGGTGAATTAAAGGAAACTCTTCTAAATAGAAATAAATACAGTCATGTCCGTTGAACGTCGTCGTACGAATGCCGAACATTTCGTAAGAAGAGAAATCAGGGTGAGTGTACTCACTTCTTGTTTTGCGAGGGTAAAAGGAGTACACACAGTGACGGGGTTTACTTTATAAGCAATTCATAAGATTCTTCGAAAAAAAAAAAAAAACCATTCTCAAAGTTTCAAATAAAGTAACAAGAAATTCGTCAATGCATGTTCAGGTTGCCCTGTCTGTTGACCTGGGGTTCCGGAAGGACCTAGGAATATTATACTGAGTCTCCCTGTTCTGTCTAAGACAGGATTTAGTTGGGTTAATTAATGTGTGTGGAACGACGAGTCGGAGATGTGTTTTCGGACGTATTTTTGTAAAATTTATTAGTGTCTGAGCAACCGAACGTCAGACTCAGGACCGAATAGTTTATCGTAAGTTCCCAATCCGACATTTATTTGTGGTAATACCGAGATTTATTTGTGGTAATACCGACTGATTAAATTTAATGGTAAGTAATATTGTGGTTGGTCCAATTTATTAAGACAAAATAATAGGAAGGGGGAAACCCAACCCCCAGTCTAAGAAGGAAAAGACGTCCATTAAAAAGACTGATTTTAGAAATCACAAAAAATGACAGAGAATTGGTCGACATGGGTTCTGAGGGAAAACGTTTGTCTGACTCCTGAACCTGGAAACATTCGGTCGAGAAAGGGTGAGTAAAACAACAAATCAGTGAGTAACTACAGGTTGAGAAACACTGGGATACTTGACATCGGACGGTCCGAGGAGATAAGTACCCTAAATGGTCCGTTCTTAGGACCTCCTCCAACGGTAAAGGAGGAGGTGCTTCGACAAAAATGTCTGTTTTTAGTATTCGATACTTTGAAGTTATTACTTATTTTAAAAGTGTCTTCTAAAAAACGAAGACAAAAAGTGAAGACACAAACGAGAGCCGGTGTGGTGTGACGAACACCCAAGAGTCAAGGGACTGGCCCCTAACTTGGACACGGAGGACGTCACTTTCGTGTCTCAGGATTGACGACTTGGTGGTCCCTTAAAGGACGTCCTTTCTAATTTTTTAAAAAAAAAGAAAACGGAAATGTAACCAACTGGAGACTAGTCCTCGTTCTCGAAAAGTTAGATTTATAACAGAACCAGGAGACTCGGATGAGTGTTTACTCGACCGACAACCCTCTTTGGGAAGTTCCCGACCACTCCCCGTCCCCCGCAAACCGAGAAAGAGACCCCGTCCTTTTTTTGGAAGGGACACTGAGAAGAGGTAAGTAAAACAGAGGAGTCTTTCAAAAGATCTTTATTTGAGTATACCATACTCAAAACTCCGGATGTTACCCGGTTTGATGGTGAGGACCATGGTTGAAAGACTCCACTTATTATAGGGTTAAAATGAAAATTCACTATGTAAGTCCGGAGTGGTCAGAAACTAACATTTGTCCCAAACCCGAAATTTGGGAGGTCACTCCGACGAGACTGTTTTGTCATTGACCGTTGACAGAACTGGGACCCCACGTCGAGGACACGGAGGTGGAGTGGGCGACACTTCAGTGGTTGTGCCCGACGACGACGACGAGTCCGGGGCCTCCTCGAACTCACCCCTCCTCTCTCTTCCTCTCCTTTCCGCTTCTGTCTTCCTTTCCCTCCCAGGGACAGTGACTCGCAAGTGCACACAACCCACTGTCCGATATATGAGACGGACTTAATAGGTAAACAGGAGTGTTGTCGGGACACTTTATTTAGGATAATAATAGAGGGAAAATACCCTACTTCCTCCTGTTCCCCGGAGACTCTCCGATTCCCTGTGTAAACCGAGCGTCCACCGTCCGTCGACACTGTGCACATCGAAACAGAGGAGGGTACGTGAGATTGACGACCGATCTCGATCTTAATGATGTAAGAGATATTTAATATCATTATCTAAATGACGGTTTGTACACGAGAATTTTTACTTGTACAAAATAATTAAGACGGTGTCTTGTCATTTTCGGGTATGTTTAGGAGTCACCGAGTCGTCACTTCTTAGGCAGACGTTACGTCCTCCACACCCGAGATAGGGACAGCCCTTCTAGGGGACTTCCTTTACCGTTGGTGAGGTCATGAGAACGGACCCTTTAGGGTACCTGTCTCCCCGGACCACCCGAGATGACAGGAACCCTAATGTTTTCTCAACCTGTGCCGAATCGTTGATTTGTTGTTGTCGTTTACGTTTAGGACAAGTCTCACTAACACAATCGGAGAAGTCTGACAGCAATTGTCTTATGGTGTGTATAAATAAAGAGTGTCAAGACCTCTCCTCCCTTCGGGCCCTAGTCCCACGACCGAGTAAACCAGAGTGCACTCTCGGACGAAGGACTTAGTATCTACCGACAGAAGAACGAGTATACCGTCTCTCTCTCTCTCCCCACCTCCCCTCGAGACAATCCTGGTTTGACTTCGGTCCTGTCCGAGATTCCCCGTCCGATCCGGACTCCAAATCAGGGATCCTTTCGACTCCGTGACCCTTGAGGGTGTCCGTCACATCGAGCTGGTTAGTCCTTTTTAGGGGTATCGGGGACGGGCGCGGTCTGGACTCGGTTAGGCCTATCCCTATGCTCCAATTTTCAGGGGGCACACGCATACCAAATTGGTTAGTCGATACGACAATGTCCTTGTTTCTTGACAGACATATTTTCATCTACATTAAGTCTCGAGTCCCGAAAACAGCCTAAGGTGACACGACCTACTCTGGACCCGGGATTGAGTTCGATCGTTATTTGGGGAAATACGAAAACGTAACGACACCTGCAGAATAAGAGAGTCAAAACCCCTGAGCCTGAGACCCGTATTGTTCGAGAAAGCCAGAGAAGAATATTCCAGTGATTAGAGTAGTACTTTCGAAGTGAGAGTACTGGATTGCTGAAGGGTTTTCGGGGTAAAGGTCTATGGAACCTCCCCACCTCGTCGAAGTCGAATACTTCAAAACCTCCTGTGTCAGTCAGGTGTTGTTGTTGCTTGTATCCTTTGGTAATTTGTTCTCCACACAAACAAAAGAAAGGATAGTCTTGATAAACGGGACATATAAGAATATCATACAATAAATTATGGAATTTACAATACCTTTGCTTAACCAAGAGTCAACTAGTGTACGGTACCAGAGGGGTCATGTAGACCCAAAGACGGATAACAGGACCACCTCAATAATTATTGTGGAGTAAAATGACAGTTTATACAGGATCAAACCCATTATTTAATATACTAGTTGTGGAAATAATAGTTATAAAGTTTCTGTATAAACATGGAACCTTTCGAAACATTAAAAACTTCGACACACTATCCATACGTAAATTAAAGGTATTATTTTTAGAGTTTATGTGTATAAATATCGATAAAAAAGAACAATACCAAATTTGTATATACCTCATCATTAAATAAAAAAAGTTCGTTAACAGAAAGAAAGTTTATATTTTTGTAGTAGCTACCCCGTTATTGAACCTCAAGACAAAAGTTCATATTTTCATACAAGAACTTCTCAACAATATTGACTTTTCGTATGTTCCACTTAATAATATTCACTTTCCAAAAACTTACTTACTCCTCATAAACAATGTAATTTTCTGATCTCCCTTAAGACAGTGAGAAAACCCTTATGGGACCACCAGGCTACCAATTCTACGACATGAAAGTGACGATTCCCTCGTCCAAGTTAGGGACCCACCCCTTGATTCTAGGGCATTCGGTGCACCATACCGTTTTTTCTTTTTTTCTTTTTTTCTTAGAGAAACATTTCCCTAGTAATTACAGGAATCAAAGGAAGACACGTTTATTTGTGTACGTGAAGTATATCAGACCCCTGGTTGTATCAAATGTGTAAAAAGAGTAGACATTTTGTTCGTTTTATGATGATGGAAATGGATCTTTCAACACTCCCACTTGAAAATTTAAAGTACACTTCTTATGTCGAGGAACAGACCGTGTCTCGTTCTTCGACCATTTACAATGACAAAAAGAGTCGATAACGGTTGCGACAAGAAATACCTCTCCACTACATAATATAATTTATTTCGCAATTTACTGTCATCATTGTTTTGTGAGAACCTGGAGTAATGAAAAATAATGGGATGCCTAAAAAACATTAACTTTTGTCTTACTTATATAAATTACACGGGTTCACCCGTCACAACCTCGTTTTTAACATAGTTTTTCTATAATTATCAATTTGCTTAAAATGTCAGAGGGTAATTAAGTACGTCGGTCGGTCGGTCAGTTCTTGATAAATGACCTACGGGTCACGCACGTTCGGTCCTGGACGTGGTCACCTCACCGTCTCAGCACTGTACACCCATCCACTAAGACCTTTTGGTCATTGTCAGTGCTATAATATTAGAAACGAAACCACCTTAATTCTTTAGGACCAAGTTAATATTGAGAAGAGTCATTAGTCATGATAAGGAAAGGTGGGACCTATTCACTAAAAGGTGTCCGAAATCGTTTCTCGTTTCTACAGAGACTACACGAAAAGTGAACATGTAAAAGATACGGACCTCCGAATTATGTCGGATGCTTTTTAGCACGAAAGGAAGAAAAGTAAGAGAGAGTTTCGAAGTTCGGAGCCCCGGGAACTTTATTTAGTTATGACTTAAGTAACTGAACCCGTAAGACTGTCTTGTTTTCCTTGAAGTCTCTGGTCTGTTTCGTAATTTTTGTAAACCTTAAAGAAAAGGGGCCTTCACGGAGGAAAAATAGACTAACCTTATCGTTGTCAATTGTCATAAGAGCATCGTCTTACCGGTAACAAAACGGACGTTTGTTTGATTTTTGGAACAGTTAGTAGTGGAAGGGTTTAAGTTCATTGTTTAATGGTAAATTTGGTATTGGCACTTAAAATTTTTCACATTACTGTTTTACGCACTAACATATATTGGACGAAAGTGGAATGAAATACTTATTAAAAGTTTGTTGTATACATAAGTTCACATAAAGACCCAGTAGTTATATAAATTATTCGAAAGGACTTATACGTTTTATTTGTGAAACTGGATAAAGACCTTTCGAATCTCGAAACGTCTTTCCTCCTAGTCCTCTGTTATTCGTTTGTGGACACCATAATATCTAGGTTATCGAAACCCCAACGATTTATAAGAGAAGACCAAAGATCTAGTTATTTGTCGTCCTTCGAGACCGACGACAGATAATCGTACGAAAGTCAACATTCTTTCGAGTTAAGATAATTATTAGTCAATTGTTATTGATCTTGACGAATTGTTATTTTATTGATTAAATCTCTATCCCGTCGGATTTAAATCGTCGAGTCTATAGTCGACAACACTATAGACTTCTTGGGTAAATGTCTCTTTTGATTTTACAGTGTGAAAACGGAGATGTGTGAGTAAAGAAAAGATCTTAGAATGACAGTTTTATATATGTTAGGGAGTTACAATGTAGACAGATCTTGACTTGGATGGTTATCTGATACTAAAGGTTTTTTGGGAGTTTGGGACATTGGAGTTTATAGAGTGAGTAATTAGATAGTAAGAAATCTTATTATGACGGAAGTGTTATGAAACGAGTCTCTATAAGACACATCATTACCCTCGTTTCTTAAACCATAGTTCCCTAATTACAACGATGGGGTGTATTAATACTCTGAACACGTACGATTCAACGAAGTCAGCACAGGATGAGACACGCTAGGGTACCTCGGGCGGTCCGTGGAAACAGGTACCCTAAGAGGTCCGTTCTTATGACCTCACCCAACGGTACGGGAGGAGGTCCCTTAGAAGGACTAGATCCCTAACTTGGACACGGAGAATGTAGAGGACGTAGCTGTCCGTCCAAGAAATGACGATCTCGGTAGACGCTTCGGGATACTCTGAATACTGTTCGATAATTAAGTTACTGAAAAAAAGGATTAAACATTTTACCTCCAATGTTTATAACACAAGGATTTTGAAATACTCTCGAAGGGACCACCAAGTCTCCCATTTCGTAGACAGAGGTTACGTCCTCTGGGCCCAAGCTAGGGACCCAGTTCTTCGAGGGGACCTCTTCCTTTACCGTTGGGTGAGGTCATAAGGAGGGACCTCTTAGGGTACCTGTTCTCCTCAGACCATCCGATGTCAGGTACCCCAGCGTTTCTCAGCCTATACTGACTCGCTTCTGAAATACTTCTCATAGATTGTTTTGAGGTGTCGTTTGTACAATGTCCCACTATTACACAATTCTCTGAAGGAACTCACAGACGTCGTTCGGTAATTACATGGAGAACGTACACCGGTGAAACCACGATGAGACCGTCTCATTCCATCGGTTTTGTCTCTACTGTCGTGAGAACTTCAGATGTTATGATTTAGTTTTCCATAGGGAATATACACCTTAGACTTTTTCGTATGTTTACTTGAATGAATGTTTTGTCTTTATCTAAAGGGACCACCAAGTCACCGATTCTGAAACATAAGGGTTACGTTCCCCGGGTCCAAGCTAGGGACCAGATCCTTGATCTAGGGTGTCCGTGTTGATTCTCAAGTGTCCGTCGTTGATTCTAGAGCATACGACGTTACTTTTAGTTTCTAAGGTACACGGTGTCGATTGTGGGTCGTGTAGGTTTATTTATTTATTATTATTATTTTATTTATTATTTTAAAAAAAATTTTGGTTCTGTCTTTATCTGGGTGTCTGTATCTTTTGTTAGAATGTCAATGGTTTCCCTTTTCCCCGTCCCTTCCCCATTTAATCTTCCTACTCTAATTGTATATGTACACTGATATATACTTTATCTATTTTATTGGTTGTTAGTCAAGTCAAGTCAAGTCAATGAGTCAGTAAAGGTTGAGAATCTTTGGGGTACCTGACGTCGTGCGTTCAGAAGGGGTAGGTAGTGGTTGAAGGTCTCGGATGAGTTTGAGTTCAGGTAGAAGAACCCCTACGGTAGGTTGGTAGAGTAGGAGACAGCAGGGGAAGAGGACGTAAGTTAGAAAGGGTCGTAGTCCCAGAAAAGTTTCCTCAGCCAGGAAGGTTACTTATAAGTCCTGACTTAAGGAAATCCTACCTGACCAACCTAGAGGAACGTCAGGTTCCCTGAGAGTTCTCAGAAGAGGTTGTGGTGTCAAGTTTTCGTAGTCAAGGAGGCGAGAGTCGAAAGAAATATCAGGTTGAAAGTGTAGGTATGTAATGATGACCTTTTTGGTATCGAAACTGATCTTTCTGGAAGCAACCGTTTCATTCCAGAGACGAAAATTATAGGACAGATCCAACCAGTATCGAAAAGAGGGTTCCTCGTTCGCAGAAAATTAAAGTACCGACGTTAGTGGTAGACGTCACTAAAACCTCGGGGTTTTTTACTTCACAGTGACAAAAGTAACAAAGGGGTAGATAAACGGTACTTTACTACCCTGGCTTACGGTACTAGAATCAAAAGACTTACGACTCAAAATTCGGTTGAAAAAGTAAGAGGAGCAAGTGATAATAGTTCACTGAGAAATCAAGGAGAAGTGAAAGACGGTATTCCCACCACAGTAGACGTATAGACTCCAATAACTATAAAGAGGACTGTTAGAACTAAGGTCGAACACGAAGTAGGTCGGGTCGTAAAACGTACTACATGAGACGTATAATAAATTTATTCGTCCCACTGTTTTATGTCGGGGGCATATTGTGTCTCTTGATACGAGTTATAAAACATTATTTGATATTCCCCTTTCTTAGACTTTTCATTATCTATGTATACATACACATTGACTTAGTGACACGAGATGTGGACTTCGATTATACTGTGACACTTAATGATATGAGATTAAATTTTTTTTTTGAGTTTTATAAATACTCTACTAGAAGTACTTTTTTCAAACGGTGTGGGACTCGACCTCTACTTTCCGAAATTATGGTCTCTACATCGAAGTGTTCCTCAGAACAAAAAGATCCAGTAAAGACCTAGTACCTTTTTGTCCTTCTTGTTAAATCCTTGCAGGCATATAAATGGGTTTTCAACAGACAGTCTCAGAATTATCCTTTGACTAATAACAACAAGTCAGTGGGTCAGCACAGGCTGAGAAACGTTGGGGTACCTGACGTCGTGCGGTGCGAAGAGACAGGAAGTGGTAGAGGACCTCGAACGAGTTTGAGTACAGGTAACTCAACACGACGGTAGGTTGGTAGAGTAGAAGACAGTGGGCGAAGAGGAGGACGGGAGTTAGAAAGGGTCGTAGTCCCAGAAAAGGCTACTCAGTCGAGAAGTGTAGTCCACCGGTTTCATAACCTCGAAGTCGCAGTCGCGACCAGGAAGGTTACTAGTAAGTTCCAACTAAAGGAAATCCTAACTGACCAACCTAGAGGAACGACAGGTTCCCTAAGAGTTCGTAGAAGAGGTCGTGGTGTCAAACTTTCGCAGCTAAGAAACCGGGAGGAGTCCATTGACTTCCCCCAAATAAAAGGTTCCACGCTTAAATCCTCGACCCCGAGTGACACCCTTCCCCTATTCCCCTCCCTTGTCAACGGTCCTAGTGTCTCTTCTCCTGAGACATGTCTATCACCGGGACTCTTTTACCCCAGAAGGACAGACTCCTTGTGTCAGTTGAGCTGCTCTGGAGAGTCCTTCCCTCCTTCGCCCTGTTGTTGGGCTGAAACCAGTATCGAAAAGAGGGTTCCTCGATCGCAGAAAATTAAAGTACCGACGTCAGTGGTAGACGTCACTAAAACCTCGAGGGGTTTTATTTCAGAGAGTGACAAAGGTAACAAAGGGGTAGATAAACGGTACTTCACTACCCTGGTCTACGGTACTAGAATCAAAAGACTTACAACTCAAAATTCGGTTGAAAAAGTGAGAGGAGAAAGTAAAAATAGTTCTCCAAGAAATCAAGAAGAAGCGAAAGACACACCTCTACACGTAAAATTTCTTTCAAAAATGGGTACGTAAAATGTAATTTTTATAAATAAACAAATAAATAGCAACACGACCCAGAGGTAACGACGTGCCCCAAAAGAGATCAACACCGTTCGTCCCCGATGAGAGATCAACACCACGTGACCGAAGATTAACGTCACCAAAGAGAACAACGTCTCGTGCTAGAGATCCCACGTGTCCGAAGTCATAAACACCACGTTCCCCCGAGTCATCAACACCAAGGACCCGAGATCTCGTGTCCGAGTTATCAACACTGGGTACCCGAAACAACGAGATACCGTGCACCCTAGAAGGGTCTAGTCCCTAACTAGAACAAAGAGGACGTAACCGTTCACCCGAAAAAAAAAAAATTGGTGACTCAGTGGTCTCTTCGGGGGTATGTAAATTTAAAGTAGATCAGTATATTTCAATATACTGACATTAAAATATAGTTCGAGGATGTAAAATTATAAAATAGATTAACCGAAGGTCGTAGTAAAAGTAAGATTTACAAACGTGAAATGAACTAAAATGAAATTTATATATAAAAAGGTCTAATTTTGTAAACACCAATTATATTTTCAATTTTAAAATGACTGTATATACTACGTCTTTGATTTGTAGGGGTTTGGGGAGTCGTTCCTATTAGTAACAATTGTTGACCATATAAGTTATTCTAAACTCACTTACATATGTATTTTGATTCTAGTACCGTAGACCAGGGTAGTGAAGTACCGTTTATCTACCCCTTTGTCACCTTTATCACCGACTGAAATTAAAGGACCCTAGGTTTTAGTGACGTCTAACATTATAACGTCGGTACTTTAATTTTCTGTGAATGAGGAACCTTCCTTTCAATACTGGTTGGATCTATCGGATAATTTTTCGTCTCTGTAATGAAACAGTCGTTTCCAGGTAGATCAGTTCCCATACCCAAAAGGTCATCAGTACATACCTACACTCTCAACCTGATATTTCTTTCGACTCTCGGTTTCTTAACTACCAAAACTTGACACCACAACCTCTTCTGAGAACTCTCAGGGAACCTGACGTTCCTCTAGGTTGGTCAGGTAGGATTTCCTCTAGTCAGGACCCACAAGTAACCTTCCTGACTACGATTTCGACTTTGAGGTTATGAAACCGGTGGACTACACTTCTTTAATGAGTAAACTTTTCCGTGACTGCGACCCTTCCTAACCCCCGTCCTCCTCTGCCCCTGCCGTCTCCTACTCTACCAACCTACCGAAGTGGTTGAGTTACCTGTACCCAAACCCACCTGAGGTCCTCAACCACTACCTGTCCCTCCGGACCGCACGTGCCGACAAGTACCACAACGTCTCAGCCTGTGTTGACTCGTTACTTGACTTGACTATGTAAATATATTTCTATAAAATAACTATAATCATCATTGTCTTTACCATGAACTGAAATACGTGGTAAAAATTTCAAAGGGAAAAAGAGTCAATTATTACTGAACCCTTTATTTTGTTCTATAGTTTTTCTATAGACCCTCGAGGGACCACCGAATCACCAATTCTACCGTCGGAAAGTGACGGTACCGACCCAAATTAGGTACCGGTCCCTTGACTCTAGGACGTTCGGTACGTCACATCACTTTTTGTTCTTTTTTTAAACGTGACGGTACAAATAACGTCCTTATAAGTGTTATCGGTTCTGGATCTTTGTTGGAGTTACAAGGAGTTACCTACTTACTTATTTCTTTGCCACAATATATATATACACACACACACACACTCTTAGGTTTTTTCAACTTGAACACCTTTGAACATCTTATGTTACCATCAATTGTCCTTGACTCCCATCTCCTTGACGTCTCTACGACCAGTTTCACATATTTGAACGTTAATTTTCTACTTATTCAAGACCTCTAGATTACGGGTCGGAACACTAATATCGGGTGCTATGTCACATATATTGGAGTTTCAACGATTCTCTGATCTGGAATTTACAAGAGTAGTGTTTTTTCTTCACTACACTACACAATCTTAACGTTCGATTTCAATACCACCACCAGGTCACCAATTCTTTGACGGACGGTCACGTCCTTTGTGCCCAAACTAGGGACCAGGTCCTTCTAAGATACATGACGTCCCGTTGGTTGGGACACGTGGTACTGATGACTCGGGCGTACGGGATCTCGGACACGAGGTGTTGTCCTCTTCGGTGATGTTTCTGTTCGGACACGTGACGTCACTCTCATCGGAGGTAAGTTGGCTTGATCTCTTTCGGGTGTGTGTCGGTGCTTCTGGGTCACGTCGGTTTTGATCTATTTATTTATTCTACTTAATCTTTTTTTATCAGAACTTATTTTTTTGTCTATTTCAATACTACCATTAGTATGACCTTATGTTTTTTAATAGTTTAACTGTTTAATATATGGAATTTGAACGTGTTACAATATACAATCAATGTACAGTTATTTTTGTATAAAACTTTTAAAAGGGTACGAAAGTAAGTTTATAATATATATTTTGTAAAATATTCGTGTATGATTCTATAGACAACAATAATAATTAATTAACATTAATAATAATGTTAATAAAATATATTATATATATTATTAGTTACATAATTACCCCGAACTGAATGTAATAAAAAAATTAGAATATCACTTCATATCAAATAATCGTTAAAACACGATCAAAGTCACATGTCGTTTCACTAAGTCAACATGTATATGTACATAGATAAGAAAAAGTTTAAGAAAAGAGTAAGTCCAAAAATATCTCAGAACTCGTCTCAAGGACCACGATACATCATCCAGGAATAGCCAATAGATAAAATTTACGTCATCACAACATACATAGTAAAACTTCAAACGAAAAAGAAAGGTAATTTATATATAGAATTCTTCTAAAGGTCGTAAGTAAGTAAGTAAGTAAGTTTTTTATGATTGTGGATAATACACCGTCCGAAGTAACATCCACGATTTCTCCGTCGTCACTTTATCTACTACAGGGATTGTAGTCACATCTACTCATCTTCCCCTTATTTCTCTCGTTTGTTTATTCACCATTCAATCCCGTATAGATCGTTTCCCCCTCTCTATTGTTCTCTTCAAAATAAGAACTAACCAGTACTCCCTTAGAGGAGTTCTTCAACTTGATCTCGTCTATTGACTTATTCCAGTCTGACGGACTACTAGACCTCTTCCCTTTCTCCTTTCTCGACCCCGACTCAAGGTCCTTACCCTCGCTCGAACCGAACTTGAGTCTCTGGTCACCTAAACCCTACCTCGTTCGTCCTTCCCTTCTACCACCGACCACACTCTCTAGTGATCCCAGGACCCTTCTCCAGACATTAAATAAGAGTCCCGTTGTCTTTTGGTACTTTCTAACTTCGTGCCTACACTATACTTAAATAGATCCTAAAGTGTCCTAGACAGACCGACGATTCATCGACCACCTGACAAGCCCCCCGTCCTTGTTTTCGTCTCACTGGTCCATCGTCAAGTAAAGTCTCTTTTCAATATTGGGTCACTCCAAGATCCTTATATCACTCCACACCAGTCTGGGTCCTACATATAACCTACCTTTTAACTACCCTATACGACTACCTGACTTTCCTCCTCTTCCCACTACCACTCCCTCTATTCATAGTTCTTGCTGAGATCCGAAAACTGTCCTCAGTAATAAACCCACTAACGACCGAAGTAGTCGACTGTACCCTCTCTGATCTTCGAGACCAAAACTTTGTTCTCCACCTTTTTTACTCCTTGACACTACACCTTTTTTACCTCTTGACACTATACCTTTACAATTCTGACTTACTAGATAATTTACAGTCTTATCTCTACCATAGATCCACAAACTTGAGAGGTTCCCCTCCACTCTACTAATAACCCGAACCTCTATAACTAAATTTTCAGTAGTTGTCCCTTGAGTGACCGTCAGGTCACCAATTCTAGAGTACGAAGGAGACGACCCCAACGACCAAGATACGGACCAGCCCCTTGATTCTAGGGTGTACAAACAGTGAACCGGTTTCCCCCTTTTTTTATTGAGTAGATGAATACCTACGATAAATTTCGGTACCCCTACCTACTCCAGTAAAACCTTCTCTTACGGTAACGTCTTCTCCAGTCCCGGGTTTTGGTACCTCGAAAGTTGACACTTTGTACCCTTTCTTGTCCTTTCACTACTTCTTCTTCGTCAGTAGTGTTTATTGTCGTTATACAAAATATTTCCGGATGAGTCAGTCTGTCGAAGTTGTCTCTTTCATTCTACTGCTGACTCTTAACGACATCCTAAACCGTTCTGTCACCAGTCACCAGTCACCCCTGGAACTACTCCCAGTCTCTCTTTACCCCTATCTTTGAACTCAACCCAAAGATCTTTTACTTTCCACGTCTTTATCTTTGTAACCCCTCTCTTTTCTGTAAGTTTCTTAAAGGAGATTCGAGTCGTTTTCTACTTAGTTAATTTTTACCTGGTTCAGTTCCTCCTCATAACAAATACAAAACAAACAAAAACTTTACTACTACTACTGTAGTACGAAATATGATTGTCCTTTCAAGATCAACTCTCCTCTTTTTACCACTAACTATTTCCCCACCGTCGTGTTCGTCACAAAGACTTTTACACCCTTCCCTGCTCGACCCTCCGTGTCTACTTGCACAATCCGAATCACTCCCCGGGATTACCCACGAAGGACTTAGAAACAACTTCCTTAAATCTAACACGGTGTCAAAAGTAAAATTCTATATTATGACGAAACCTATAGGAACATGTAAATAGAAGTATACAAATACGTTGAAACAACAACCAATCGGAGATTCAGGACAGACTGAAAAACCCTGGGGTACCTGACATCGGTCCGAGGAGACAGGTATCCTACAGGGTCCATTCTTATAACCTCACCCAACGGTAAAGGAAGAGGTCCCCTAGAAAGGTTGAGTTCCTAGTTTGGGTCCAGAGGACGTAAGGTCCGTCTAATAAATTGTAGACTCAATGGTCCCAAACAGTGTACATGCTATTTTCGATGATACCATACAAAGATTTTATAAATGTATAAAGGAAGAAATTCTATAGAGAAAAATTTAAAGACGATAAAATGAAGAATTAATGAAAAATGATTTACCATTGGTACCCCAACGTTTCTCAACCTGTCCTGATTTACTGATTGTGAAAGTGAAAGTGAAATAATCCAATTCGTGAAATATTCATAGACGTCATTTTTATACGATCGACTATACCTCTAAGAGATTTTTATAAAAATTTCACAGAAATAGTAAACACAACAAAAAAAAAAGGGGTTCTTTAAATCGGACACTTTGTCTGAAGAAGACTCCACCCTTTTACATGTATACATTAAATAACTATACAATCTAACTTAATGACAGTTTTATATAATTTACGAAATTTTTTTATGACCTTAACTCAAGGAAATCTTAATCTACAGGAACATAACCTATAAAGGAAATTATATATCATATAACATATCTTTTCTCAAAACGGATTATTTCAACGAAATTTATTTCACTCATTTATTTGTTTTAAGTAGTCTACAACTTTTTGACGGAAGGTTTTATAAAGTAAAAAATTAAGGATTTCAACCTTTATAATCGAGATTAGTAGATTGGATAACAAAAAGAAACAGAGAACGTCCAGAGTAAAATCGATAATGACCAAAATAGATTAAAAAAAGGGGAGAAAATATGACAATGTAAGGGGGAAACAAAAGGACATAAGGAAACACTACTGAGTAGAAACATGACAAACCGGTCTTAGACCCGGACCTCCTCACACTTGGTGTGACCCAAATGTAACATTTGTTCTGTGAGAGAGGGTCGACGAGTCCGTGGACGAGGGAACCGGAGGATACTTTCGTTTAAGGGTCCCGTCAATCGGTCAGAGAGAGGTTTCTTAATGGAGGTTCCTCTGAGTCGTTTGAGTTCCCAATTCAGAGAAGTCTCGGTGTTTAAAGTGTCACTCCTTCTGTCCAATCTAAACGAAATTTTCACAATGTATAACTTTTCAATGTACTAAACCGTTAATACATTTTTATAGAGAACCTCCCCCCACGCCCCCCTTAAGAGACCACCAAGTCACCAATGGTGAACCCAAGTTAGGGACCAACCCCTTAGTTTTAGGGTGTTCGGTGTGTCGTACCGGTTTTTTTTTTTTTTTTTCTGAAGAATGCCATTTTGAACACCCGAGGTCCACCTAAAATCCGGTTGACGGTTACAATTTGGTATTCTGTCTTCCGTCACTACTGTATCTCCACCTACAACTCCTTTACCGGACCGAAACCAGTCCTTCGTCCACCATTATTTGGAGTCTCTGACCGTTTCCTCCACCGTGTCTTCAAGTCGTCGGTTTAATAGCCATGGTGAAACTTTGGTCCACAAATCCCCCTACACCAGACAGGACGAAACCAACGATGACCACAATAAATACGATTAAAGAGACGTCTGGGACCACTAGGGAAAGGAGGTCCAGTTGAAGCCACCTTCAAGGAGGTGCGACCACACTCGAGACGGTGGAGGGACGACGGGGTATAATGACAGGGGAAGGGACCAGGTCCCAGACGGTCCGGTGGGTACTCGGCGACCGACTCGTCCCGGTCTCGACCTTCCTCCTCCACCACTGGTTCCTCTGGGTCGACGTCGTGGGTGAGATCCAGTGATAGACACGTCCGTCGAGGACCTCTTGGTCTTTCCTCTGGAGTGAGACGTGGTCCGGTTACGGTGTGACATTGTGGACCGACGAGGGAATTCGACACACCCTCCACCGGGACCATAGATAGATAGTACAGGGGACCTGTACCCCTTACTGTCGTGTCTCCGGGAGACGACGGTTGTACGGGGGACTGAATGTGGTAGGGACTCCACCCGTTCTTCCTACCACACTTCTGACGGGTCCTCGGATTTTGGAACACTCGTGACGACAGGGTCTTGGTCTCCCTGGGGTATAGAGTAAGTATCTGATGTTCGACGACCCAACCGACACTCAGGTGGTCCAGAACAGGGGGTAGGACGTGGGAGGGCGACGGAAGGGGGACGGGGGGTGGTTCATGTCGTGTCTTTGACGGGGTAGCTACACCGTGAGAATCGTCGACGGACGAAGAGAAGAGGTTCTGATTAGTTTAAAGGTTCTCTCTCTCCTTTCTTCAAAGAGGTGTACGAAACCTCGTTGGCTCGACGTTGATGACTCGGGTCCCCGGTGTTATTCCCAGAAGCGTGGTGTTCCTTTCTAGGGAGTACGACGTTGGTTCTGTCTTCCGTCGGTTTATCTCTTTCTCTGGTCTTCTCTCTCAGGTGTACGACGTTACTTTCTAGGGTGTACTACGTTTATTCATTTATTTGGTCTTCCTACCCAGAATGGAGTTGTGATGGAACTTCATTCTCATCGGACCTGTCTATCTATTGACCGGCCCACCCATTAATGCGGGTCTCTCCTCGTGATCTCAAGTTGACAAGAACAAGAGACAACAGGCTTAAAAGTAAGAAAAATTCTTCATCAACGAAGTGAAAATTGACTAAATATTTATTGCTAAAATATATCGTTCAAAGGAGTAAATAGATAGAACCTCAGATAAAACGTACCTCAACTACCCTTTTCTTTACAGTCTTTCGTCGTAATGAGTTACGTTCTCTAACCTCCTTACCAAATGTTTCTTCCGAAACAAAACGACAAATGTCCCTCCAAACCTATGTTGACGAAATTGTTAACGGGTTCGATTTTTATAACCCATCTCGAGACCCCTAACCTACACCCAACTCGGAGCATTCTAAACTAAGGGGTAAATAGAGGAGTCAGAAGTGTCTCCCTGTATTGAGATAGAAGTCTGATAGAGAATCGTTTTAGTTCAGTACCATCTCGTCCATGAATGACCATAGACATCTCGTAGTGGTCGAGTAATAGTGGGTCACCAATTCTTTTTAGTTACGGGAGTACTCCATGAGTTTCTTTTGTGTCAGGAGACACACACACACACACACACACACACACACACACACACACGCACCCGGGTGTGTGCGTACGTGTCCGTCCGAGTCAGTACAGGTTGAGAAACGTCGGGGTATCTGACATCAGACGGTCCGAAGAGACAGGTAGTCTAAAGGTTCCATTCTTATGACCTCGTCCAACGGTAAACGATGAGGTTCCCTAGAAGGATAAGGTCCGTAGCTTGGACGTAAAAAAATGTAGAGGACGTAACCGTCCAACCAAGAAATGGTGATCCCGGTGGACCCTCCGGAAATAGTCTCAGATTTCAGAGACCATTTCTCTAAAATAGTCTAAAATAGTTTTAGAGGACCTGGTTGTCTCTGGTTTTCTCTCGACTCAGGGTCGTCCAGGTGACTGGACCCGTAAACTTCGACCTCTGAAGCTTAGGTCTAGTCCTCCCGGAAAGGTCTCCTTCACTACGAATTCCGTTCTAGACCTTCTATTAATCCGTATCTTCGTTCGTTTCTTTCTACTACATTTTCTCTCGGTTCTCCATTCTGTCTCCCGTGTCGTATAACTTCTTTACTTTCCACGGTCAAACCACACAGACCTCGTGTCTGTTATTCCCTCCTTCACCAGTCTCCGGTCGGTCCGCCTGTCTTCGGTCTAATACGTCTTTGTACTTTGGACACAGTTTCCAGACTTGAAACAGGAGCATCGTTGTCCTTTGGTGACTTTTCAAAATACGTTTCCTCCACTCTTCGACTCTAGATGGAAGCATTCTTTAGAAAGACCAACACGACGTTACCACCTCCCATACTGACCTTTTCTGTTCCGTTCTTCGACCCTCTGGGGACCCCTCGTCAGGACTACCCTCTACTGTCATCTACCTCTCTCCACACCGAGAAGTCCGCGTGGAGGAACACGGTACCTTGAGGGTGTCGGTGTGAGAAAGTGAACCAAAAGTATAAAGGACCAACGAATTTTTTCTTTTTTTGTAGCGAGTCTCACTAGAGCTTTCTTGTTGTTGTTTTGTTATGAGTCTCGAGTGTGTATATCTGTCACGCACGAGACAGCGAGTCAGGATTGAGAACCGTTAGAGTATCTGACATCGGGTGGTCCGAGGAGACAGACATCCTAAAAAGTCCATTCTTATGACCTCACCCAACGGTAGAGGAAGAGGTCCCCTCGAAGGACTGGGTCCCTAGCTTGGGTGAAGAGGACATAACCGTTCGTCTAAGAAATTGGTGACAAGGTGGACCCTTCGATGTGTTCAATGTCCGTTGAATTAAAACAAACAACCCTCTAAAAACTCTTTACTTTGTAAGAGGAAAATTAAATTAAAAAAATTAACCGAGTGGAAATAAGTTGTAGACGTCATATGAGTTTTATATCTGTTCAGACTATAACAATCTTTAATCCTCGACAAAAACTAAGGACCGAAAGAAAATAGGGAGTATAGATTCCTTAGTGGTTCAGGACAATCTGAGACGGAACCTTCAAAGAGTGTCAGAAAGGTGGAAAAAAAAAACAGTGGTAGTATGAGACCCAGTGTAGTAGAAAGTAAAGTTTTCGGGGGCATGACCAAAAGGTAACAGAGGGATGTCGGTCTCCCTAAGAACACGGACCTTTTACGAGTACGGGGACTCCGAGGGTAGTAAGTAAGTTCCAGGTGTGACTGAGGAGGAACAGGAACTCTATTTTTAGTCCGTAAAGAGAGGTCCACGTTTAAAATGGTGAGAGAAGAACGCGAAAGATGATTTCGATAGGACTTTCGAAAGCAAGAAAAATAGGGACACGGAGTTGGGGTCCTAAATGTCTTCGATAAAGAACTTTACTGAATCTTACGTCACATAAAAGAGAAGAAGACCAATAGAGAATAAGGAAGGGATCGAGAGTCAGACTTGGAAGAGTCAGTCAGAAAGTGTTAATGATCTAAACCGATTGTGAGGAACAGTACAAAAATATTCATGACGTAGATATTAACAGGATGGTGTTATATTGTAGGTAGTATGTAATAAAACAAAAAAACCGGTGTGTGGTTCAGTACCTTCTAGAATTAAAGGACGGGTCCCTAACTTGGGTCAGGGATCGTCACTTTTGCAACTTATCATTGGTGACCTGGTGGTCCCTTAAGGGAGGTAGTATGTGACAATTAAAAAGAAGTGTCCTTAGAGAGAGGACCGACTCGTAAGATTAGAACAAGGGAAGTGTATAAAGGACCATAAGTCTTGTACTTTTTGTATAAAGTTGAATTTTACTTAACACTTTGTTAGGACTTTTTCTTCTTATTTCAACCTGTTGGGTGTGAATGACTAAAGTTTTGAATGATGTTTCGTTACTGCTAATTCTGTCACACTATCATTGTATCCCTATTTGTCTGACAAGTTGCCTTGTGTTGCCTCTCAGGTCTTTATTTGGGTACTTAACTAAAAAATTGTTTACATGATTCTGATAAGTCCCCGTTTATCAGAAAAACAATGTCTCACGTTCAAGTGAGACGTACGGTGTACTGTCCGGTTACTTAGTCTCTACTCTACAACTCCGTTCCTCATACTGAGATAAACCTTTCTGTCGTCTGGTTCTTCTACCGTCTTATCACAAAGTTTTATTGGTAGAATAGTTCCAGACCTACGGTCCAAGAGAATATCTTGTGTCCCGTACACGACTCCTTTATTTCATTTTTCCAGTAATTAGAACGTTTATAGAGGACCTTACCGATCGGAATCCCTCCCTATACAAGTAAAGAAGGAAGGATATTGGTAGGTGTCCACCTGTACCAGGACTTGTTTTCGTAAAACCAAATTATAAGTCCATCTCCCCGTCCCAAGGGACTCCGTCCGGTAATACATCCCTGTCGTAGTAAAATCACTCGTTTTTGTTACCTTTCGTTTACAATTTCATTTTCTTTGTCTAGTTTGTACGTGAGTCAAGAAGAGACATTGTAAAAGTCGTTTACCTCAATTGTGTTCTTCTATAGGTGTACGTTTTCTTACTTCATTTGTAACACATGTTTTTAAGTAATTTTTATCTAGCTTCTCGATTTGTGTTCTCGATTTTGACATTGTCTTCTTTTTATAATGGAACTTAAACCGTTACCAAGAAGTATACTGTGGTTTTCGTTCGTTGTTTTCTTTTTTTATTAATACTGAAGAATATTTGATTTGTAAAAACACGAAGTTTTCTGTGATAGTTCTTTCACTTTTCTGTTTTGTGTTTTACCCTCTTCTAAAAGTGTTTAATATAAAGACTATTCCTTAAACATGGATCTTATATACGTAAAGTTTTCAAGAGCATTAAGATATTGTTGTTGTTTTTTTTTTGTATCAACTTTTGACCGGTTTCATTGACTTTTGTGTAAAGGAGTATTTTCTATTCTTTTACTGATTATTCGTGTACTCGGAGAACCACTTTCACTTTTTCCTCTCACTTTTTTAACCGAATTTTGAGTTATAAGTCTTTTGATTCTAGTACCGTAGGTCAGGGTAGTGAAATACCGTTTATCTACCCCTTTGTTACCTTTTTCACTCTCCGGAATAAAACCCCCCGAGGTTTTAGTGACGTCTACCACTAACGTCGGTACTTTAATTTTCTGCGAATGAGGAACCTTCTTTTCAATACTGGTTGGATCTATCGTATAATTTTTCGTCTCTGGAATGAAACGGTTGTTTCCAGGTAGATCAGTTTCGATACCAAAAAGGTCATCAGTACATACCTACACTTTCAACCTGATATTTCTTTCGACTCACGGTTTCTTAACTACGAAAACTTGACACCACAACCTCTTCTGAGAACTCTCAAGGAACCTGACGTTCTTCTAAGTTGGTCAGGTAGGATTTCCTTTAGTAAGAACTTATAAGTAACCTTCCTGACTACGACTTCGACTTTGAGGTCATGAAACCGGTGGACTACACTTCTTTACTGAGTAACCTTTTCGGGGACTACGACCCTTTCCATCTTCCACCCTCCTCTTCCCCTGCTGTCTCCTACTCTACCACCTACCGTAATGGTTGAGTTACCTGTATTTAATCTCATCTAAGACCCTCGACCACTACCTGTCCCTTCGGACCGCACGACGTCAGGTACCCCAACGTCTCAGCCTGTACTGACTCACTGACTTGACTTGACTTATTCGTGTAATTTTCTACGAGCGACAGTAATCATGGACCCTTTACGTTTACTTTTGGTATTACTATATAGTAAAGTGTGGGTGATGCTACCGATATTCGTTTTTCTGTCCATTCACAACCACTCCTACATCTCTTTAGTCACGGGAGTATATGACGACCATCCCTACAGTTCAACATCTCTGTGAAACGTTTCGTCGGACCGTCAAGGAGGTTTTCTCAAAATTGCATCTCGACAGTACCCTAGGTCGTTAGGGTAAGGGTTTCTTTACTTTTTATGTTAGTGTGTTTATGAACACGTACTTACAAGTATTGTCATAATGAGGATTATCGGTTCTTTGTCATGTTTATAGGTAATTGACTATTTACCTATTTGTTTTAACCATATAGGTATATTATTCTATAATAAACCGGTATTTTTCTTCGAGACTATTTATGGCGTTACACTTACTCGGAACTCCTGTAATATGATTCACGATTCACTTTCTTCGGTCAGTGTTTTCTGGTGTATAATATACTGAGATAAATGTACTTTACAGGTATTATACGTTTAGAGAATCGGACCCCGATTCTCTTTATCCGTCTAGTCTCTCGTTACCGAGTTCCAGTCTCCCAAACCCCCCCTTAATATTTTTATAAGATTTTAACCAACACCTCTGTCAACATGTTGTACTTATTTCATTTTTTTTAACTTTATACGTAAAATTTACACACTTAACGTATCATACACTTAATATAGAGTTATTTTGACCATATTTTTACTTAATGTTCACTCCTTTACTTTTATTGAAGGTCCTTCCTCCAACTTTCTCCAGTCTTTCCTTTCCCCTTTTCCGTCCTTTTTTACTCTTTCTTCCTTTTACGTTCTTTACTTTTCAATCCTCACTTTCTTTTTTTTTTTTTTGTGGTTCTTCGTTCGACCTTTTTTCTCTTGTCCTTTTATGAACCTTCTTTTGTCAACTCACCTTCCCTCTGTTTAATAAAATCGAAAGTTTCTTGACATGCCTTCCTTTCCCTTACACAAAAAGTGAGGAGTAGGGGGTGGGGGTTATCAGTCAACCGGTGGAAAACGGTGACAGGAAAATTTGAATAATCGTTATTTATTGGTGAGAAGTGACCAGTTAACGGAATGAGACTTACACTTCATCAGTACCGTCGGGTGTCACCTTTACAAAAAGACCCGAAGTCGAATATCGGTCTCGTTATAGAACTGTCCCCTGTAAACGTTTCCCAATCGTAACAGAGCTCTTCCGTTACCGTTGGTGAGGTCATAAGAACGGGCCTTTCAGGGTCCCTGTCTCCTAGGACCACCCGACGGCAGATACCCGAGCGTGTCTCAGCCTGTGCTGACTTCGTTGAATCGTCGTCGTCGTCGTAACAGAGTCACTGACACAGGTCTGTGGTAAGGTTCTAAACTAAACGAATAAATTCTGGAGTTGATCCGAGAACCGGAGAAGAACGGGATGAGTTCTGTAGTGGTTTTTGTATAAACGGAGGTTCCTTTTCATGAAGTATTTTCTCTCGAGATGGGACTGTTGGTGAGAAAAGAGATGCTGATAAGGATTATGTCGGACATAGCACCTACGACAATATTTTGTGGGTCTACAGGGAAGACGTAACTTCCTGAAGTAAGAGTCAGCAACCCTCAATGGGTCTGACCGACTGAACGAGAGTCGACAGTCGGGGAAGATCCTTAACAGGGTGGTGAGGGGAAACCGTCAGGTATAAGGTCACTGACCACGTGTGTCCCTATATTTCCGGACTGGAGGGGAGTCGGGTCGAGGTCTTTGAGTCACGGGGTGCACCAACTGACTCCGGAACCCCACTACCGTGGTGTCAGGGCGAGGAGGGAGTCGGGTACAGCCAAAGGAAGCGACGGGAGGGTCCTCGTCCCTCTAGGGTTCAGGTGACAGATTATTTGTCGACACACGGGTAGAAGTAGAGTCGTAAACGAAGGGGCCTCGGGTCAGACGTTATCAACCATGGTCTTTACCCCACGACACTTCTTTGTGTGATGTATACCATATGAAGGTAAATGTTCTTTATAGGTCTTGTCTGTTTAGATATCTCTGATTTTCATCTGATCATCAATGGAATCCCGACCTCTCTTACCGTCATAACCCCAGGACCGATCCTGCACGTTCTGAAGAAACCCCCATTACTTTAGAGAGATTTTAACTAACAATGATACCTCTTGTTGAGACACTGATAAGATTTTGGGTGATTCAACATGTGAAATTTGCCCACTTAACACATCCTACATTTAATGTAGAGTTATTTCGACAATTCTTTTTTTCTCAACGTTTACTTATGTAAATGTCTATTTGGGTTTGACTATCTGAAATATCAGTAGTCTAAGTGTGACTTTTTATTACGACTTTCAAGACACCCGGTTTCCCTTAACTGTAGCATGTATTTGAGGTGGATGGTCCTTCCTTTCTTACTTCTCCTACCATTTCACAATTTAAACCCATTTATACAGGTGGATAAATGAGGAAATTTCACAATTTCCACGTATTTATACAGGTGGATAAATGAGAAAGGACGGGTAAATGGTTGGGAAACTATATACATGTGTGCGTGTGTGCGTGTGTGTGTGTGTGTGTATAGATATATGTTTGTATAAGGAGACAAAGAAATCTTTTACACTTACTTATAAGATGTCATGAAAATTTAAAATAGATAACTACTGTTAACACTAACAAATTTCAAACCCCGGTAATATTTTTTTTTTTTGATGATTGTAAGTACTTATGTAGAAACACTGCTGAAAAGAAAAGAGGACCTGTTTATATATTCTCGTTCCAACAACCCGACACATTCACATACAACTTGAAATAATCTTTGACGGTTTCACAAAGGTCACACAGACATGATAAACGTTTCGTACTGCCAAGGTCCACACGGTGCAGGAGGTGTTTTGAAGCATAGTAACTGGAAAAATCGATAGATCACGAAAACGTCACCGTAAAGTGATGTCAAAATTAAACGTAAACGGGTTATACGTTTGTAATCGATGCGATTTGTAGAAAAGTATACGAACAACTGATTGAACACTAGGTGTAAAACGGAAACCACCTCACAGATAAGTTTGAACGGAAAAATTTAAATTAAAACGGTACTTGTCGTCCGTATGCCCTATAATCAAAGCGTTGGTCCTTAGTTTGGGAATGGAAGAAGTCACCTTCTCACCTTAGAAATGGTGACCTGGTGGTCCCTTCAGGATCGTACGTACAAAAACTTAACCTCAAAATAGACCTGTATACGGGTCCTCACCCTAACTCCCTAGTATGTACCATTAATATAGAAATCAAAAGGCTCCTTGGAGGTATGTCAAAAGGTATCATCGACGTGGTTCAATGTAAGTGGTTGTCACATCTTCACAACGACGAAGACGACGACGATTCAGCGAAGTCAACACAGGCTGAGACACGCTGCGGTATCTGCCGTCGAGTGATCCGAGGGGGCAGGGACCCTAAGAGGTCCGTTCTTGTGACCTCACCCAACGGTAAAGGAAGAGGTTACGTACTTTCACTTTTCACTTTCCCTTCAGCGAGTCAGCACAGCCTGAGAATCGTTGGGGTACCTGACGTCGGGTGGTCCGAGGAGGTAGGTACCCTAAAAGGTCCGTTCTCATGATCTCACCCCACGGTAACGGAAGAGGCCATCTTGGTAATCCTCTTATATAAATATTTGAATCCTACTATCTCTGGAGGTATTTCTTCTGTTTTTTCGGGTTTCAATGTTCCCTATTTTGTTCGTATAAATTGATATATTTTTAATTTAAAACACTCCAAAATAATATTTGTAGATACACAACACAATGTTTATAAAGAGAGAACGAGAAAAAAAAAAAAAATCGTAAACTGGAGTGGAAAAAAAAAAAAAAAACTTGAAAAATAAAACATAGCTCTATATCGACTAATTGTTACAACACGATCGAAGTCCCCTTGGAACTTCCCTGAGTCGGTATTTATATACGTGCATAGGTAAAAGGGGTTTCGGGGGAGGGTAGGTCCGACGGTGTATGTAACTCGTCTTAGGGTGCACGATAGGTCATCCAGGAAAAATTTGTATCGTCACACATGTACTGGAAGGGTTTCAGGAATTGACAGGGAAGGGGGACACGTCGGTATTCAAACAAAAGATTCAGACACTGGGAGAAAGACAAAATATTTATGAAAGTAAACGTAGTAAAGGAAAATCTAAGGTATATATTCCCTACAGTATACTGTCTATAAAGAGAAAGACACAGACTGAAGGAGGTGAGTCGTACTGTGAGAGATCCAGGTACGTACAACAACAGTAAGGAAATTACCGACTCATTATCAGGTAACATATAGACGTCGAGTAGAAATGGGAAAGGAATCGAACGAAGGTGCAGAACCGACGACATTTGGCACAACGCCACTTGTGACCCCACGGACCTACGAAAACCGATGTACGGTCCTCACCCTAACGTCCGAATACACAACACGCACGCACGCATGATTTAACGAAGTCAACACAGGACGAGAAAGCTGGGATACCTGACATCGGACGGTCCGAGGAGACAGGTGCGCTAAGAGGTCCGTTCTTATGACCTCACCCAACGGTACGGGAGGAGGTCCCCTAGAAGGACTGGGTTCCTAACTTGGAACACAGAGGACTCCGAGGATGTGACGTCCGTCCAAGATATGGCCACTCGGTGGTCCCTTAGGGAAGTCCGAGAATTCCATCGAGATAAACATCAAAAAAATTCCTTTGAGGTATGACAAGAGGTATCTCCGATATGGTTAAGTGTAAGGGTTGTCACAGCCTCCCGAGGGAGGAGAGGTGTAGGAGACATTTTAAATAACAGACACCTAAAAAAAAAACTACTATCGGTGAGACCGACCGCACTCTACCTAAAGCAACATCAAAACTAAATGTAAAGAGACTATTAATCACTACAACTCATAGAAAGTAAACGGATAACACAGAAGAAACCCCTTTACAGAAAAATCCAGAAGACGGGTAAAAACTCACCCAACAAACAAAACTACGACAATTTACAGTACTTGACGAATATTTAAAACTTCTGATTAAGGAATAATCAGTGTAGTAGACGTTTATAAAAGAGGGTTAGACACCCAACAGTTAAAGTCATGAATACTAACCAGAAAAGTATAAAATATAAAGAAGGACCAAGTGAGAACCCTCTGACATGGGAAGATTCTTAACCAGGTAAAGAAGGTCCAACAGGTTAAATAAGAGCATACAGACGAGTATCGTCAGATAATACTAGGAACCATAAAGACACCCCAGTCGACATTGAAGAGGAAAAAGTAAAGATTAAAATAACTAAACTCAGGAGAAAGAAAAAAAGAACTACTGAGACCGATTTCCGAATAGTTAAAACAAATAGAAAAGTTTCTTGGTCGAAAATCAAAGTAACTAGAAACGTTAATAAAAGAAAGTCTCGTCTTTATCTACTTTATCTCTGTTTCTTTTGTCAAAATAATATAAATCTTTAAAGGTCGTTAATTTTCGACCTACTTTCACTTTCTCCTCTCACTTTTTCAACCGAATTTCGAGTTGTAAGTCTTTTGTTTCTAGTACCGTAGGCCAGGGTAGTGGAGTACCCTTTATCTACCCCTTTGTCACCTTTGTCACAATCTGAAATAAAAGAACCCGAGGTTTTAGTGACGTCTACCACTGACGTCGGTACTTTGATTTTCTGCGAATGAGGAACCTTCTTTTCAATACTGGTTGGATCTGTCATATAAGTTTTCGGCTCTGTAATGAAACGGCTGATTCCAGGCAGATCAGTTCCGATACCAAAAAGGACACCAGTACATACCTACACTCTCAACCTGAAACTTCTTTCGACTCACGACTTCTTAACTACGAAAACTTGACACCACAACCTCTTCTGAGAACTCTCAGGGAACCTGACGTTCCTCTAGGTTGGTCAGGTAAGACTTCCTCTAGTCGGGACCCTAAAGGAACCTTCCTTACTACGATTTCGACTTTGAGGTCATGAAACCGGTGGAGTACTCTTCTCAACTGAGTACCCTTTTCTGAAACTACGACCCTCCCTAACCCCCGTCCTCCTCTTCCCCTGCTGTCTCCTACTCTACCGACCTACCGTAGTACCTGAGTTACCAGCTCTCAGACTCACTTGAGACCCTCAACCACTACCTGTCCCTCCGGACCACACGACGCTAAGTACCCCAGCGTTTCTCAGACTGTACTGACTCGCTGACTTGACTTGACTATAGAAGTTTATTATAGGAAAGAGGGAAAAAAGAGTCGAGAGACTTTGAAGTCAATGTCAAACAATCCGTCAAACTATAACGGAGTGTTCAGGGACTCCGAGACAAAAGAACATCAACAAAAAGTCAAAGAAAAAGTGACAAAGTAAAACCTACTAAAGATAACAATATAGAAATTATAGTGTTAAACAAAGAAGAAGTTACGAATTAGACTATAAGGTAGATTATGTGACAAGTTTAGAACACAATATAAAAAGTACAGATGTTTGAGTAAAAGTTTCATAAAAAGAAAAGAAAGTAGTAAGACAATTACAAAAAGAAATATAAAAACTTGCATATTGTTTTTGAAAAAAATTCCAAATGGACTATTAAGGTAAAAAGACAGTAAAGACTCAGAGAAAAGTAACTAAATACATGACCGATACACAGTATAGAGAACGAATTAAAGTACTTACTATTAAAAAATAACCAAACATCTGTAATACTAAAACACAATGACATACGACTTAAAACAAAATTGGGAAATTCGTCAAAACTCGAAACTAAATAGTACGTCAACTCAACGAACGTCTGGTCAACCGTACTCTTTCTGAGGACTCCATAACCCATGACAGGAAAAGAAAGATTTTAGAACCACGACCGATGTACCTACACAAATAAAACATTTTGAATAACTTGTGTAATTACTCAACACGTAAAAAGACATATATATCGTATGATTGTCTGTAAGGTAAAATTATTTAAATGAAAAATTTTTGGCATTGCCCTCCTCTCGTAGACAAACAGAGAAACAGGAGGTGAACTAGAAGGAGTCTACTATTACCCCCCTGAAGGAACACTTAACACCTCTTCCGGACTGGAATGTACCGAGTCAAAAATTAAAAAGGTCTACCGGCATCTTACCGACACAAGACCAGGTGAGAAGAGGGTGAAGGTGGACCATTTGGATCATGTAAAGTCCGAATCGAACGGAAGATCCAGACAAGGAGAGAGAGTGAGGACCGTGAGATCGTATAGTCGTGGGAGTTTCCTCACAGACTCATTCACTCAAATGTCTTAGAGGAGGTCTATTTAGTAAGATACTAGATCTGTACGTTGTCTGACCTGACACCGGTTTCAAAGTTCGATAATAGGAGTTAAGTCAAAATGGTTAGTACCCTACCTATTAAAATAGAGTTAGACGGTCTGAAACTACAGAGTGAGAAATGATCAAACTTTGAATCCCCCACTTCTCTTCTCATAATATATCTTGTAAGACTTTTGAGGTTGTTCTGGATTTTACGTTTACTCTGTGAAATTACTTTTCACTCCGAACCACAGAAACTGGAGAGATGTACTGATTTTAAAATTAAAGTAAAATTTTGTACTTTATTAATACACAGACGAAGACTTGGTGACCTCAACTTTAAAATATGTACCTACTCGAGGTAGCTGAAACGTACGAATTAACGAGTAATTCTACCAATGGAACCGTTGACGATCCAGTTTATAAAAAATGTTGAAACTGTATTTCTCTTGGAACAACTTCATTGAGTTATCGTAATTCATTTTTCACTATATAAATGTTCGATGATTCTAAAAATAGATAGTTTACTTTTGACGGATAGTTCATACTTGAAGAGTTTTGATATCAGTACTTCAAGTGTTGTATAGTAATAATATCGACTCACTTGAAGAGAATATTTAACACCATGTTATAGGTATAAAAACTAGACTGGAAAAGACTTGTTGTCCTTTTCCCTAAGACTATCACATTTACGGGTTAAATTTGAAAACATTGATGTAAGAGTTCCGTTGTTGAGGTAAAGTTAATTGTAAATAAAATGGTTATTGTGACGATCTTAAAACTCTATGTTTTGACTCATTTCATAGTAGGTCGAAGAACTTTTGAAAACATTACTCCATCTTTGAACAGTGAATAAGTAAGTAAGTTTTTATAATGTGTACCTACGTACGATTCAGCGAAGTCAGCACGGGTAGAGAAACACTAAGTTATCTGACATCTGACGGTCCGAGGAGATAGATACTCTATGAGGTCCGTCCTTACGACCTCACCCAACGGTACGGGAGGAGGTCCCCTACCAGGGTTAGGTCCGTAACTTAAGTGCAAAGAATACAGAGGACGTGACTATCCCACCAAGAAATGGTGATCACGGTGGACCCTTCGGGGGTTTTATAATATTTCGTGGATATAACAGGGTCCATGAAAAGATTCTCGACCCCCACCCCTCCCTACGTGTTGATTACTTGATTTGAGAAACAGGAATCCCCTTAAACGTAATTTAACACTTTTTTTGTCCAATATTTTTCACGAACAACGCTTTTTGTTTCGTCTCTTCCCCTTATTTGTCACACACATCCACACCCTTTCCCGTGTCGACATTAAAAAAAAAGAATCTAGTGTCCTTTGGAATTATGTCAATTTTACTTTCACGACCCAAGGTAGACCTACTGGGGTCAAAACAACCGTTGTGAGTCTTGTAGTACCATCCACATCAGATTTTAAAGAAGGGACGAGTCACACAACTGGAACCGGCATAGTCTCAACGCCTCAAAGAAGTGTCGAACGACCTAGATGGGTCTGTTCGTCTCACTCGTTCACCCAACGACGAGAGGTAAAGAGATACTGGTGGAGTCTTTAGTTTCTTTCGGACTGACACCGGGCCAACCTGTTCAAATAAAGAGGACCCTCTTGAGAAGACTTCCATGCACCGGACGAAAGTCTCAAAGTCCCAGGATTCGGTTTCCAAGGTTTATCCTTTTCCTCATGCAGTTCCGACATATAACAGTGGGACGAATAAATTGAATATACGTCTCATGTAGTACTCTTTGCGACCTGACCTTCTTTGTGTTCGACCTTAGTTCTAACGACCCTCTTTATAGTTATTGGAGTCTATACGTCTACTGTGGTGGGAATACCGTCTTTCACTTCTCCTTGATTTCTCGGAGGACTACTTTCACTTTCTCCTCCACCCTCCCCCCAAGTACAAACCCTTGCGTACATGTGGGCACCGCCTAAGTACAGTTACATACCGTTTTGGTTATGTCATAACATTTCATTTTATTTCATTTTATTTAAAAAAATTTTTTCTTTCTTTCACTTTCTCCTCTCACTTTTTCAACCGAATTTCGAGTTGTAAGTCTTTTGCTTCTAGTACCGTAGACCAGGGTAGTGAAGTACCCTTTATCTACCCCTTTGTCACCTTTGTCACAGTCTGAAATAAAAGAACCCGAGGTTTTAGTGACATCTACCACTAACGTCGGTACTTTAATTTTCTGCGAATGAGGAACCTTCTTTTCAATACTGGTTGGATCTGTCATATAAGTTTTCGTCTCTGTAATGAAACGACTGATTCCAGGTAGATCAGATCCGATACCAAAAAGGTCATCAGTACATACCTACACTCTCAACCTGACACTTCTTCCGACTCGCGACTTCTTAACTACGAAAACTTGACACCACAACCTCTTCTGAGAACTCTCAGGGAACCTGACGTTCCTCTAGATTGGTCAGGTAAGACTTCCTCTAGTTGGGACCCTAAAGAAACCTTCCTTACTACGATTTCGACTTTGAGGTCATGAAACCGGTGGAGTACTCTTCTCAACTGAGTACCCTTTTCTGACACTACGACCCTCCCTAACCTCCTTCCTCCTCTTCCCCTGCCGGTTCCTACTCTACCGACCTACCGTAGTGGTTGTGCTACCTGCGCTCAGACTCACTTGAGGTCCTCAACCACTATCTGTCCCTCCGGACCGTATGACGCTAAGTACCCCAACGTTTCTCAGCCTGTGTTGACTCGCTGACTTGACTTGACTTCGGTTTCCTTCTACCCTCCACATACCCAGAAAAAGAAGAAATTAGACAACTGAAGAAAGACGTACCGGAAGAAACGAATCTTTTGGAGAGAAAACGAAGTCAAAAACGTTTCAGAAGAAAAGAAAGACTTAGTGGAATTTTTTCCCTGTCAACAGTAAAGTTCATCTTGTCAGTTCCTTCCGAAGATCTCTTACATGATAAATTTGTCTCTAAACTCCTTCACTCTCTCGATCCGTACGCTTATGACACACCGTTCACGTATCCGGGACCCCATCCACACACGGACCACACGATTTCCGTCCCTTCCGTCTGCATTTTTGTGTGACAATATTTACCATGAACACCATTTTTCATGAGGGTTCTTTTCCCAAGAACCCAAATTATGAATATAACGAGAACAACCAATCAACGATTCAGTACAGGTTGAGAAAACACTGGAGTGTCTGACATCAGGCGATCCGAGGAGACAGGTACCCTAAAGGGTCACTTCTCATGACCTTACCCAACGGTAAAGGAGGAGGTTCTCTAGGAGGACTAGGTCCCTAACTTGAAATCAGAGAACACAGAGGACGTAACCGTCCTCCTGAGAAATGTCTATTCGGTAGACCCTTCGGAAATGTAACATATTGGTATTTTTCATGAAAATGAAATTCCTAAAGTCTATCTAAACAATTGTCACTGTGGAATTGGTTATACTATTATTCATCTGTACAAACAATACGGGTGAAATCCGTAAACTCCCTGTCTTCTAATTCTTTTGAAACCGTTACACTGATTCTTATACTCGGACCTTTGATAAAACGGACTCAATTTTTTAGGGTTGACACGTGACCCTTTTAATGAAGTGAAGAGAAAGACAGTCAAAGGGTGAAATTTTACCTCTACTATTATATGGAGACACGAAGAGTCCTCCGAGTCAGTATTTCTTAGGTGGACGGTTACGTCCTCTGAGTTCTCTACGTCCAAGTTAGGGACCCAGTGCTTCTAGGGGACCTCTTGTTTTACCGTTGGGTGGGTCATAAGAACGGACCTTTTAGGTTACCTGTCTCCTCGGACCACACGATGTCAGGTACCCTAGAGTTTCTCAGTCTGTGTTGACTCGTCTTCGGGTAACAGTACTACCTCTAATTTATTCTTTTATGTTTCTGAGGAGAAACACGGAGACTCTGAAATTACACATATACTTCACTTCACTTCAGCGAGTCAGCGCAGGCTGAGAAATATTTAGAGAAATTTTATGTCAAAGACTCAGCCATCCAGACTCTAAGACGTACAAATTGTTCAAAGACCGCTACGACGACCAGGTGTCTGGTGTGAGAATATAGTTCCGACATTTCCTAAATCATGTCACGGACCGTGTGTCAGACGTAATTTATTTAAATTGGCAGTAATGTGAAAGCGTGTCATCTTAACCGTCCCTTTGATCTAATTTTTCGGTTGTTAAAGGGGAGGAAGAGATAGCCTACAAAGGACTGTTATGACGTAGAAACTTATCTTAAGATGACGTAAGACTCAAGTACACTACTTACATGTATGTCTATTGTACCAAAAGTAAAAAATTTAGACAGTTATCGTCGTGAGCCATGGGAGAGAGTTAAATACCAAAATCCTACATTGTTTTATGAGTTATGGAACACTTATCCTCCGTAAGTTATGTGCAAATAACCTAGTTTGTTTACAAGAAGAGTCTTAATTGTCACGACAACCCCAAACCAAAATAACGTTATGTCACCGTACATACGGTTTAGTAATTCTTACACCGTTAACACAAGGTTTTTGGTTTCATGCAAAAGATCAGACTAACGGCAATCTCAGATTGTGTTGCGTCTGAGATTGGGTCGTTGAGGGACGAAGGACACGGGAAGTCGTCGCGTCAGAGATTGGGTTTGAAATGTACGAGTGTCGCGGGAGATGACAAGTCCTTGTTTAAACACGGGGGTTAAGGTTAGGGATCTTGATAACTATGTTTAGTTTTAAGTCTGCTGACCTAAGTGAATGGGGACCTTCCATCTAGCGTAGACGGAAATTTCCTTTCTCCCACCGGCAGATCGTCGACTGGTACGTCCCCTCTCGCTGAGAGATCCACCTGACGGCCCTTTGAAGGTACACTTTGGATGGTCCTAGGGCTGTCCTCTCCTTTCGACCAATACTAAACAACGGGAAGGACGGGAGTTCTCGTGATTGAACGAGACGACTGGAAAAAAGGTGTGATTGGAGTGGTAGCGGAAAGTAGAAGGAGAAGGAATTGAAATCAACGTAACAGTCGGGAAGGGTGCACGGGGATTAAGGTGGGAAACTAAAAGGAAACCTCTTTGGACCCTTTTGTTCAGGAGCCCAATTCCGGGGAATGGGTGGTTCGACTCGTCCCGAGGAAAGTGACACTAATGTAGTAGAAAAAAAGTTAGTAGTAGAATAAAAAACCCCCCCCACCTCCTTACGAAAAATCATATAAGTGTCTCAACACGTTGACGGTGGTATTAGATTAAAATCTTGTAAAAATGGTAGAGTTTCTCGACTGAGTAACCTCTTCTGAAACTACGACCCTCCCTAACCCCCGTCCTCCTCTTCCCCTGCTGACTCCTACTCTTCCGACCTACCGTAGTGACTCAGCTACCTGTGTCGAGACTCACTTGAGACCCTCAACCACTACCTGTCCCTCCGGACCGCACGACGCTAAGTACCCCAGCGTTTCTCAGCCTGTGCTAACTCACTGACTTGACTTGAAATGGTAGAGTCTTTCCTTAAGGTATGCGTAATAGTTAGTGAGAGTAGAGGGGGTGGACAGAAGTCGAGATTCGTTAGTAGTTAGATGAACGAAAGATATTTAAACTGATCAGTAAAGTATCTTTAATCTCTGAAAAGACCACCGAGTCTGACATTTCACAGACTGATGTTTCACCTTCTGCACCCAAGTTAGGGACCCAGTCCTTCTGGAGGACTTCTTTTACCGTTGGGTGAGGTCATAAGAACGGACCTCTTAGGGTATCTGTCTCCTCAGACCACCCGACGTCAGTATCCTAACGTTTCTCAACCTGTGGTGACTTCGCTGAATTGTGTGTGCGTACGTCCCATGAAGATACGAATCGTAGAACTCCCTGTTGGTTCGATAAATACAGGGAAATGGAAATTCACTTTGAAGTACTGGGTTGGGTGGATTCTCCTTTTATAACAATAAGACTACTGACCATTTATCTTACAATGATCTTAATACGAGTCCTCCAAAGATTATCCGTTTACTCAGTAGGAACTTTCTGGTTTTCGGGTCCAGAATTGACTCTTTTAATAAGGAAATATGATAAGTGGCAAACTCTGAGAGACTAGAAAGAAAGAACTGTCGAGATTTGCACTGGTGGTCGTCTTTACAAAAGTGTAAGGAAACTTCATGTCAAAAGACTGAGTACAGAATCTCAATGAGGGTGAGTCTTAAAATACTAAAGATTCGGAAGAATCTTCGTTCGTCTCGTCAGAATCTACTAAACACTCCAAATCAATAAATGTCGGTATTATAAGTTAATGAGTTTGATAGTACACGGAGAACTCGCAAATGAGGGGTACACCGTTTTACCCTTGTTCTCCTGTCTCTACTGTCTTAAGGAGGGGACCTCCCCAAATATTAGATCAACCCCTCCTTTTATTTTAATGTTGAGTTTTATAGTGTATGTACAGGGTCACAGGAATCGTCGAGTTCAGATATCCCGTCACTGTCGGTTTATAAAGGTTCAGTACCGTTTATGTCTGATCCTATTATAAAGGTGTCTGTGACTCCATGTGTTTCCTTCGACGACTCATCTTTCTTCGAGGGACCAGACCGTTCAGGTCCGAAGTAGACGTAGGTCGGAGGGACTTCACCCAGTGATGGAGGTGAACGAAGATTGAGTAGTTGAGTGTGGTCATACTGGGCATGAACCCCCTTTGAGACCGGGTGTCTCAGTTAAAGTTTGAAAAAAAACAAAACAGAAGTTCTCTGAGTCGTTTGACCGGAATTGGAGAGGTTGATAAAGAGGATGTTCGGGAGTTCTAGATTGTCACACCAGTCGAATGACAGAAGTCTCGTGATCCCTGTGAGGGATCTTACACAAGGAAGAGGTTTTACTCAGGACCTATTTATGACTAACTGTCCAACGGACCAAGAGTCGGGGTGTATTAAGTACGGTCGGTGAGTTCCGAAGGAGTGGGGAACCTCAGGGTTGTTCAGGGGCACGGGAAACTCTCTAGAAGGAACTCGGAGGACCGGTGTCTCCAACGAAGAAAGACACGAGCGGGTACGGAGAATCACAAAATAGATGTACAAACTAAACATCAGAACACTGTTATGTAACAACAACCAGTCAACGAGTCAACTAAGACTGAGACGCTGGGGTACTTGACGTCGTCCGGTCTGAAGTGACAGAAAGTGACAGAGGGCCTCGAACGAGTTTGAGAACAGGTAACTCAGGCACTACCGTAGGTTGGTAGAGTAGGAGACACCAGGGGAAGAGGAGGGTGGAAGTTAAAAAGGGTCGTAGTCCCAGAAAAAGTCACTCAGCCAGAAACGTAGTCCACCGGTTTCATAACGTCGAAGTCGTGGTCAGGAAGGTTACTTAGAAGTCCCGACTAAAGGAAATCCTAACTGACCAAACTAGAGGGACGTCAGGTCCCTTGAGGGTTTTCAGAAGAGGTCGTGGTGTCAAGCTTTCGTTGTCAAGAAGTCCTCGAGTCGATGGTCTATAAAGACACGGAGAGTCGTAGGAAGTCGTTTTTGTCTTTGTGCTAGAACTTCCTTCTCATATGTCACTCTGATGAGACCTGACTTGGTCATGTATGGGACTGTGAAATATAGGTGACCTCCCCGTCTGAAGTTTAATTATCCGAGGAGGTTGGTACCCGAGACGTATTGGGTTGTGTCATTCCCCGTCGCCCTCCCTCGTCTCATTTCAGGTCTACAGGATTCTCCGTCGGGCCTCAAGTGTGCGAAAGAAATAAAAGGGTCCTCGAACCAATGACACGTCCTATGATTTTAGGGACGCGCACATTTGTCTTTTACCTTTGGTATAAACGGTCTTGACGAAAGTCTTTCGCAGAACCCCTACAACCTTCCTTAAGAAAAGTATTCGACGAACCCCCACCCCGTCGCACCCCACCCCGTCCCCACCTTCACTCGGGGAGGACCCTGTTCGAATTCTTTGCCGTCTACTAGTCGTTCGACGGAACCCTTTTACAGGGGTCTAACGTCCCGAAACAAAAGGACCCTCCTTATTCAAACGAGAGGTTCCTCCCGCACCAGTGACGGAGATCATTCCGAGGAAGAACCTGGAGGGATTGTGGGTCGTAGTTTAGACATCCCCAGGATCACAAATTTCTAATTGGACTGGACATGGGTTCAGAGGTAAGTCGCTTGTCCTAGCAACAAGAGTCATAGACCGGAGGTCGAAGGTCAGGAGCGGGGGAGGGTCCGAATTATGGACCATCCGCGAAGATCCAAAGTCCGAGTCGCACTTTGCATCCCTCTGCGCCACAGGCGCGTCGCGGGGGCGCGCCGTGAGCCGCCTTCACGACCGGCGCCTTCGGCGACCTCGGGACCCCAGAGGTAGACGTGCAAGGTAGACGAGGTAGCGCGAGACGTCGGTCCATTGTGCTTCTAAGGGGTCGTAGTAAGAAACGTCTCTGGATGTCATCACTCGAGACAATAGTCTACGAAAGACCCAATGAAGGAAAAAAGAAGATAGTTCTAAAGATCCACCTTCACTCGGAATGTCTGTAAAGGTACAAGTCAGTTTCCTTCGAAGTCGATTCCTGCCCTTTTTTATTTCGTTTTGTGTTTGGGCCGCGCGCCCCCACCCCACCCCCACGTCCCATCCTTGTTTAGACTGTAATTTTTAGTTATAATTTGTCGTCGAGAAGTGTCCCACGGTCTTAAGGAAGGTCCCGAGTCCAAACAGTCATTCCGGTCCCCCACATCAACCTGCTGTCCTTGACCTGTCTAAACCTGTCTATCCTCTAGTTTCTCCCTCTGACGGTACAGGTAATTTATGGTTAAGAAATATATATCTTAACAAAATATAGACATGTACGAAAGGTTATTTGGAATTTTGTGGACTGACCCGAAATCTAAAATTATACCTACATGTTTTTCATGATAAGAAAGTACTAATAGAAAAGGAATTCTCTAACAGGGAAGAAGTTAACGTCTAAAGAAAAAAGTAAAAGATAAACACACATACATACACACGAACGATTTTAAAAGATGCAGGAACAAAATTTTTTGTGAGAAGATCTTGGGTCTCCAAAAGTTTAATATAAAGTTAAAGTAAGCCAAGGAGGAAGTGAATTTAACAATAGATGTAGAAACCTAAACCATGGAGAGTAGAAATAAACGTTTAGTCATGGGGTTTGAGAAACAACCGAAATGTATAGATACTTAAAGGTGGTTTTACAACCAATAATAATCTATGAGAGTAACTTCTCTTTCACTACATACACAAACTAGATTTAATAAAAGGGACACAAAAACTGAGAATTTCGGACCTTTGGTTCTACGGTCGTAAAGAAAGGTAAATTTTTGGTAAACTAAGAGAGGAACCAAGAGAATTCAGTATGTCTAGACTGATGTGGAGACATTGATAGTGGAGTATTAAATACTACTAGTCTTTTTCCTGGACAGCTTCACAGGGGTAAAGATTGCTCGCCCCTGGTGACAAACGGACTCGACTTTAATTGTAACGAAGCCATCTTTTAGTCTCACTTTACGTTTTTCCTTCTGTTCTAAAATTTTTATACGGAAGCGACAGCTTTAAGTCTGTCATTACATAGCTGTCTACCTCTCGGTACCCGTAGTCGCTCCCCTCTTAATAAGTGTGGGTGACGACACGTTCCCCGACCGCACATTTGACGTCGGAAGGAACAACCCCTAAATTCGTTACTTGTTAGAAATGTCTGATCCCATAAAACAAAAGAGATTAATTGTCGATTAATTTACTGATATAGTAACGTGTAGATTAAAAAGTTAAAAGAGTCTTAAAGGGGTTTAGATCGTATATCTAAATACCTTACTGAGATTCGGAGTTGAACTTAATATACCTATATAAGGATACGAAATATATAAGGTGATAAATCCTACCTTTCGACTAAAACTTTTCCTCGAACATTCGTTTCACAAATTGACTTGTCAATCACTTATGTACTTATATACCTCCGACATCTTCCCCTTGGTTAATATTGTTTAGAGTACACGGTGTTAGTGTAAGGATGATTACTGTTCCGTATCATAAAAGTTTAGTTTTCTTATTTTTCATATTGACCCCTTAAGGTACCGCCAAGTCACTAATCCTGAGCCACGAAACTGACGGTCCTGGGTCCGACCTAGCGATGAGACCCTTGATTCTAGGACCGGTGGGTCGTACCGGTAAAAAAAAAAAAATTCATTTTGATTATTATTATTTACCCTAAGAGACCACCGAATCTACGATTTCGCAGACGGACGTTACGTCCTCTGGACCCAAACTAGGGACCCAGACCTTCTAGGGGACCTCTTCCTTTACCGTTGGGTGAGGTCATGAGAACGATCTTTTAAGGTACCTACCTCCTCGGACCATCTGATGTCAGGTACCCCAGCGTTTCTCAGCCTGTGTTGACTCGCTGAAGTGAGTGAGTGAGTGAGTTATTATTATTTATTTGATATGAAGTTATTTGTCAACAAAACATTTTTTTAATTTTTCTCTAAGGAGGAACAGGGTTTTCCATCTATCTATTTATTCTCCCGTCCTCCTTGAAAACCTCCACTACCTTTCTGACATCCCACAAGAGTGTCCCCACAAGAACAGGGGTTCGAGTAGTTCAACGTATGTAATTAATGTGTATTGAAAAACATACAGTTCTGTAATTTCATTTAAAACAAACAAACAAAACAAAATATAAAAGTTGTGGTTTTGGTAAAACAACCCCAGATCGACTAATTGATACAACACCATCAAAGACCACTTGCCGTCTCGCTGGGTCGTATGTATGTGTACATAGGCAAAGGGGGGTTTGAGGGGAGGGTAGGTCCGACGGTGTATTGTGACTCGTCTCAAGGTACACGACATGTCATCCAAAGACAACCAATAGCTAAAATTCATATCGCCACACGTGTACTGGAAGGGTTTCAAGAATTGATAGGGAAGGGGCGTCGTTGGTACTCAAACAAAAGATTCAGACACTCAGAGACAAAACATTCATTCAAGTAAACATATTAAAGAAAAATCTAAACACTTGTGACTAAAGACACTATTATATATTATAATATTATTATAGTCAATAATCTATTATATTATATATTATATATTACATTAATATTATATTATATAATATAATATTATATAGTCAAAAGGAGTCCTAATTTCTCGAAGAAGTCCGAAGGGACTACAAATTTTTTTGAAAATTTTAAGGGGGAGGGTTTTCATTTCTTCCCACTCACACACAGATAGATTTTAAGTTCCGTAAACTAGTCTGAAAACCGATCAGTAGTTTCGTACCCGAAGGGTCGACCGAATCACCATTTCTTATATAGACCCAACCTTTCTAGGGGACCTTTTCCCTTACTCTTAGGTGAGATTATAGGAACGGACTTTTTAGGGTACCTGTCTCCTCAGACCCCAACATTTTCTCACCCTACGCTGAATCGCTGAATGTGAGTGTGTGTTTCCGTACCCCGTAAAACAACCGGACACCCATATAATTTCGTTCAAATATATACGGACCCCAGGGGAACGGAGAGAAGAATGACAGGGAGTCACAAGGAGGGTGGGGACGGAATGACTTAATGTTACGAATGTAACGAGGTTTGAACTGTGCGGAGGTTTGGGAAGGAATTTGACGAGGGAGACAAGTTTTACGTTTTGTCACGAAAGTTTGACCCGCACGGAGGTCCTGAAGGAGTTTGGTAAGAAAGGGGTCAGAACAAGTGGACCGGACGAATGGGGATGAATGGGGTCCAAAGACTTGGTGATGACCAATCACGGCGACCGAGAAGTTTTTGGGACCTGACTTATTTACTTTGTAGAATCCTTCTTTGTAGCAGGTACTGTAATCGTTATGTGCAGACGTCGAGTCCTATGACTCTATCGTTCCATGATTCAAGGATTATCCCCGAAGAGACTACCGAATTGTCACTTTTTAGACGGAAGTTGCGTCTTCTGTTTCCTGTAGGGACGTACCAAACTAGGGACCCACCCCTTCTAGAGGACCTCCTCCTTTACCGTTGGGTGAGGTCATAAGAGTGGACTTCTTAGGGTACCTGTCTCATCGGACCACCCAATGTCAAGTGTCCCAGCGTTTCTCAGCCTGTACTTACTCTCTGTCGTACTCGAATGTTCAGGGATTGTCTAGATGTAATTTTCTGGGCACTACTATTGTGCCGTCTCTTTTACTTTCGATGTCAGTAAACCTTTGTAAGATTCACACTTCTATCGACCTCCTGGAATACTCTCTCCTTTTTCACGGCAAAGCGTCTCGAACACGAGAACTTGTGTAGGACCTGTCGAATGACATAGATTACGTTTTGGGTCACTATTTCTTTGATGAATTTTTGTCCTCCTTTGAGAGTTAGGACCCCAACTCCTAAGTATATTACTCTGCCCCTACCCCTCCCCCACCCCCCTCCTCTTGACACGTTTTCGTGTTGGGTGGTTCGAAACGTGTCTTTTCTAGAATGGTCCCCTTGGGGTACACTCTAGTCCGACATTAAGTCAAAAAAGAGTCATTGTAGAATGCCTGGTGAAAGGAGTTCCTATTGACGTCCTACGTTCGTATATTGGGACTTCCCCCATCCCTTCTGACCATCCCATTTCACAACCGCAATAGCCGGGTGCAGTAAAAAGTTTTAGTGAAATCTCAGACGAGACCAATAAAATACAAAGGATTACCCGATAAAAAAAGTTTTCCGAACATCGGTAAAAGTTTAAGTTATTGTCAGGTAATTTATCGTAGTCCGAAACCCCTTCCTTTCGTCGGCCGTCCCTATTTTTCTCCCTCCGACCCTCCTGTCTCCGTCACCCGCGGAGGCGTCACCAGTGACATCAGGTGTCGCTGTGGCGACGTGGGTCCCGGACGCACAATTATTACGCCGAGGGGGAGCCGTAGACGCTCGGGCTCTTCTCGATCCAAAATTTCAGTCGACCGTCGACCCGAGCAGGTTTCCTCGTCGAGGAAAGACTACTTCGGGTCAACATCCTACGTGTCAGTAGAACCGACCAACCTTTAATGGCATTTAAGAAATGCTGCATTAGACACCACCAAAGTCGGCGGCGCGAGTGACCGTCGGGCGCTTGGGCGCGGACCGGGAACCTCCTCTTTTCGTCACCCACACTCCTTTGTGTACAGGAAAGGCCGAAGGCTCCCCTCACTCCTTCGTTGTTCGACCGGCCCTCTTCGAGACTGTTACACTCCTCGGACGGCACCTGTAAGGCTCCCCTACCGTTGTAGGAAGGCTGGAGTCTGTGTTTCTCGTCGAAGAAGGAGATCCTCCACTACGTCACAAGGGACGGGAAGTCTACTGAGCCGCTCTGCGTCTGGTGTCTTGAGAGAGGGCCCGAAGAGAAGGGTAAAAGAACCTTTGCTACCAAATGACACTTTCATGTTCCTTCAGGTGTGTAGGAGATTTCACTACTCTAAGGATATTATTTTTTTCGATTTTTTTTACAGAACCTACATAATTATATTCTCGTCATATTCGGAGTACCTATTTATGTGACGGAGGGTGTCGATCTTAACTTCCTAGAAACGAACGAAAAAGAGAGAATTCCCATGAGTCTTTCTAGTTCCTGGTAGTCTGAGACTCTTGGGTGTACGTATGGTACACACACGGGGCGAACTCTGTGAACCCATAATATTTGTTGAGAACGTCACTTTAACTCTACAACTGACTGTCTTGTGCGGTCAATCCTGTAGGATGCGACTAGCAGGTAGAAGGAGAAAAGGACCCGTCGGAGTCCTCACTTCTCTCTATCCGAAACCTAAGTCCTTCCGTCTTTTAATTTAGGATCGGTCGAACTAACGAGGGAGAGAAGAGAGGGATTGTTCACTTAAGTTACCCGGAGTTCAATTTATGAAATGGAGAGTTTCGGGCATCTCACCCTCACTAAAATATATATATGTATAGTTTTTAATGCATTTTTATGTTTTTATAAGTAGTTATATTTTATGTATGACATATATGATATATAATAAAAACCTCACTGTTATAATAGAGTGTCCTACTAACCATCAATAAAAATAACCTCTAATTAACGAAACGTTCAACACTACCAAAGATGACATGTCGTCGCAATTAGTCAGTATTAATGTATATATATATATAAAGGGGAAGGAGAACTCGGAGGGAGGGTGGGGGCGTAGAGTGGGAATCCAGTAGTGTCTCGTGGTCCGACTCGAGGAACACGATGTGTCGTCGAAGGGCGATCGTTTGTCCCATCACACATATACACTTACGATGAGAGACAATCTAACCATCAAAATTTACTACACTAGTGAGAAGGGGGTCAAAGACCAAAATAAAAGAACTGTCACTAAGAGTGACGGACTTTAATGGCCTCACGAACAAATAAAAGACAGGTAACGAGGACGAGACGGAGAGTTCGCCTTGGTGACGGAAACAAGTTCCGACAAAACGGTAACAGACCCACGTCACGAGCCGCGTATCATTGACGAGTCGTTTATAAATGACTTGCTTGCTTTCACTTTACTTATGTGACCATTTCGCGTTTTATCTCTGAGTTATTGACGATCAAAAAAGAAGAAATTCTTATACCCAAATGGAAACGCAAGCAACAGAGGGACATATTGTACCTTTACTCGATCTGGTGTCCAGTACCTTAAGTCGTCTCAGGACGGACAAGTCCGGTTCACCTAGAAAAGACCTAAGAAATTGAAGAAGGCCTCTTCTGATAGACTTGATAATGGTAGACGTATCGGACCTCTTCTTAAATCGAAATCCAAGTTCTCGTAAACAACCATTTGACTGAAAGAGTGACATCCAGGTAAAGAGTTCGACAAAACAGGGGAGAGAACCGACTGAACCTCCTTTAAGAGGCCAACACCACTACCATAAGTCATCCACCGCGAGAGAGGGTCTTGTGACGGGAAGTGTCAGGTCTGGTGCAATGACTATTGACGTCTCAGTGTTGATGTTTGGTCGGTACGACGAATAAAACGTTGAAAACAAAGAAAAGACATGTGGTGTAGACCGAGAGGGACAACAACAGAAGAGTCGAGGAAAGGATGAATTCAAGAGACTGGAACTTGAATCCCTTCGGTACAACCGGAAATGGATTCTCCTCGTCCCCTGAATTTCCTCTGTAAGTACGATTCAAGACCCGCACTTTAAGTCAAAAACAATTAAAAATTAAGTAAGTAAGTGAGTAAGTAAATCAGTGGTCTTAAAATGACACTTGGTTTCAACCTACCTAATTACTTTCTTCTTTCCGAGATTCATGTTACTGACCCTAAACATCGTACGTAGGTGATGAATTACTGAAACCTTATTAAAGAATTGGAGAGTTTCGGAGTCAAAAGACTAGACATGTTACTCCTACTGTTATCATTAATGGAGTGTCTCAACAGGGTTCCTCATTTAATTAATAGTAAATATTTCAAGATTTTTGTCACGGACCTTGTGTCATTGTAATTTATTCCCAAACAATTTGTTTATGATTGATGACGAAACGAATTGAAAGGTTACTTGCACTGTCACGGAGAAATATAATCTATATAGTGTATAAAAGGGGGTGATTTTTTTAGAGACTTTAGTCCTACCCTACAGTATTAAACCGTTCATTCTTATTACTATACGTTTTACCAAGTAAGTAAAAATTTAACTCTCACATAACCCAAACTACTTTATGCCGTTAATATTTATTGTAGAGATGAAAAAACGACCGGAGAAAGAAAATCCAACGTGTACACGAGTTTGAAAGGGTCAATTTTTTCTTTCTTTTTATCTCTTTCTCTTTTCTCAAAAACTGAGACGGAGAAAAGAGTTTCGCCGTGACCGAGACCACGTCTCGTCTCGGACCTTACCTTTTTTCCCTCTTCCTGGGGGATCTCTCAGACTCATCTCGAACCTCCGGAGTTTTTTCACCCAGAGGTGGACTGAAGTAAGGGAACGGTGGGTCTTTGTTGTGTATAACCACTCTCTCGGAGTGGCTACTCCTGTATGTCTCTTTCTTCCCCGGAAGATCTTGCTTCGAACCCGAAGTAGGACACTCACACAAGACTTTTTCGGACTCGAACCTAACTCTTGACCTACCGAAAAATCCTTCACGGAAGGCTTCAGGACCCGTAGTCTCCCTGACCTGGTCCATGGGTGTCTCGTCCAGTCTCAATGAAGGACCTATTTCAGAGACTCACTTGTCTTAAGAACTCAAGGTGCACCAGCGCTCAAAGAGCACCCATTACGACCTACCTACGATACAAAGTCACATAAAACACGACAAAAATTACGGAAGTCGAATCTAAGAAAGAACACATATTGTACGGTTCGGTGGGAAACAGGGGATTTCAAAGTGACTTTGAGGGGAAGTGAACCACTGACATAAGTGTCTACGAGTGTCCTGTGAAGCTCTGTGAACTAAGAGAGGAACCCAAAGGTCATGAGGACGTTCTCAGTCTGTGCTGAATCATTGATTTGGTGGTGGTGGTGGTGAGGGATTCCGTGGGGGCACCACGGACACTATGAAGACTGTGGGGAGATAGGTGAGTAAACTCGGGGAGGAGGATCAGATGATCCTCAGTCTGTGCTGACTCGCTGAAAGTGGCGAGTGAGGATCCGACGACGGGACTTTATAAGAGGGTCACAAGACAGGTGGGTCTTAGATGTTTCTCGCTAACGGTAGGAAATCAATAAGAAAGTCACTCACATAACAATATTTTTTAACTTGTCGGTCAATAAAATGGTCGTAGTACCCAACTAAACTCTTGTCGTCTCCTTAACGTTAAACCTGTTGTTTCAATACCGTTTTTATATCCACTCGGGTTGTCGTTTGTTCGTACTGAAATATCTCCTTTCCTTCAACCCTTCTCAACAAAACTTACGTTCAGGTAACCGCCTTTCGTTCTCAAACCCTACCGTCCTCAAAAGGTAACCGACCCACACAACGACCCGTACCTCTTGAGAAGGACAACCCCAGACATTGACTGAACGAAGACAAAAATTAACTGGAGTTCACTGTCACGGATTCCCGAGAAGTAAGATCGGAAGACTAAAGTAAAATTTACTCTAAAGAACATAAGACAGAGTGTGCACGAATATTTCAGGGAGATGTGTTACGACCCGGCTGTTTCTCTTATGGACATGAATGGGTCCCTTACAATTAGAGGAGTCTCTGGAAGCGTGTGTAACAAATTAGATTCGACACACACACACGTACGATTTGGAGGAGTTACCACAGACTGACAACACTGGGGTACGTGACATCGGACGGTCCGAGAAGACAAGAACCCTAAAAGGTCCGTTCTTATGACCTCATCCAACGGTACGGGAGGAGGTCCCCTAGAAGGACTGGGTCCCTGACTTGACAATATAAACAACGTAACCGTCCACCCAAGAAATGGTGATCACGCTGGACCCTTCGGGGACTAGATTCGACGAGCTGCCATTTCTTAGGTGGACGGTTACGTCCTCTATATTCTCTGGAGTTAAACTAGAGACCCAGTCCTTCTAGGGACTCCTCCCGTACCGTTGGGTGAGGTCATAAGAAAGGACTTTTAAGGGTACCTGTCTCCTCGATCCGACCGATGCAGGTACTCCAGTGTCTCAGTCTGTGCTGGTTCGTGCGTGTATTCGGAAATGTGTCGGTAACTGTGCCCGTAGAGGAAAAAACATAAAGTGTCTACACCTTGACTCCTCTCCTCCCGAATTCACTGAAGAAGGTCCCGGTCAGATGAAAGACTAACTGTACCCTATTTGATCTGCCACAACGGACGAGAGTCCCTCGGACGGAAGTCCTCTCGAGGGTCCGTGGTGGAATAAGAGACTACAAAGTCAGGTTATCTTACATAACGACACCCAGGACTGGATTGGGTGTGACATCGTCAGAAGTAATTTGAAATTTTGGGAACGAACGTGTATGGTCTCTTCGGGAATCGGGAGGCGTCGTCTGAGCTCCCGAACGAGGTAGAGGGACGTACAGAAGAAACGGACTCCACACAGGCCCACGTCCAACCCTCTCAGTCAGTTATTTATGAACGACTCGTCGTTCGCGGAGGGATCCGAGACCCCTAAGTGGAACTTAAGTGGAACGGCAACTGAACTTTCCTACAATTATGGTTTTTAAGAAACTCGTTCTTTAAGACAATCTCTGAGATATATTGCACGAGTACAAAGACACTCCCTCCGTCATCATAAATATAAACAAAAAGATAAAAATTAACAATATAAAAATAGCAATCCCAAGACAGGTTCGGACTCAAGACTCACCTTCACGGAAACCTCGACCCTTTCCTGTGTTCCAGTGTCGACTTCGGAACCAGGCGACGAGGCCCACCTCCTCGAAACCTTGGAGTTTGATTGGGGACCGGGGGTGAACCACGAGAGGACACCTGTGGGGGTCCACAGACGACTCAGTACTGGGTGGGAGACGTACCTTACCCCACCTTTTCATTTCATTGACAAACAACTTGACCGTTTTTGACGTTCAAAATTTACGGGGTCTTCTCCAAATAAAGAATGTGTCGACCAAGATTCATCTTATTTCCCACCCCCTCCCCTAGTACTAGTTTCTTGACTAAAAGAAATCATCTAAAAGGAATGAACCAAAAGTTTAGAAAAATAATAATAATAATTTCAAATCAACTTAATGTTACAATACAATCAAAGTCCATATGTCGTTTTACTAAGCCAATATGTATATATAAATAGAGATATGAAAAAGTCTAAGAAAAGGTAATATCCAATAATATTCTATAACTTATATCAAGGGACACGAAATGTCATCCAGAAACAATAGACAAAATATATGTCATCACACGAAGACAATTAGGGTATGAGGATTGAATAGGGAGGGATTGGGCGAGGGGAAACCGACTCATTGCCAGATAACACATACGTGCACGGTGTAGGAGAAGTAGGTAAAAAGACAGTCACCTTTCTGGGAATCCAACGAAGGTACAGAATCGATGACATTTATCACGACGACACTTGTAGAAAAACTTAATCTCAAAAGGAGAAAAGACCTATATACGGATCCTCACCCTACCGACATAGTATACCATTGAGATAAAAATCAAAAATTCCTTGAAGGTAGCACCGACGTGGTTAAACATAAGGGTCGTGACCCATCCTCCCAAGGGAAAAGAAGTATGGGAGATCAAAAGTTTAGAATCCTTCTTCCTTCGACGTCTCTGCCTCTACGATCCATAGCGATATACCATGTAAAGTCCACTAGGAAAGAGGAAACTGTACGACCTCAACTCACCATACCAAATGGGACGACCGGGTGACCGGTGTTTACCTCACCCAATACTTGAGAGGGACGTTGAAGAAGGAATCATAAACGAAGGGTGACAAATGTGGGTCACTATTGGTCTGTACACTGGAACCCAAACGAAAGACTGAGATGTACCGGAACAAGGACCAGAAACTCTACACCTCTGACGGGTCGAGTTTCCCGACACGACGTCCCTATCACTCCATTATGTAGAGAGCCTGTTACCACTCTAAGATGTGTTTCAAAGTAACAAAAATGAGATGGATAAATAAGACAGAAAGGAAGAAAGAAACCGACGGAGCCCAGAACCAAGGACGTACTCCCTAGAAAAGGTACGCCGTGTACCTGAGAGATCAACACCGTTTACCGGAGGTCGCATACACCCGGATCAACGAGACATCGTACACTCTAGAATCAAAGGAGGGAAGTAACGTTCCACCTAAGAAATGGAGACCCGGTGGTCCCTTCAGGGAGATGGATAAAGAAGAAATACCACACCAGACTTCCGTAGACGAAGTTTTGTGAGAAGTTCATATAATCTTTCATGAGTCACAGGCTGGGTGTTATCCGGATTTTTAAATTCTGACACTGAGGATGACCCTGGTTTCGTACTCTACCTTTGGAACCACTACGACCATAAGTTGTAGTAAAGATCACCTCCTTGTCGTTCCCTGTGGTCCTTTCTTTTCTTTTACTGAAGGTTTCTCCCTCCCTATTTCCACCCTCCTCAGGAGGGGAAAAGTTTGGAAAGGGGACGGGGTGGGTGGAGTGGTTTCATGAGGGAGTAAGAGTCGGAGGGAGGGTCTGAGAAGGGGAAGGGTGAGACGGAGGAACAAGAGACTAGTGTTTGGGAGTCAAGAGTTCTATTGTATGGTACTTTCGTGGACTCTACTTTTACCAACTATACACACACTCAACATTTTCTTTTCGATCTCGACCTCGGTTGGAATCTCCTCTACAGGTAGATACATGTGTGTGTGTGTGTGTGTATATATATACATGTGTGTGTGTGTATACATGTGTGTGTGTGTGTATATATATATACATGTGTGTATATATATACCCGAAGGGACCACCGAGTCTACCATCTCTTAGACCGGACGTCCTCTAGACACAAACTAGCGACCCAACCCTTCTAGGGGACCTCCTCCCGTACCGTTGGGTGAGGTCATAAGAATGGACCTCTTAGGGTACGTGCCACCTCGGGCCACCCGATGTCAGGTACCCCGACGTGTCTCAGCATGTACTGACTTCGCTGAATCGTATGTGAGTGCGTAAGGGATATGTATACAGGGAGAGACACAAAACGTTTCTCCGTGGACCCCAGTACGTAACGGAGACGGTCACAAAATGTACAAATTGTCTTAATCTATTCTCATCTCAAACCTAAAACCACAAGATCCGACATTTCTCGTCCACCCCCACCCCAAAGGGAAAACAGGGGACGGAGGTGCACCTCGACTCTCGAGTAGGTCTCGAGTAGGTGGGTCCTCCCCCACGACCCTGAGATCCCTTCATCTTATGAAGTCCCGAAAATAGAGTCGGGAAGATAGAGGGAATCTTGTGTCCTGTAACGAAAGTACAAATTTGTTATTCTATTAAGTCAGTTTTCTTTTTGTGCCTTGTCTAAAGAATCTGAAACGAGTGAGTAGAAACCTGAGTAGAAACCTCTGAAAGAGGGGACAAAGCCCGACTACACTCCCGGACTGTCTGCCGAGAGAGCCGAGGAGACTGATGGAGGTGTCAGTGAACACACCGTAGGGAAGCCCTGGCCTCGAGAACCATCTGTCCGGCACCGAAGATCCATAGACTCGAGTAACGTGTGTGGACCGTACAGGACCCACAACATACTTATGTCAACGTCTACTCACTTGCTTCCTCCACCTCTTCGTTGTTAATCGGTGGGGGTCAAAGTATAACTCTGCAACGTACACCTTTCGGGAAATATTTGACTTTTCTCACTGTATCTACAAAGGAGTAGGACTAAACCTTCTTTTTGTGGTAGAGGTTGACGACCTTCGTTTTTTCAAAGGGAGGGTATCTAGGTCGATTAAATGAACCATTTATAAAGTGTCCACGGATGGACCTTGTCTCTAATTCGTAGACGATCTTTCAGCGGAAGTTCTGGACGAGAGGGGAGAAAGAACCGGTGAGAATGTGGAAGAAGGGAAGGAAAAGAGAAGATGGTCTCAAACTTGTGTCGTAGAGTAAATAATGGAACGTACTTACACACGATTCAGAGAGTCTGTACACACTGAGAAACGGTGGGAAACCTGACATCGGGTGGTCCGAGGAGACAGGGATCCTAAAGGACCCGTCCTTATGACCTCACTCAACGTTAAAGGAAGAGGTCCCCTAGAAGGACTGGGTCCCTGACTTGGACGTAGAGGACATAAAAGTGACAACGTCTGTCTAAGAAATGGACAACTCGGTGACCCCTTCAAAATCCCAGGTCAGTTACCTTTTGATGTGAGAGGTGGAAAAGTCTTTCAGCCCCCTTTTATGTGAGAAAAGGACGGGACGAACCTCTAGACCCCAGACTTCAAATGAACACACAAAACCTTTCTTTGTGACTCTGTCGATTCTACGTTTCCGCTCTCTCCGAATCAGGGGTCCAGAGTGACGGAACACCGGAGACCGGGGTCCATGGCAACCGGACGGTGGACATACGAGGCACCGAGAAAAACGACTGGACTGGGGGCGGGCTGAATGAATTCCCACGGGTTTCACCTTTCTCATATCGGTTTACGGATTTCTTAGGGAAGAGGATCGTAATGGACTAAGACCACTCCAGTCCACCTGACTCATCAGTGGGGGCTCCATACTAAATCCACCGTGTCCTTCCGAGGACGAGTTTTTATTTAAGGTGTACTCACGGACGTGACAACGACTAATTAAGTAGGGAAATAAGTAACTTGTTTATAAATGGACTATGAGAGGTCTGTTGGAGAGGAGGTAGGCTTGTTTTTACCCCAGACAGGAGTTCAACTAGTTCTTTATCGTCTTGTACGACTTTGTTTATATGAAATGGGTCACGGACTACTCCGAGGATCCAAAAAGTCCTTCTCGGAACAAAACGTCGTATCCAACAACTGAAATTGCAGGACGGAAGGTTTAGATCGACTACTGGGTCCTGGTCAATGAGTTGGACAATCTTGAACAAAAGAACATCCAGATTGTCGTCACTACCATCATTATCGAATGGGGAATAACACTCTTATGACACTTTGTGAGGGGGTCTTCTCCCCACATCCAAAGATCATTCTTCACTTACGTCATAAAACTTTCGCGTAGACAAATCTCCGTGACTTCCTCCAAAATACCACCCCCACCCCCCACCGTAGACTAGACCCAGTCCTTCCTGTTCATCCTTAACCGGTCCGTCTTTTCTGTCCGTCACCTAGAGTCCGTTTCCCTTGTCACATATGTTTGATCACTTCGTTTTGTAGCGTACTACAGAAGAGTCTTGAACGCTCCAAGTCAGAACTTCCTGTCCCTTACAACCTCTCGACCCTCCACCCCGCCGAGTGGATGAGCGACGGGGGAAAAGGAATGCCTCGGAGGACCGAGTGGGAAGTGGAAGAAGAAGTTCAGAAACGAGTTTACTGTGGGGCTGGAATGGGCCAGTTTCACGTAGTCAGGGCGGGAGACGAGACGACCAGGGGAAAGGACGAACCAAGAAGAGGTTTCATGAATAACAGTTTCTATTATGTTGCATTCAACTGAGCGAAATAAGCATCTGGAAGAGTTCTGGGAATGACGAGAGGGGAGGGGTAGTGTTTGTATTTGACTTACGGGGTGCTGCTCTCCCTAAAACCACAAGAGAAGCGTCTGTAGTGAGGGGGATCGGGGTTCAGAGGGTGCCTCGGGTCGTGTCTATTCTGTTCCCCTCTAGACACCCGACCCACCGGGGACCCGAGACTACCTAACGTTCTACCGTTGAGGCGTGAGGTCGTCATCTCCCACACCTTTACAACCCTCGAAGACCCAGCAAAACACGGACGAAAACTCTTTGGTACGACTCCTTAAGACTGACAAAAGTAAACAGACAGAAACAGTAAGAGATTTCTGAAAGTTGGACCTTTGCGAAGACCCCAACTTAAGTGCAAATCAACCAAAAAATGAAGACACACTGAGAGACACTGGTCCCGACCCTCTCCACTGAAACCCTTAGGTTACTCCGATGGTCCACGGACCCCCCTCCTCTTCTACAACTTTCCTATCCCACCCCCAAGTCCTTACCTCCGCGGGTCTCTGTGTATTGAGAAAGTGTTAAACCGGACCCCGACAAGGATACTAACCCACAGAATCGGTTCTTACAGGGGTCTTAAGGTTCAGTAAAAATCTACGTCAAAAGAACAGGACACAAGTTATTGGAAGGTATTTCATACAAATTCTAGTCCTTTTCTTTCTCCAAACACACGAATAGAACAAATCCCGAACTCCACTCTCCTTATTCCCAGTTTTAAAAGGAACCACAAACAAAAATAAAAACAAAATATTTGATAGTGTTTTATATCTTTTCTCATTGATATTGATTATCGGACTGTGAACGCATGGTCAATTTATACGTAAATGGAACCAAAAAATTTTACGATTTAAGAAATAAAAATTTTACGAAATAAACGGAAAATTTTAAAAATTTCGTTATTTATGAGTATGGTGATTTTTTTATTATGGTTATTTTTTTAATTTTTCTGGCGGTATTGTCCCACCCTCCACCCTCCCTCCAAGTTTTCCCTCCCCTGAATACATATGGGTACCACCTAAGTACAACTACATACCGGTTGTGTTATCACATTTCGTTAATAGGAAGTTAATTTTTATTTATTTAAAATCTTTTTCTGTTTTTTTTTTTTTCTTTTTCCGTCAGTGTCTAACGTTTCCCCACAAATCTACGCATGAAAATTGTCTATTTTCTTAATGAGAAGTCTTATACATTTCTCGAGAAGTTTAGTCACTCTTTTTCTCTTGGGTAAGACCAACAAAATATCGTTGACCTCTAGACCTGTTTAGAGGGACTCAAAAGGGAAGGGACCAGGAGAGGAGAGAAGAAAGAAAAAAAAGTAGTTGTTTGGAAGAAAAGAAAAACCCCAACCACCCCCTTCCCTTTCTCTCTCTGACACGAAGAAAGAAAGGACCTACTCGGCTTGCTGTACACCCTAGACTCAAAGGTCTGGTCCTTACCTTGGACACAGAGGACGTAACCTTCATGCCTCAGAATAGGTGATCTGGTAGTTCTGGCAGGGAGAGGAGTGAAATTGAATCGGGGAGAGATAGTGAGTGTTACCTTCAAGTGTACGGGTCTCTTCTCCCCTGAATTTCTCTTTATTGAGTCAAGGAAAGAGGAACGGAACATGGAGTAAGAGAAGCTTTGTTCTGAGTTTGTTCTACTCTGTGCAACGATACAGAAGTGAGACCAACAAGTCAACGGGTCAACACAGGCTGAGAAAAGCTGGGAGGAAGGAAAAAAAAGATTGACCCCCACACACACCCCTTTTGATCAAACAGGGATACAGAGGTACACTTTCTCTTTCTCGGAATTATAAATAACGGTCTTAGAAGAAATTTAAGAGTTGTTGAAGTTCTCCATCCACAGTCATAAAGGTGAAATGATCACTTTTTGGGCTCGGGACTTCCTAGTTTATCGAAAGTTTATAGTATGACCACCGTTTATGTCCTTCTTGTAAACTCGGGTCCTGACGTGTTAAGGTTTCGAGTTCGAAAAAGGGGATTTTGTGTGAAGATTCTTGGAGTACTAACAGAGAACTGAAGTTCTTACTTACACCCCTGAAGAGACAACCAAGTCCCCGATTCTGAGGCTCGAGGTCCAAACTAGGGACCAGTCACTTGATCTAGGGTGTACGGTGTTGATTCCCAAACATACGACGTTCGTTCACTTCTAGGGTAAACTTTCTGAGGTACGTCGGCTTATTTATTTTCATTTAGAATTTTTTTTTTTTTTCACTTACATGAACTGTTTCGTTGTAGTAATAATTAGTCTCACTGGAACACTGTTCCAGGACACGGTACACCATCCCCACTCCTGTTCAGACTTAAACACTCCCTTGTGGTCAAAAAGAAAGATACTCATACAGTGTGCATTGTAACCTTCCCTCGACCATTTCCCGTTCCCGGAATGATCTATAACGTTTCAATGGTCAAGATTAACCTCGGCTCTCTTTAGTCAAAAAAGGGCCACAACCTGTGCATTCAGATTCAGAGGATGATACAATCGTACACTCTGTCCCAAATCCTCGGATGATACCGTAAAGTGTCTGACAGTAAGTTTAGGGGCGAGCCGAAGAAGAAGTAACATACCGGATTCCGTCAAGTGAATAGGATTCAGACCCAAAGGAGAATAAGTGTTCCACTCTTTGTATGGACCCAGTGTCCCCCGACAATTTGGTCGTTTACTTCACATACATTTCGCGAATCGGATCGTAGACCGTACATCAGTCAGGAGTTATTTTCTCATCGGTATAAACAAAATAACAATTCTAGTAATAACTCGTAACGTCCGTCTAAGAAATGGTCGACTCGGTGTTCCCTTCGGGTTCGTATGATCTTACCCATCGGATAAGGAAGAGGTCACCTAGAAGGGTTAGGTCCTTAGCTTGGTCCAGAGGACGTAACGTCCACCTAAGAAATGGTTGTCGATAGTCCCTTCGGGATAAACCGTCTATCCCTAATATTTTACTTCTTTAAGTAAGTCAGATGTTGATCAATGACTTGTAATCGATACAGTGTCCGTCACTTGTCGTGTTTGACTCTACGGACGAGAGTCCGTAGTCGATATAAGACCTCACCCATCTGTGTCAGTCGTTTTGGTTATTCGTTTAATTCTCTATATCACTTTACACTATACACAAGACCCTTTTTATATTTATCTAAATCCACTGATAGGTTCAGTAAGTAAATTACACCTGTGAGTAAATTAGACTTGGTGGTAGTCTCTTACGATTGTACCTTAAGAGGTCCGTTCTTAAGACCTCACCCAACGGTAAAGGAAGAGGTCCCATAGAAGGATTGGGTCCCTAGCTTCGGTCCAGAACACGTAACGTCCATCTAAGAAATAACAGACTCGGTGGTCCCTACGGGATTGTAACCATCAGGTAACCAACCTTTACATTACGACCAGAACCTCGAATTAAAGACAATAAAAAAAATTAATTTTTTAAAAATTACCATTATCATGTAACATGAACGAGACTAGCAGAGTCACAGGGTCTTTTTCGTGAGAAGAGTGACTATCAATTGTTGAGGAAAAACCTCTTCCTTTACCGTTGGGTGAGGTCATAAGAACGGACCTCTTAGGGTGCCTGCCTCATCGGACCATCCAATGTCAGATACCCCAGCGTTTCTCAGCCTGTGCTGACTCGCTCAAGTGAAGTGAAACCCTAAAAATCTACGACGAAGGTCTTTATCCAATAAAAGCTAATCATAAAACGAATGTTGTTCTCATCGTAGGTCACCGGTTCAACGATTGATGTAATAATTTATTGTTTTTGTTTTTAAACTTGGACATCCATATTGACTACCAAACAAGATAACCACCAACTCCTCTTTTCGTAGAGTATCGAATTTTTTGAAAGAGCCTTTTTTTCTAGTTGGTATCTTTAAGGTCCAAATTTCCCTGGAAATTAATACGACTTTAAGGAGAATACACCAAGTCTGTTCTGACCAAACTGAACTAGACAAAACCTGAACTCGAGACAAAGAACCCTTAATATCCAACTATCTTCAACTATGAGTCTTTTCCCTTCTACATCAACAGTTATCTAAAAAGAGCTCTTGTGAACGATTCTCCCTTTCCTCTGAAAGGAAAAGATTCTATGATGATTCTTCTGACAATCGCCATGACGGAACCACCAGGTTACCGATTCTGAGACGTGAGGGTTAAGTCCCCCGACCTCGAGGTAGGGACCAGTCCCTTGATCTAGGACGGACGATGTCGATTTCTCAAGTTTATATCGTTGAGTTCTAGGACTCACAACGTTGATTCTGGGTCACGTTGGTTTATTTATTCGTTTATAAAAATTTTTTTAGTAAGAACCACTCCGTATCCAACAAAGAAAAAAACTTACGAAGTCCGTCAGTCTATGACCCTCTCTACGATGGTCATAGTCCCGACAGGTCGGGTGTTCCGATTGCAGACAGAGTTAGAAGACAACACAAACTGATACTTTTCACAGTGTGTGTGTCTCTTCATGTCTCTCATTACAATGTTTTATAGGTGGGGTTAGGTTTGTTGTCAAAAGTCGTTAAAATTATGCCTATCTATAATTTACGCACGTACACTGCACCAACGACTTAGCACGGACGGAGAAAAGCTGGGGTACCTGATCTATCGAACGGTCCGAGGAGACAGGTACTTTAAGAAGTCCGTTCTTATGACCTCACCCATCGGAAGGGAAGAGGTACCCTAGAAAGACTGGGTCCCTATCTTGGGTCCAGAGGACGTAACATCCGTTTAAGAAATGGTAGACTAGGTGGTCCCTTCGGGATCTATAATTTATCTAAAGCTACATTGACCACTAGGGAAATATTGATAAGGGATCGGGAGAGAACGATCTGTGTTGGTCGTGGGACTTCAATCACGTATATGAAGGATAGAGACTACTGAGTCTACCATTTCTTAGACAGGGCGTTACGCCCTCTGGACCCAAGCTAGGGACCCAGTCCCTTTTTAGGGGACCTCCTCCCTTACCGTTGGGTAAGGTCATAAGAACGGACCCTTTAGGGTACTTGTCTCCTCAGACCACCTGATGTTAGGTACCCCAGTGTTTGTCAGTTCTGTGCTAACTCGCTGAAAGTGAAAAGTACACAAATATGAAACTAAGATGTTAGTTTGATATCGTAACATACATACGAAATTTTAAAACATATTCATCATAATATACCGTACCCGAAGGGTTCACCACGTCACCATATCTTATACGGATGGTTACGTCATCTGCGTTCTCTACTCCCAAGTCAGGGACCCAGTCCTTCTGGAGGACCTCATCCTTTACCGTTGGGTGAGTCTATATGTACTGACCTTATAAGGTACCTGTCTACTCGGACCACGTGACGTCAGGTACTCCAACGTTTGTCAGTCTGTGCTGACTTACTGATTCGCACGTATGCACACGCGCACGTGTGTGTGTGTGTGTGTGTGTAATATACCGTACGTAAAACAGGATCAAAAATGTTAGAAAAACTCCAGACAGAGAAGTATAGTCGATATCTAGACATTAATGTTGAGAAGAGTTTTCACTGGTCATCCTAGAGACTGGGGACCTGTGTACACCTTCTCATCGTTCGACACAATAAGGTGTAACACAGAGAGACTGTCTAAGAAGTAGAATAAGTAGTTTGACAGTTGAAGGGTTCTGGTTTTATGGTCATGTCCTCCATTTTAGACGACTCTGTTCTTTTTTCTTGACGAATTTCTTTGATTTATCCTTTGTTTCGGCAAATTCACATTCGATTTCTTTCTCTCTTTGTCACTTGCAGAAGTATATTCAAAACTTGAGACAGAGGACCTCAAAAAAAGGAAAAGGGGTAGGGACGTCTTCGTTAGTTACAAAGTTTACAAAGGTGGAAACCAATTTAAACGAATAAGATCTCAAATTACTTTTATCTTAGCACACCATACATGAGAAGACACAATAAGAAAAAAGTTAGTCATACAAAACCTCTATGTGAGTGTAACAATACACCGGTATCAAATAAGGAAAAATCAACAACGTATTACAAAATACTTATATAGTGTCAAACAAATAGGTAACAGGATAAATAACCTGTGGACCGAAGACAGGTACCTTAAAAGGTCCGGGTCCTAGCTTGGGTCCAAAGGGAGTAACGTCCGCCTAAAGAACCAGTGTACGATTTACATATAAATTGAAATATTCCATGATGGTATGATAAAAGGTTTCACCGATCTCAATGTTACCGAAATGTAAGAGCAATTATAAACGATAACGGTCAAAAAAATTAAAAGTCTGTAAACACCCTTATATAAAGTAACTATAAAAGTGATTTTTGAATCAATCTTGATTAAAATTTTTGTGTTTGTTCTAATATGTATCGTATATATAAGATTTATATAAACATATATAAATCTCCTTTACACAAGGTTTTTGAGATTCTTTATAATAAGATTTTTATATAAGTGTTGTAAACCATATGTTGTTCAGTTTAAATTTCTTACTACAGTGACATAGGTAGAAAAGCTGTCGAGATTTCAAAACACATCGATTATTATATCGAGATTTTATAGAGTCATACCAGAATTAACAAAAAGAGACTTCTGAGCTACAACCGGTAAATTTTTTACATAAATAGACAATGAGTATATAGAAAAAAACCCTTCATAAATATTTAAAAAACGGACAAAAAATTTAACACAACAAGTAGAATAAAATATTATTTAATTTATTTATATTAAATAGATTTAAGAAATTTTAAATCCGGTCTAAATTCAAAACATTTTATATAGGTCAGAACACCAAATAGAAATTCGTATAATTAAAAATTCGAATTACTATGGGTAAACAGTAAAAATTTCCAATATCAAACACAACAAAACAGGAAGAATACATCAGAAACGGATTATATTACAGTTTTACTAAAAGAGGATATTCAAACGAATTAAAATTAGTAATGTAAATCCAGATACTAGGTAAAACTCAATTAGAAACATACAACATTTCACTCCCAGTTCCACTTAAACAAAGGTATACCTGATAGGTAATGAATAATAACTGTTAGAAAAGAGATAACTTAATAGACAGAACCGTGGAACAACTTTTCATTAATCGGTACGTCACATCCAGAAAAATTACCTTCGACATGAGACAAAGTTTATTTTCAAGGAAAAGAACTTTCGAAAAAAATTTTTATCTTGAAACAAAAATTTTTTAATTAATTAAAAACTGACGTGACCCAGAAACAACGACACACACCCGAAACAGAATAACGACACTCGTCCCGATGAGAAACAACCCACAAACCCGAAGAGTAACGTCACCAAACAGAACAACGCCTCTGGTTCGAGATCCACGTACCTGAAGTCATCAGTCACGAGTGCCCGAGTCATCAACGCTGTGCGTCCGAATCGACGAGCCGTCGTACACCTTAGAAGGACCTGGTCCCTAACCTGGACACAGGGGACGGAACCATCCACCTAAGAGTAGATGACATGATGGTCTCTTCAGGAAACGATCGTAAGACTTTGTGTTAGATTTCTCGATAGACAAGCATGAATGAGAACGTAGAGACTATTTATAAAGGAATAGGACCATTGGTAGATACCGTTACCCTTTCCAGTCCGTAAACCAAAGGAGAAGGCAGAGAAGGACAGAAAGAGGACGAGGGACAGTTGTGAAGTCTGTAGGTTCAGTCGAAAGTACTGAAAGTTCATACATTTTTAACTGAACGGGTTCCACGGGTGTGAACATAAAAAGATTACTTTTCAGGCGTCCGAGGTTACAATCATTGTTCTCGATTATGAAGATAGTATACACTACAGTGATTAGATCCGTGAAATTTTTAATAAATTAACAGAGTTGTTGGCACACTTCATCCTTAATCATAGGGATAAATATCTTCTCCTTAACCTCCGGGACTCCCCGATACGTAAAACAGGTTCAAACAAGTGTGTGCATCATCCATCGACTCGACCCTATGTAAGACAGAGAGGTCTCAAACATATGAAAGGGTTTTTACGATTTAACGACTGAGTGGGTGGTTTACTGAAATAAACATCTAACGTGTGGTAGACATAATAAGAATTCAATTATAAAAAGATAATTCACCTCGACATTCCCTAGAATCTTTCGTAAAAAATCCTACTCCTTTGTATGCGACTTTCTCTGGATTGGACCTTCCCCTCGGTCCGGGATCGGAACCTCCGGACTCCCGAAAAGGGAAATGGGTGAGACGGAAGGACCGGAACCCCTGACGGAGTCAAACCTGAGGTGGTTGGATACCGTGAAGGTCTAGTGCCTCAGGGATCCTACATCGTGATACGAAGGTCTCAACTAAAGGTAAGAAATCGGAGACTCGAAGGGATCACCAAGTCTACCATGTCTTAGACGAACGTTACTCCCTCTGGATCCTAGTTAGAGACCCAGTCCTTCTAGGGGACTTCTTCCCGTACCGATGGGTGAGGTCATAAGAACGGACCTTTTCGGATACCTGTCTCCGTGGACTCTCCTATGGCAAGTACCCTAGTGTTTCCCAGCCTGTACTGACTTACTGATTGTGAAGTCGGAGACGTGACGAGTGGTCTTGAAGATGACTCCCAATAAGAGTTGATGGATAGTACCGACGACGACGATTCAGTGAAATCAGCACAAGTTGAGACACGCTGGGGTATCTGCCGTCGGGTGGTCCGAGGAGACAGGGACCCTAAGAGGTCCGTTCTTATGACCTCACCCAACGGTAAAGGAAGAGGTTACGTACTGGGACTTTTCACTTTCACTTCAGCGAGTCAGCACGGGTTGAGAATCGCTGGGGTACCTGACGTCGGGTGGTCCGAGGAGGCAGGTACCCTAAAAGGCCCGTTCTCATGACCTCACCCAACGGTAACGGAAGATCAATGGATTATTTGAGCAGGTAAACAGAGGAGGTTCATTATGAGTTTACCTGTAAATGACTCGGGATGATACCTTTTCGATACTGTTTGGATCCGTCGTATAATTTTTCGTTTCTGTAATGAAACGGTCGTTTCCAGTATATCATTTTCGATACCACAAAAAGTCATCAGTACATACCTACACTCTCAACCTGGTAATTCTTCCGGTTTACGGTTCCTTGACTACGAAAACTCGACACCACGACTTCTGAGAACTCTCAGGGAACCTGTCGTTCTTCTAGTTCGGTCAGTTTAGATTTCCTTTAATTAGGACTTATAAGTAACCTTTCTGACTACGAATTAGAAGTTATAAAACCGGTGGACTACCCTTCTCGACTGAGTAAACTTTTCTGGAACTACGGCCCTTTCTAACTTCCGTCATCCTCTTCCCCACTGTCTCCTACTCTACAAACCTACTGTAGTGGCTGAGTTACCTGTACTCAAACTCGTTCGAGGGCCCTCAACCACTACCTACCCCTTCGATGTCCCTTCGGACCGTACGACGTCAGGTACCCCAACGTTTCTCAACCTGTGTTGACTTGCTGACTCGTTGTTGTTGTTGTTGACACCTTTTGCAGAGTGATGTGAGACGTTCTTGTATGTATATTCTATGTAATCGTACGGGAGGTTCCCGAATATTTATGATAGTTGTTGATTATAATAATTTTGAGATTTTTCAAAGACATATCTTGTTTAAAATGTGTATATAACTTGGAAACGGGAAAGAAGGAAGAAGATTGAAGATAAAGAAGAAGTAAGTGAATTATTACATAGCCCACTAAAGAAACAGGTTGTAATAACATAAGATAATATACCTCTTTACTTGTAAGTTTACCTTAGTCTCTAGAACTAAAGGTCCAGGAGACACAGTGAATGATAGTCCCATACAAGAGTCAACAACCTAGGTTAAGAAAACGCTGGGGTACCTAACATCGGGTGGTCCAAGAGACAGGTATCCTAAAAGGTCCGTTCTTATGACCTCACTTAACCGTAAAGGAGGAGGTCCCCTAGTGGGTCCCTATCTTGGTCGACAGAGGACGAGACCGTCCGTCTAAGAAATGGCGACTCGAATGAACCTTTCGAGATAGTCGACCCACTGGAAGTCGTGTAATAACTTGGAGAGACTCGGAGAACGGATTAGACATTTTCTCCTTCCTCTATTGTTTCACGAAACTTTTACGATTAGAAAAACTCTCGACATCTTCTTTCTTGAACCTGAAGTCTCAGTTTTCTCCACCTAAGGATCGTAGTGACTTATGTCCTGTTTCAGACACTATTATTTCGGTGCAACTTCTCCGTCGTCCAACCCTTCCAATTGGCTCCTTGAATCTCGCGTCTAAGACTGGGACCGGGAGTGAGTGTAAGAAGAAGTCCTTGAGTGTTCAATAATGTTCAGTACTGGGAAGAACTTATTAGTTTGGTTTTAACAGGTACTAGTCTAAAGTCTCTAAGTTTATCTCCTCCGGAACTGACTGTCCTTTTCTTGTAAGAATTTCTGTCTCTGTCATTAAGTCGTCAGAGTGAGTAAGTAGGAAGATAGTTGAAAACTGATTGACAGATGTCACAATCGGAGCTCCGTAATAAAATCTACGACCTCTAGATTTTTACTTTTTCCAATTACCACGCAGATTTCGAAGAACCACCCCTCCCCACAACACTCTCTCCACCCCGAACTCCCACTACTAGTCCAACCGTTTGGGACTCACCTCCTAACCTCCGTCGAACAGAACCCGTCCCGACTCCCTCTAACTACCTCGTCCTGATTTCACAGGGGTTCGGAGTCCAACGTTCTGTCAAGAGTAGTAATTTCTCAAATGGTAGTTTTTTTTCTCAAATAATAGATCGCTCGTTCTGTCTTTATCTTAGGGTCTTACTATTGTGTACCACTATCAACACACTTCCTCTCTACGTGTCTCACTATACTTTTGTGTGTGTGTGTATGTGTTATTGTTAGGTTCAACTCTTCTCGTAACGTCGGACTCCCTTCTACTCTAAATACTAAACGACCTCATCACTAGATACGTAAACCCAGAGGATAGTGAACAAAAGTTGGAAGTGAAAGGTACTGTAAAGTGTCAATCTTTTACGAAAGTGTAAGACTTAAAGTGAACCGAATTACTTTTATTTCTTACCTTTTTCTCTAGTAAAAATAAGATATCTACTCCTCTATCCTTCGACGACGACGACGACGACGACGACGACGACGACGACGATTCAGCGAAGTCAGCACAGGCTGAGACACGCTGGGGTATCTGCCGTCGGGTGGTCCGAGGCGGCAGGGACCCTAAGAGGTCCGTTCTTGTGACCTCACCCAACGGTAAAGGAAGAGGTTACGTACTTTCACTTTTCACTTTCACTTCAGCGAGTCAGTACAGGCTGAGAATCGCTGGGGTACCTGACGTCGGGTGGTCCGAGGAGTCAGGTACCCTAAAAGGTCCGTTCTCATGACCTCACCCAACGGTGACGGAAGAGGCCTCTATCCTTCTCTCCTATGGTTGAGTGTTCCGACATTAATGGTCTCACCCTTAGTGTTACGTCAAAAAGGCTGAGAATCAATTTTCAGGAAAGGATCATACCTTTTTTCACTGAAGTCATAGTTAGACTATTGAAAAAATAACTTTATATTAACGAAATGTTATAACACTATCAAAGACAACATGTTGTTACACTTAGTGAGTACACATAATTATATGTATATACTCTACCACCCTACCGTAGTGGCTGACCTACCTGTACTCGAACTCGTTCGAGACCCTCGACCACTACCTGTCCCTTTGGACCGCACGACGTCAGGTACCCCACCGTTTCTCAGCCTGTGTTTGCTCACTTACTCGCTGACTTGACTGACTAGGAGAGGGAGATCCCAGGGGCAGGGTAGTGGGGTAGGGTGGCGAGATTCCGTAGTGCTTCGTACGTGACTCGCGAGACGCGATACGCCGCCGCAGGGTGATCGACAGACGAAGTGTGTGCCACCGCATATATGAAGTCACGACGAGAGAGTTAAGTGAGGCGGGAGACGAAAGGGGTGTTCAGACAAGAGATGGAGGCAAGGACGAGACGCTTATACAAGTAGTTGTGGTAAAAAGATCTAAGGTATACAAACACCATTATATGTTGTAAACAGAAAGAGAAAAACTGAATGAAGTGAGACATACTGTAAAAGACTGACAAAACTTTGGAGTAGTTAGCTTAAAGTGGAAAAGAAAGGACAACACATCAAAGACCAAGATCTCGTATCACAAACCTCAGGACATAGTGACTCTCCGTTTGTTCGTTCTTGTACTTAATATAAGACCCTGGGTTTCCTGAGTATAAAAGTTTCAGCCACATTAATATCAGGTCGGTACAAGATGGGAATCCTTTCTTAGAACGTCAAAAAACGTTGACAGTTTACTTCCCGAATCCGATGTTAGTGAGTTAAAAATGTAAGATACTAAGTAAAAAATTTGTTGGTCACATTAAAATTTCATAAGTGATTTTCTGTGTGTGTGTTTCCTGTGTGTATATGTGTATGACTTTTTTTTTATACTTGTGAATGTTATATTTTACAATTATTAGAGATAGAAACCCATCAACTTAACATAAAGAAAAAAAACGAATTCATATATGGCAGAAGAACACATATACAAAAGAAGAAAAAGAATTCATATATGAATAAGGAAAGAAAAATATCATTCATACCTATCGAATGTATTAAATTCCTTATTTATGTATTAAGGTGAATCATGACTTTGACACGGTTTATACAATAGTCGTGAACCGTTTTAGATCGTATGAATGTCGCGTTACCTTAGTAAAGTGGTTCAAACATAAACTTTAAAGTTTAAATAATTATTCTGATTCATCATGGTTAAAAACTATTTACACACGATTAAGTTATTCAAAACGAAATATCGGTTTCCCTTAACGAATTCCCTTCACAATCGACTAATAGTGATCCTCTATGTGACTGAAGATTCAAAAGGGTACAGAAATACTGTATACCGGTGTGGTTCTACAATTTCTGGGGTTAAATTCACGAATATTAAATCACCTCAAATTAAAATACCCCTACCATCTCCAATCCGAAGGTTCCATTTTTAACACGGTCCCGTGTCATCGGGGACTTTTATAAAGTCAGCAGAAGATTCATATCAACAACAACAAGTCAGTGATTCAGTACAGGTTGAGAAACGCTGGGGTACCTGACGTCGTGTGGTCCGAAGGGAGAGAAAGTGATAGGGGGCCTTAAAAGAATTACACGTGGGATATTGACGTAAATACTATCTGATTCGAATGAAACCTTCCTTACTACGATTTCGACTTTGAGGTCATGAAACCGATGGCGTACGTTTCTGAACTGAGTAACCTTTTCTGAGACTACGACCCTCCCTAACCCCCGTCCTCCTCTTCCCCTGCTGTCCCCTACTCTACCGACCTACCGTAGTGTCTGAGCTACCTGCAGTCAAACCCACTTGAGGTCCTCGACCGCACGACGCTAAGTACCCTAGCGTTTCTCAGCCTGTGCTGACTCGCTACCTTGACTTGACTTCTAGAATGAGTGAAAGATACCCAGAAATATAAGTAGAAAATGGAAGGATCTCTACGGTGGTGACGGGTCACAGGACCGAGACACTAGAAATCAGTGAGTAGTAGTAGTAAATCTGGGAGGAGTCCCCCCACTGAACACAAGAAACGACCCTCGTAGTAAAGCGAATAATGGAACAATAAAAAGAATGTAAGAAAGACGGGAGGAATAAACCAGAAATATTAGGTTTATTCAAATGTGACTCATATAGACCACGGTGACATTCTCTTATTATAAATAAGTGTGTACTGGTCACTTGTTCTGGGTCACTCAACACAGTTTTCTGTCATCGTCGACTCCACTAACCTTTCTTACCCTTTCTAATCCTTTTTACACTATACAGTCGACCCGAACATAAACGACTTTTCAAAAAAAAAAAAAAAAAATTACACACACAGACACACTCTTTCTGTGACGGGTGACGGATGTTCCTTAAAGATCAGATGTCACCCTCTCCCGGTAAGTAGTCTTAATATGTTTATTTGGATTTTACTATTCTTTGTTTCGTTCCTGTCCGTCCTCCACACCTGGGTCTTACGACTCGTGTCAATGTGTGAAGGTGTTTGTCTGTTGGAGTCCTTTCTCGAGTCATTTAGATTCTTATTCATTAGGTCAAACCCCGCTCACATGCAAGAAGTCCGTTTTCATCTTTAGTGCAAAAGACTCTCGAATGATACAGAATCCGACAGACTACTCTCCCGGAAACGAATAAAGTTACAAACTGTCCAACCATGGTTTTTGGTGCCAAAAATTTACTCATTACCTCCGAGTCTCTCCAATTCATTAAATGCTGTCTTTACCCTCCCAGGCCTTTCTCTGGAAGTCACGGTCCGAAGTCTTAAACCCAAGACAAACCAACGGTCACTCCCTTAACGACTTCTGAAGACTCGACCCCGTACCAAACTACCTTTCATACGAAGTCCTCCCAAAAAGACTCCATCCTCCCCTTTCTAAACCGTTTTAGTCACTCCTAACGTGGTCACATCTGGTCCCACTCCTTGTGACCCGGACACACTCTTCCCTTCCGGACCCTCTCTCCTCTCCGTCATTTACTTCTTCCAAAAGATAATTATCTACCGCTCAATTGTTACCTGACCGATACCTTGCCTCATCCCTCCACCCCTGTTCTTAAGTACAAAATAAAAAGTTTTGAGGGTCACGTGTCTTATTACGTTGTTTCTTTGTACATAGATGGGGTCTCGTATTGGAGACGACGACTTCGGACATCGAATATGTCATTCAGGGGATGTATCCTTGGAAGTTCAACGCTTGAAAATTTCAGCGACTACACGCAAACGCACAGGTCGGTACATTCAAGTAACAGTACACACACGTAAGAGATGTTCACCAACACGACAACACATGAAATGTCTTGTCAGGACATTTCTTATGACATTTCATAGAAATAAAGTTCGGGTCCTACAGACCTTCGTTCTCCCCTACATGGACTATAATGATATGAAAAGTTCCATGACATGAGATTCTACTTTTTACGAACAAAAATCGCAAACAATGAATCCATAATACCGAAACGACCACCGAATCTACGATCTCTTAGACGGACGTTACGTCCTCTAGAACCAAATTAAGAACCCACCCCTTCTAGGGGACCCTCTCCTTTACCGTTGGGTGAGGTCACAAGAATGGACCCTTTAAGGAACCTGTCTCCTCGGACCTCCCAATCTCAGGTACCCCAGTGTTTCTCAGTCTATACTAACTGACAGATTGTAAAATTCCATAATAAACACACTGTTTGCAGTATTTGGAGAATGTCATGTCATGATATATTGTCTAACACAATCGACCCATGTATCCAATTGAAACAACCTAAATGTTTGTTTAACCTGAATACTTATAAGTACACATCCCCAACAACAATAAGTCCGCGAGTCAGTACAGGCTGAGAAACGCTGAGGTACCTGACGTCGTACGGTCCGAAGGGACAGGATGTGGTAGAGGGTCTCGAACGAATTTGAGTACAGGTAACTCACCCGCTACGGTAGGGTGGTAGATCAGGAGACAGTAGAGAAAGAGGAGGACGGAAGTTAGAAAGGGTCGTAGTCCCAGAAAAGATTTATTCACACATCCCCTGAATACCGTTTTAATTTTACAAGTTGTATGATGATAATTTCCGTCTTAAGTTCAGTTTATATAATTATCTATATTGACATCTTGTCAATTCCACTACTCTGTCCCCTGTCAGTATAAAATGAGCAATCCAGTATCCAAAAAGGTTAATTAATAAAATTCTGTATTGTTTAAGAGTGTAGAATATTTACTGGCAGAAATAAAAGTTGAGTCAGAAATTAAAGTCGAAACCGTTACATACCGTTATGGTCATGTTATAACATTTCATTAATCTCAGGTTAATTTTATTTATTTAAATGTAATTTTTTTTAAGTCGAAACCCAACCGAATGAGCCACGACGAGTATAGGATGTGGTCCCCAGTCTACTAGAACTCTCTAAGGACCTACCGTCAGAACGGACGGTCGACGGTGAGGACCCGTTTGTCGACCGGGAACTCACACACGCCTCCTTCGACACCCCCAACCCGACTAAGGAAGAGGGTGGGGACGGAAGTCGGGGTCACGACCCACGCCTCCTGTCCGTCACAGGGATGGGTGTACCCCCGAGGAATGACAGAAGTCAGAGATCTACACACCCGTGACTTACAAGAACGATGACCCTTTCCTTAAAAACTCCGAAAGTGGTCCGGGATGAGGACGGGACTCCCAAATTTCTAAGACTCTGCCAGGAGATTGGTGCACCTTCGATCCGGACGCAGTCTGGGGGAATCGCACTAGAATAGCAAAGGGTCACACGAGTCTCTCAAATACTACTTTAACAAATTACAACCCGGTCCAAAGGTGGCCTTTTCAAGGTTCGTTCCGACAGACACGAAGGAATACACTTTCACAATCAGCGAGGCTGAGAAACGCTGGGGAACCTGACATCGGACGGTCCGAGAAGACAGGTACCTTAAGAGGTCTGTTCTTATGACCTCACCCAACAGCAAGGGAAGAGGTGTCCTAAAAGTGCTGGCTCCCTAGCTTGGGACAGAGGACGTAACGTCCACCTAAGAAGTCATAGACTCGGTGGACCCTTCTTAACATGAAGTAAAACGGAAACCAACGAACGACGACTCGGACCTTTTTCTAGTGGAGAGACCGAGAACCACTAGACGGGACCCGCCCGCTGAGAAACACACGAGTGGAGGTCATTCCTCTCGCTACCTCCGGGTGGGGTCTTAAAGACTTAGGCGTAAACTTTACTCTGGGGGTCCACTAACACACGTGTGTTCAAACTCCTCGGGTCGGACGCCGTCTCCTCTCGTGGGTAGAGGGGAGAGTCCCGGCTTCAAGACGGACTCTTGGTACTTATGTCTAATTAATGACGTCCCAAGTAGCCTTAAAGTTTCCTCCCTCTATCATCCGGTGATTCAATGTAAAGATGTCTCGGGTCTCCTCCTGTTTCCTCCCAAATGTCAGAATTCTCGTAAATCAACTACCATAAATTTTATTTTGTTTTGTGCGGGCCTCATCGTGCACGAGGACGGAGTCCCCTCTCACGGAGTTCTTGGGGAGTCGAATCGTCTATTTGGACAGGTTTCTTACACACGTTCTCAAAATTGTCCAATTCCCTGAGACCCCCGTTTTTTCACAAAGATTCTTAAACTTTTTGAGAACTACCTCTGTTTTTCGACTCTTCCTTATAAAAAAAAGGAAGAAGAAATAAATTTCTGCCGTAAATTATAGACCAAGAAGTCCGAAGAGACTCCAGGTCTTTCACACCTGACCTCAGTCTTCTGAAGTAACGTTTGGGACTGTGGTCCGTTCAGTGGGGTCCGACCGGTGACCTAGAGGAATCCGGTGAAAGAGGAGGGGGTTTACCTGTTATTATTACGACTGGAGTGTCCCAACGACAGTTCTAGCATAACCGTCTGTCCATACTTCGTGAGTTCTCGACCATACCCCACTCGAAATGTAAAACAAATGTTTTACTACTTGACCTTCAACGAGTGCCCCACGATCCTAGTTTGGGCACCAACACCAAGGATGCTCCGGGAGGATTGGATTGGACAGGGCAGACGCTAGAGAAGCACGGGGAAAGGTAGGAAAGACCCTGGGTCCGAGGTCTGTGTGACCGGATTAAAGACGGGACGGTCGGGCAGGTTAAGTAAGGGTAGAAGACCAGAGTAGGGTCGCACAAAAAAGTCGGACTAGAAACGTGCCCTCCGAAAGGACAGAAAGTCCGAGTAGGGTCGAACGGCAGGAATCAAGGAGGAACGCCACCTTCACCAGGTGGCAGTGAAGTCTTCGAGAGATCGAGGACGACACAAGGTAGGCGAGTCAGACGTAGGGAGGCACTTGACTGCAAGCGAACAAGTGTATGAGTGTAGACTGAGGAGGTGCCACCCTTACGGTGGGGGTTGTCCCGTGTTAGAACAGTGTGATAAAGGGTCACACGGATTGTATCCCCGAACTACGTGCACCCCGAGTTTCCTGTAAACAACTTACTCACTCACTTATGTACTTAGTCATCTTATTCTGTAAAGGATCCTTCTATGAGTTCCCCTCAAAAATACAAGAATAAACAGAGAGAGGACACTCCCTGACGACAAGGAACTCTTTTTTCGGACGAAAGATACTGAAAGTAGTCACGGATAGTGGTGTGGTCCGTTCGTATACCATCTAAGAGTCATTTTTATAATCAACTTACTTCACACACACACACACGACACGAGTCAGAACAGACTGAGAAAAGAGGCGGTACCTGACAACGGACGGTCCGAGGAGACAGGTACCCTAAGAAGTCCGACCTTATGACCTGACCCAACGGCAAAAGAGAAGGTTCCCTAAAAAGGCTGAGTCCCTAGTTTGGACACAGAGGACGCAGAAGACGTAACCGTCCGCCTAAGAAATGGTGCCTCGGTGGACCCTTCGGGCTCCACTTCCATGTTTGTCTTTGTTTGTATATATACGGTATACTACCGTAGTGGCTGAATTACCTGCACTCAGACTCACTTGAGGCCCTCAACCACTACCTGTCCCTCCGGACCGTACGACGCTAAGTACCCCAGCGTCTCAGCCTGTGCTGACTCGCTGACTTGACTTGACTTGACTGACTACAAAGTTCAATTTTGAATTATTTCAATGACTATTAACGGAAACCCTTTATTAACTTAAAAATTATTTATTTTCAAATATAAAAATTTGTAAAAAGAACCGAGGTAGGTTGTATACCCTAGAATAAAGGGGTTGGTCCCTAGTTCGGGTTCGGGGAACGTAACCTTCGTACCTCAGAATTGGTAATCTGGTGGTCCCTTCAGGGAGTCGAAACCGTTCTTATGACCTTACCCAACGGTACGGGAGGAGGTCCCCTAGAAAGGTTGAGTCCCTAGAGGGCGAAAGTCCACCTAAGAAATGGTAGATTCGGTGGTCCCTTCGGGAATAGAAATTTCCCCCATACCTTTACAGTACATTCCATCTAAAACATGAGCCACCGGATCTCACCTTCCGTAAATCTCCTGTCCCTCTCTAACCCCACCCCTCACCCCTTGTTTTCGTTCATTTCAGGTTCTGACCTCTTCTATACGAACGACGAACAACGTTCTCCTGGTCCGTGTCTATCTGTCCAGACGTCACTCCCTGTCGACCCAAAAGGTCCTTCCTCCCTCGTCAGTGGACTGACGAGTCCAGGAGTCTGACCTCACATCCCATTGTCCGGGTCGCCCTCGAAGATCAACCCACGACCTCCATCCCAACCTCCCCACCCCTGACTTCCTCTCAGTCCAGTCCTATAGACGCCCCTCGTCCAGAGACTTCAGGGAAATGTATCTATTTACTCCCACCCCTCTCTCCCTCATACTCGTTGAGGGGGTCCCTCTTGTCTCCCTCCAAGACGTTTTGGTCGTGAGTCCACTGGGGATTCTTAAGTTTCAGAAAGTAATTTGGGGTGGACTTCCGGTTAACAAGACGTTAGATGGGTCACCAAAACCGAGATCCGAATAGATTTAGGTCAGAACCCCCCTTCCCAGACCCTCCCCCACCCCTTCCCAAAAAAGGGAAATTTTACCCTCCTTTTTGCCCTGTCGAGTGTAATGTTTTCGAAAAAAGAAAACCGACCTTAAACCTGTGAAGACTTATTCGATGAAAGAAACTGAGGAAGGGGATGGAGGTAGGTAACATTAATGTCATCACCTAAAGGAAATAAAATTTAAAAAAACATAAGTAAGAAAAAAAATAAAAAATCTAAGGTACATTGTCACTATCGTATTGTCGTAAACAGAACGACATTGAATAAAGTGATTCGTATTATGGGAAGTCAAGGTAGATACAACAATGTTTACCGTTTACAAGTCAGAAATACCACCAACTCATTATAAGGTGACATACAGATCTCGTGTATAAGAGTTTACCCAGAGGAAATTGTGGGGTATACACTCGTGTTTTATCCTAATACGAGAAGATAAGGACTGAAGACGACCCCCACCCCTAAGATTGCTGTCGTGCGAACCTTTGAAGAAAGGTTTGTTCGTACGACATACGGTCTCTCTATGTGTCAGAACCTGTCATCCCAATCCCTCAAAGTCCACTGTCGATTTAATTCTGATTTTTATTCTGGTCACTACCTGGGATTCCTTATATGCCATAAGGTATAACCTCTGACAGAAGTCTTTCCAGTGAATTGTATAGATACGAAGTCAAAGGAGTAAACCTTTTACCTCTACTATTATTAAGGATGGAGTAAAGTGAACCCTCCTAATTTACTCCATGTTATATACCTTTCATAAACCCCAGTATCAACCGGGTAATAAGTGTATGTCATCTTGACTTCATAATACTTACGACAATGACTTTTCACGAGTAAAACAGGGTACCCATAGTATGATCTGAAACCCCATATCTGCCTTCTTTTACAGGGTCTGAAGCCCCTTGAACCAGATCTCCACTTCTGTCTGTATCTTCGTCTATAAATATTAGAACACACAATGTGTTATTTGGTTCACACTCTGAAGGGACCACCGAGTGACCATTTCTTAGACGGACGGTTACGTCCTCTGAGCCCAACCTAGGGACTGGGTCCTCCCAATGTGTAAGGTGTCTCGTTGCTTCCGGTACGCAGTGTTGATAACTCGGACACCAGATCTCGGGACCCCGGTGTCGATGACTCAGGTGTGCTCCGTCGATGACTTCGGGTGCCCGGCGTCTCGGACACGAGACGGCATTCTCTTCGACGGTGTCACTTTTTAGGTGGGTGACGTTGATCTCTCATCGGGGACGAGTGGTGTTGACCTCTTTCGGACGTGTGTCGTTGTTTCTGGGTCACGTCGATGTGGGGGGGGGGGGGGCGGTTTTTTTTTCGTCTCTTGTGCGCTAATTTTATATATTTATCTGGTTCACACGTACGTGACCCCCCGACCCCCTGGGTCGACCCCCGTAGACGACAAAGAGGCACTAGACTAGAATCACACCGAGTCCTTTCCCCGGTACGAGACTCCACCAGAGATGGTACCTGAACAAAATCTTGAATCGTACCACTGACGGTTTATCATCTTGTTTTATATACGGCTTACTTACTTTACTTAAATCTGGTAAAAAGTTGTGACTACATTGGAGTATTTGGACTTATCGACTTCCTTTAGATTCCACCCAATCTTTTTCGTCTGTGTCGGGTCACCACATGTGTGTCGGAATGAGGTCCCCGTGTATCACAGGATCTACAACCCGACCTGACACTCACTTTCTTCTCCGCCTCTCGGTCTCCTTTTGTTTTTATTCTCGCAGGAATGATGTTCCATCTTCGTCCGTCTCCCGTCCCTCGGTCTCTGCCCCTCACTTTGACTCATCGGTGTACCGTCCGACTCAAGTCTCTCCTACACCTCTCTACCCCGACCCGGTGCGACTCGTCGATCTGAAACATGTAAACACTAAGAGGTTCACACACCCAAAGGGTTCACCGCGTCACCATTTCTTGGACGGACGGTTATGACCTCTGTGTTCTCTACACCCAAACTAGTGACTCAGACCTTCTAGGCGACCTCCTCCTTTACTGTTGGGATAGGTCATAAGAACGGACCTCTTAGGGCACCTGTTTCTTCTGACTGCCCGATGTCAGGCGCCTAGCGTTCTCAACCGACGTTGACTCGTGTGTGTATGTGCTCACACACTCTCCTCTGTCACCGTCGACAATATCGTGTTAGTAGAGTCTTGAAACACTCCGAAAGAAAGTAAAATAAAGGAGTGGTCGGAGTAACCCAGACGAAAAGAGGGGAGAGGGGTCTAATCTGATCCTTGGTCCCACGGGTAGGGCCACGGTCCTTAAAACACAGGAAACTGTTCAAGGAATTTAATGGACCCGGAGTCAAAGATGTTGACACTGTACATACTAATGACACTCTTAACTCTCTTAAGCACATTTCCCGACTCCCATCTCGGGTCATATACAATTCACGACCAAAGGGAGATCGACAATTAGACAGAGGGTCTCCCGAACACTAACAGGACCTTCACTCGGGTCAATTGTCCCTCTCGAAGTCTGTATAAGTCCCGGAACCACAGAAATTTCATTCCTGGCATGCACCAACACAAACCCGAAGGGGACACCGAGTCACCATTTCTTAGACGGACGTCACGTCCTCTGCGTCCTCCGTGTCCAAGCTGGGGACTCACCCCTTCTAGGGGACCTCTTCCTTCACCGGGGGGTGAGGTCATAAGAACGGACCTCTTAGGGTGCCTGTCTCCTCGGACCACCCTATGTCCGGTATCCCGACGTCTCTCAACCTGTGACTTCGTTGACCCGTGGGTGTGTACACCAGTACAAACGTAAGTCTCTCTTTACCTAAATTTTCCCCTTCTCTGTAGGACTCTTCCGGTCTTCAGTCACTCTTCCTCCAACACCATCCCACTTGGGGTCCTTTGGCACTTGGGTCCTCCACTCTCACTCCTCGTCTATCTTGACCTCCATTCCAACTATTCCAAATCACTCATCAATCTGTATCCATCGTTTCTACTTGAAGGGTACCCAAGACCCACTCACTGACCCTCCGACCATCGTGGTCTCCACTCCACTCGTCGAGTCTCTCACTCGACGTCCGAGTCTTCCTACTACCACTACTGAACGTACAAAGTACAACCTTTTAGGACAACGATGACTAAGAGACAAGTGTCGAACAGAGACTTGGGGATAACGATAATCTATTTACCCCCGATCCTGACGATTGGGGGATCCTAACAACAACAACAAGTCAGCGATTCAGTACAGACTGAGAAACACTGGGGTACCTGCCGTCGTGCGGTCCGAAGGGACAGGAAGTGATAGAGGACCTCAAACGAGTTTGAGTCCAGGTGACTAAGTCCCTACGGTAGGTTGGTAGAGTAAGGGGTGACAAGAGAAGAGGAGGACGGGAGTTAGAAAGGATCGTAGTCCCATCAGCCACGTTTAGATTGTGAAGTTTACTTCATTCACACGTCTCGCTCATGGTACACTCACAAACACTAATATTAATTAATACTAAGATATTTACTGATTATATGGACAGCTTCGGGAGTCAGTTTACAGGAGACATGTAAAGGGTCTGAGAAGATAAGGGTAAGAGAACGTAATTTCAAAAAGGTCAAGTAGCTTTTGTGACCAGAAGAGAGGGAAGGTCTGAACATAAGAGAGGTGAGAAGGGGGAGCAGAAAAGAAGGGCACCAAGTGGAAACAAGGAGGAACACAGAGTCGACTTTACAGTGAGGGATGTCCTTCAAAAGGAATTGAGGAGGGAGGACCCAACCCACTCCCCCGGGAGGAGACACAAGAGTACCGGAAATAGTGTGACTACACACAGACATTTACAGACACAACCCTCGAGGACCTTCCGCCATGGTCTAATAGAACACCTTGTAACAGAAAGTTTGTATCACAGCCGGGTGTCTTCCTAGCAAATCTGTAAAACAAGTCTCCCTATTTATTTACACAACTTTAAACCTCCCCTCTAGATCTACCTGTATTCAATCCCCACTAGTCGTTCATCTCTCCACACAGAAGAAGTATGAACTAGACGGCGGAAAACTGGTGGACGAAAAGGAGACCTTTGATAAAAGGCACCGAGGTTCTCATGGTAGGACAAGATGAAGAAACCGACAAAAACCGTTATCTAGAAGAGACCAGAGAGAGGAGAAAAGAAGAGAGTAAACGAAAAGAATGGGATAAGTGGAGAACCTGTAGATAAAAAAAAGGGGGTATTTAAGTTGGTAGAGAATAACTAACAATAGAGGTGAAGGTCGAAGTTGAAACGAGGGCTTGAGGACTGGACATAAAGGTCGACGAGTATTTATAAGGTTGGTCTGGAAAGTGTGCATCGGTTCACCTTGCTCAATAATAAAGATGGGAGTAAGGGTCTGAAGTTTGACTTGAGAGGAGATGAGAAGAGATCGACCCAACTATCCCAAGGGTACATGTGTCAGTGGATTTGATTCAGAACCCTCAAAGTCAAGGAGGAGGGAGAGAGGGGTGTAGGAAGGAGAAGATATAGAACGGCAAAGACTAAGACCTTCAGAACTTAAACTGAAGAGTAAAAGTGACAGTGTTAAGTCGAGACTGAAAGTAGTAGACGACGGTTTGATAACATTATCGAAGAATTGACAGGATAGACAGAGGTCCACTCAAAGATTTTATGTCCAGACTACCACAGGGAAAAATTAAGTTTCTAGAGGTTCCGGTGTGTTGGATGTCTTAGTTCAGGTCTAGGGACTGGTACTGTAAGTTACAACAATGTTAGACCGGGGCTGTATGAAAAAGTGACGAGCTCTTAGGTACGAGGTTTACGGAAGACACATATAGAAATGTAACACAATCTTAATCTACAAATCAATAGAGAGACATGAAGGCTGAGGTACTACAGTCCTGGTCAGGAATAATTAAAGACATAGATTTCTTTGATCTTCTCACGGATCCTTTACTCACAGAAAACTTATTAACCAATAGCAGTGAAGGTTTCCCTTGTAGAATGAATTAGAACGAGTAGAGGATACGGGTCTAACGTAAGTTGTTTCTAGACTCCCTTACCAACCGAATAAAGCTTTACGTTTGAAGAAAATAAGAATTAACTTTACACAAACTGTACATCGTATGTGAATTCCACATGTTGTATAAATAGACTATACAAATATAGAAAAATACACTAACAGTAACATCACTGTTACTCTCCGACCCTGAAAAAAAGTGAAATCATATAGGGAACAGATTATCATGGACTGTGTATTATCTATAACTTATTTATATACGACTTACTTCCGTACTTGTTTACTTGTGTACTTTGATAGGGGAGCTAGGGGGGAATAGGTACCGTACTGGATCATCTCGTTTCCATCAACCATGACGTTACGTACAGTGTAGACCGAAACCGAACGTTTTCAAGACTTAGAACATGAGTCAGTTTCTTCTACTGAGAACTCCGATTGAACTTAAAGTAAATTAATTCAAAGAGGATCACAATTAATCCAGAAACCCGTCGTTTTCTATTTTAGAACAGAGGGTACACTATTCCAGGTATAATCTTTATGAATTCTCTTTAAACTATAGTTTACTTGAGAATAATTTGTAAAACAAACCCAAAAAAAAAAAAAGTGAATAAATAATTTACTTTGCATGGGAACACGGGGGTTTACCGTTATGTGTGATAAGTCCATGTGACACCCTTAACACCTAAAGACCCGGGGCGGAGTTTAATTGACTTAGACTTAAAGACCCCCCTTCCGGACCTTTAAGGAGAGGTACGGAAGTTCCTGTGGTGCGACAAAAGAAAGAAGATGAAGAAACCAAAAACATCTGGGAAACATTAGAGCAAATAACTAACGAAAAATGAAGGGATGAAACCTCTCAGTGTGGGGGGTGGGGATGATACTAAAGTTGATAGCGGACATTGACCATAAGATTGATAAGAGACGTTGAGTTCATAACCATAAAGGTTACAAGTGGGACTCAGGAGACGTACTGGTCGTTTCTGAGACCCATTAAGAAAACAAGAGACTTCAAGTTCTCGTCGAAGTGACTATGAAAAGTTTTTAAAGGGAAGAAAGGTAAGTTTAGGACTGACTAAGTTTCCTTTTGACTCACTCATATCTCTCTGTCCCTGTGGGTATAGTCATATATGGTGGGTCCGTCAGTCGACTCTCTCCGACCACAATAAAGTCAACGACGTCTGCCACCGATACTTCGGATGAGTAATCTTATGGTAATTATTGATACTTCGTGTAACGACAAGTCACTATCTGTATGAGACCCAAAACTATATACAAAGAGTGACTAATAGAATAGAGAATGTTTTATCTAGGGACGACTCCGAGTCTATCCCGGACCTATCAATCACGGACCTCCACCCAATCCGACTCCTACTGTCTACTTTTTCTTGATTTACTTTGGTTTTGGTTTTCGCCAGTCCAAAAAAGTGGTTCAGCATTTTGACTCACTAACTGGTCATTACGAGGTAAAACCGATGTATTGTCTTAATAACCTCCTCTAAAAAAATTTACCCGGAGTGGGGTCTGGTGTATTTCGTCTTTGAGTCTCGTAAACGTTTAGTGATTTCTTCTGAGGACTCTCAGGGAATCTGACGTTCCTCTAGTTTAATAGGTAGGATTTCCTTTAGTTAGGACTTATAAGTAACCTTCCTGACTACGATTCCGACTTCGAGGTGATGAAACCCGTAGCCTATGCTTCTGGGCTCAGTAATCTTTTCTGGGACTACGACTCTTTCCTACTTCCGTCCTCCTCTTCCCCTACCGTCTCCTATTCTACAACCTACCGTAGTGACTAAGTTACCTGTACTTAGACTCGTTCGAGGCCCTCTACCACTTCCTGTCCCTTCGGACCACGTAACGTCAGGTGCCTCAACGTTTCTTAACCTGTGTTGACTCACCGACTTGTTGCTGTTTCACTCACCTTACGTTTGGGTGTTCTCGTGTCACGTCGGAAAATCTACCACCTGGATATCGACATAAACACTCGTCTTACAACGACAATTCAGATGATTAGGTGTAGTCTGTATAGAACTTTAGAATGGCTAAATAACATCAAATCGTGAATGACACATATTCCGTATTATATCTGTGACTGTATTTCTCTTCTTTTTACCATTTTGTTTCATTATGAAAAACTTCTGACATAAAACTTATATACGACGAACTCCGTGATATTAGTAAATTAAGAGTAATTTCTTCTTACTATAAAATTACAGAGTGATTTCTGTCAGAATGAATAGGAGGGGTAAAGTCTCTTCTCTTTTGTCCGAGTCTCTTCAACACATTGAAGGAGTTCCATTGAGTGAAGTTTTCATCGTTCTAAGTTTGAGTATGGACGACCGAAGAACTTTGGGTATAAGGAAGACGATATAAATCAACGGATAATGCAGTTTTCTCCTCCTTTTATAAAACGGACAGGAAGACCTCAAAAGACAGACAAATCCCTCCTCCCCATACTGACATTTCTACTTTCTAGTACCATTTACAAACTCTCCAAATTCCGACAACGATTTCCTTACTCCGCCCCTATCTCATCCTATCTCCATCCTCTAGTTCTCCATGTTTGATTATACATATTTTATTTATTCGAGATTTCTCTCCCACCCCACTTAACTCTCACATCGTAACTTAATATATGTAACGATACACACTTTGTCTGTCAATCACCCTTCAACGATATATTATGCCCCTCGAGTCAGACCACAAGACACTACTGATCTCCCCACCCTGCCCCCTCCTTCTCCCTCCGAGTTCTCCCTCCTCTATATACATATGAGTATCGACTAAGTGTAATAACATACCTTCTTTGTTTGTACCGTAACATTTCGTCAATAGGAAACTAATTTTTATTAAAAAAATTTACTCCATTTTATTTATTCGATATTCTTATATAACATATTGTGTCCCTTACATCGGTTATAAAATATTATTGATACTTACCTGGAAATTTTTAACACCTCTGTTAATTTTCTAGTTTACCCTTTAGGTTAAGTTCCGAAAATTTGTGTATTACAAGTAACTGTTTAAATAAAATCTTCACTATGAAATTTCAGATTTATTTGTATCAAAACTTTAATTTTTTTTTGTTTTGTTACTTCTTTTATTTTTACTCCGACCTTTAACAAAGAACGACTTCCGTCCGAGGAGATCTTACGAAGGACCCTTGTCTGCAAGTCTCGTCGATTTCCTACAAACCGCAACAAACCGTCTCGGATACGGGTTATCCCTTCCATCTCTGGCCCTATCCCTGCGGGTTCCTGAGAAAGTCGTGTCCCACACCCCAGACGAGACTAGCCTCATCTTTTACTAGATCACCTAAGAGTACGTCGTAGAGACCTTGTTGGGCACCACAAGCCTCGGGCCTTCAAGAACTGACTGTTCGGTCCCGAAGTGGATGAGTGGTCCGTTTTCTCTCTGTCTAGACTTCCGGTTCTCACTTTACCATACAGACCTCCTAACTTCGTACTTCTCTGGCCCCCGGCCTACTGATCAATGTTCCGTTGACATCAAATCTACTTTACTTGCCTTTCCGACCCGTCCCCCTGCCTACCGTTATAAAGTCCCGACTCTGGGTAAGCTGAACTCAACTACCAATACCACATCTCCTTTTCCTCTCACCCTAGTACGTCTAACAAAATTTAAACCTTTCCTGGGGTTTTTACCCCTACCCACATAAATGGATCCCGTTCTTCTCCACTCCTAGACCCCAAACCCACACACCTCGAGTTCCACTACCCTTCTCTACCTCTCTGAGTACTCCGTCTACCATTGAGTCTCAGCGACTTTCCCGAGGTTCCAGGACCGGGGGTCCAGTCTGAATCGTCGAGAGGTGGACCCACACTACCGATCTCGTAGACCGAGGACAGCTTCACAAGACGAACTCACCTAAGGACAATTTACAATTGTACTTGTGGAAACTAATTTTTTTTTTTTTCCACCATAGTCTTTTGTGACCCATTTTTCTCAAATCTTGAGTATAGACCAATTTATCTTTTGTTTCTAACGATTGACCAATTTAGTGATTTTTCGATGAATTTGTAATGTTTTTTCAATGAATTTTAAATTAATTTAGTTAAAACTTTATGGTTGAAACTCTAAAAAGAATATCTGGTCTCCCTAACAGTAATTTGATTAATATCAGTACGATCTAAAGGAGGGACTACAAATAAAAAGAAGACCAATATAAAGTCTGTTAATTATCACAGATTACTGAGGTCCAAAGCACATTAATGGTGGTTACTAATCTTGGAGAGAAAATACCTTACAAGAAATGTGTGTCCGTGAGACCTTCACTTCCTTTAAATACTAATAAGTACTTTCAGAGAGATGTACGACATTTTTTAGTAGTCTGAAATTTTATTTAATTAATAAGTACATATATCGATAAACATCGATCTTTTTTTTTGTCATTTTTATTAAATCCAGGAAAATTTTTCAAGGTTATCAAAGGAAAGTGTGTCTCGGAAAGAAGGGAAGTTAAAATCTTACAATCTCTCATTACTTTTAATTTTACCCTCTCTGTGTCAAAACAAAAATTAAGGAAACTTGCGAACCAAAGATCGGAGGAAAGGGGGGTGATTCACACTTTCATAAAATCCCTTTCAAAGTAGCGTTGAAACAGTTATTAATTAGAAGAGAAAGAAGTTTTTCAGACTGTTACAATGTCATTGTTATTGTCCAGCATTTTGTGAGGGGGATTAACACGTTCCCGAGTAAGAAGGGACGGTCCCAAGTCCAACTGACCTTACACGACTTCAGTGTAAGGTCGTGGAAGGGACCGGTCCTCTTGGTGTATCCTGAGACCTTTCTTACCTACTCTTAGAAACAAAGACGGGAATCTTTCCTCCCGATCCTTCCTCATCATCTCCGACCCTCCGTGTCATCTTTTCCTTTACCCCGACCTTTTGTTTCCCGTTTACTTGATCCCCCTCTCTCACCCAGTCACACATCTTTCTACCCAGTTTATCTTGTTTCTGTTAGGGTTCCCACTTTGGGTAAGTACATTCAATCCCTCCTACTATCTTTTCGTCCAGTCTCCAGGTAGTCATTTCCGGTTTCCGACCCTTAGTGTCCGTCCCCTTTCCTTGTGTGAAGCCTTCCATTTGTGACAACTTACCCCTAGAGTAAGGAAGGGAGAGAAAGTCCTACTATACGAACCTTTAGATTTACCTTTAAAAGAAGTAAATAGACCTTCACTCACTAACTTACCTTTTACTCTTTGACTTAAAACTGTAAGAATGACACTAAATGAATCCTTTGATTTCAATTCTGTCCTAAGATATTACTTAATTCTAAAAAAAAGGATTATGTAAAAACGAAACTTGAAAAACAAAAGTAAACGAGAACGCACTACAAAACTCTCTCACTTAGAACGGGGGTTTAAGGGTTTAGAAAGAAGAATTATTGACAATTGTATAATATTGTAAGTGATCAAAATTTATATGTGAAGTCAATAGAAAATAATTAAATGAACAAACAAGTTGATAGTGGTTGGAGACCAAAATCTTGGACCGGTAGTGGGTCCATTCTAGAGTGTACGAGTAAACGTCAATTAAAGGTAAAGATAAGGTCCGGGGTCCGTCGGCGACTTGATGAAGGACAAAGATCTTTAGACTGATAAGACCTGTAAAGTGTATTTACTTTAATATGTCATATACTAGAAAACACTAATCGAAGAAATGAAACGTAACAAAAACTTCCAGTAGGAACAACAACGTTTGTACAGATAAAGTCAGAAAATAATGACTTAACATAAAATAACATACCGTTATGGTGTAAAACAAATGGATAAGTGGTCGACTATCTGTACACCTAATAAAGGTGAAAAACCAAAAATACTTATTACGACGGTTCTTGTAACGATACGTTCAGAAATACATTAGTATAAAAAATTTCCAATATAAGTCAAATATCGACAATTTTTATAACCGATATAAGAGACACAACATATTATGTAAGAATGTCGAATAAAATACGCATTATCAGACATGGAGTGTTAAGAGATACGAATAGAGTGGGGAAGTAAGAAGACAGAGCGGTAATCATTGGTGTTCAAACAAGAAACATAGACAAAGAAAAGACAAGATCAGTGATCAAAAAAAATTAAGGTGTATATTCACTATATATCAGAAACAGAAGGAGACTGAATAAAATGAATCGTATTAAGGGAGATTCAGGTAGGTACAATAACGTTTATCGTTTTAAAGTAAAAAATATCGACTCATTATAAGACAATATATATATATATGGTGTAGAAGAAGAGGTAGGTGGACAGGTACCTATGAATCTGAAGAAGTTATAGAATCGTCAACCTTTATCACGACGAAACTTGTACACTAGTATACGAAAATAGAGAGAACCAATGTATTCTTTCTTATCTTAACAACTTAGTATACCATACAAATTATAAAATTCTTTGACGGTACTAAAAATTTGACCGACATTTTAAAATGTAAGAGTGGTGGTCGTATACTCTCGTGTTGTTACTTATACGGATAGAAGTATAGGAACGGTTGAATAACGGAAAATAAAAATATAAAATTCAAAGTTGAAATGACTCCATATTAACTGTGTACTTTAACATTCTAAAATTTCACATATAGTACCACTAGACCATATACTTATGTAGCACTTTTCTAAGGGGGTAGAACAATTAATCGTGTAGGTAGTGGAGTACATAAAGAAAACACACACACTTTAAACATTCGAGGTGGGAGAACCGTTTGAAGTTAATATATGATCTCACAATAGTCATATCAGTAGTACAAAATGTATTCCAGTAGTCTAGAATAAATAGAATATCAACTTTCAAACCTGGGAAAATGAATGAAGAGGGATAAAGGGGTGGGAGATCCGGAATCGTTGAGGACAAGATGAGAAAAAGACACTCAAACAGAAATTTTTTTTTTTTAGATGTATAATCACTAAGGTACATCATATACAGAAAGAGACAAACTAATGGAAAGCGAATCGGGAGTCCCAGGTAGGTAAACAACGTTTACGTCTTAAAGGAAAAAGGAGGACAGACTCACTATAACGACACACACACACACACACACACACACACGCACACACACACACACACTATAAAAGAAATAGGTAAGTAGACAACTACTTGTGAATCCAACAGAGGTATAGAACCGTTAACACTTATTTCTACGACGACGACGACGACGATTCAGTGAAGTCAGCACAGGCTGAGACACACTGGGGCATCTACCGTCGGGTGGTCCGAGGGGGGCAGGGACCCTAAGAGGTCCGTTCTTGTGACCTCACCCAACGGTAAAGAAAGAGGTTACGTACTTTCACTCTTCACTTTCACTTCAGCGAGAAGCGTTGGGGTACCTGACGTCGGATGGTCCGAGGAGGTAGGTACCCTAAAAGATCCGTTCTCATGACATCACCCCACGGTAACGGAAGAGGCTTATTTCTACGTCACTTACACTCACAACTACAGAGAAGATATTGGACAAAAGCAGAGGAAACCTACACGTGGGTACTCGCTCTAAAGACCTAGTAAACGATCAAGATAAAAAAAATCTCTTTGAAAGTATGACAAAAGATATCATCGACGTAGTTGGACATAAGAGTGCTGTCCCGTGTTCAGAGGAAAGTCGTGTAGAAACGGTTATGACTAAAGAACAGAAAACCTACTATCAGTAAGATTGTCCATACACTCTACTATAGACTAACGCCACGACTAAACGTAAAAAGACCACTAATCACTAAACTTGTAGAAAAGTAAATGAACAACCGGTAACAAGAGAAGATACCCTTTTACAGATGAGTCAAAGAGACGGGTGAAAAATAAGTAAAACAAAACAAAAAAACGATAACTCAACATACTTAAGAAATATATAAAATTTATAATTGGTGAGTGTCTATATGCTAAACGTTTATAAAAGAGGGTAAGGTACCTAATGGAAAAGAAAAAAAAAAACTACTAAAAGAAACGACACATTTTGAAAAATCAAATTATCTCAAGGTGAAAAAACTAAAACGAAAAGAACGGAAAGGAAAACCACACAGTCTAGGTTTTTATAGTAACGATTCTGGTTACAGTTCTTTGAATGACACATACAAAAGAAGATCCTCAAAATACCAAAGTTCAGTACGAGTTCAGAAAATAGGTAAAGATCAACTAAAAAACATATACCACAACAGAACACGAGTAGAGTCGGGTAACAATCACTACGATAACCGATCCCTACGGACTCCATGAGAAAACCTGTGTAGATGAACACCACTTACTTTCACTTCACTTTCACAATCAATGAGTCAACACGGACTAAGAAACACTGGGGTACCTGATATCAACGGTCCGAGGAGTCAGGTACCTTAAGAGGTCCGTTCTTGTGACCTTACCCATCGGGTTTTTGTAAAGGGACGGACCTCGGTTGCAACACCGACCCAGTCGAGAACACCCAGAATACTAAGGTTGTGTGTAGAGTTGTTGTTGGTAATCCCTTGAAACTTTTTGGTTCTAAATAATGAGTGTCCGGATCCCAAATGTACCGTGTGTATTTCCGGTGTGTCACTCCAACTTTCATCTCGTTCTCTCTCTTATGTTTGGACCCCAAGACGTTAATAACCCAGACTCCCACCCCACGGATCCCAAAACACCTAAATAAGAACCGTTTAAAATTTGTATTCTCGTCCTTAATCCCTCGCCCTTTCCTTTTCACCCTAGTGACTTCACCAATCAATAGATCCAATGGGTCCTGAAAGATTTTCCCCTTAAAATACCCACCCCGTTGAATCAAAGAATAAATCAACAAAATATGATTGACACAGTATGTCGACCGTTGTACAAATCTTTGTGTTGACTAGAAAAAAATTTTTGACATAAAATAAATAAAAACAGACACAACCCAGAAAACAACTTCGAGTACCCGAGAAACAACGAGGACCGTCCGAAAGAGAACATCACTCACCCCCGATGAAAGATCTACGTTTTACGTCTAAGATCTCGAATCTTAGAACCCGAATCAACGAAATGTCGTACACCCTAAGAGGGTCTGGTTCCTAGTTTGGGTATAAGGGACGTAGTCGTCCGTCTAAGAATTGGTGACCCGTCACTCCTTTCAGGGGTTTGACTGGAAACATATAACTAAAACATAGGACTTCGATATGATTTAATCAACTAATCTGGATTGTCACAAATAATCATCTCAGAAATCCTAAAAGAGATATATTATAGGGTAGTTGACGTTTATCTCTGTAAAAATGAAGAAGGAAAGACTAAACCTACGGAAAGAAAGAAAAACCTACGGAACAGATTAACAGACCGATCCTGAAAGTCATGATACAACTTATTTTCCCCATTTTCATCTCTAAAAACAGAATAAGGACTAGAATCTCCTTTCCAAAAGTTTAAAAGAGACAACTCTTACTACAATCTGTACCTGAACAGTGCACGCCGGAAACAATATAACCCCATAGAAGGGAAATATGGGTTAAACAACTCTTAAAAAAAAAATTAGTACTTAACTACAACTTAAAACAAGTTTCAAAAAGACGTAGATAACTCTACCAGTATGTAAAAATTTAGGAAGCAAAACAATTGTACCATATAGTGGAACCAATTAAACGCCTACAATTTGGTAGGAACCTAAGGACCTTATTTAGGGTGAACTGGGTAATAACCAGGAAGTCACTTGACAACTTAAACCAAACGATTATAAACCAACCCCTAAAAACGTAGATACGAGTAGTCTCTGTCACAATATCACGAGTCAGCGAAGTAAGTACAGGTTGAGAGACGTTGGGGTACCTGACATCAGACATCGGACGGTCCGAGGAGACGACTACTCTAAAAAGGTCGTTCTTATGACCTTACCCAACGGTACGGGAAGAGGTCCCAGAGAAGGACTGGGTCTCTAACTGACGTAGATAAGACAGAGAACGTAACGTCCGTCTAAGAAATGGTGACTCAATGACAAGTAATCCCTATAACCGGAAATTAAAAAGTGTTACGGAAACAGACCAAAACCATAGCTCCATTACGACCGGAACATTTTACTCAATCCTTGAGTAGACAGGAGACGTTAAAATACATTCTCAAACTCTTCCTAACCATGATTAAGAAGAACTTCACAGACCATCATGAATGGTCACTTCGATAGTCAAGGACGTGTAAATAAAAAACCCTCCAAAAACTAATGACTAAGTTAGAGTATTGACCATCGACCAAAAATTTCTAAAGGAGAAACACTAAGTCAGAACCATCCAACATACAAAGATCCTTAAATAGGCAAAGAAGATCCAACAGATTAAACAACCATATGTTAACAAGTATCATCAGATAATAATAGGAAACGTAAACACACCACAGTCAACACCATAGAGGAAAAAGTAAATTTTTTTAAAAATAAACTCAAAAAAGAAAAAAAGAAGTATTCAAATTGATTTGCAAACGGATGAAACAAATAAAAACGTTTTTGGTCATGGATCAAAATAACTAAAAAAAAAGGACGACAGAATAAGAGATAAAGTAAATAAAGGAAAGAAGATGATTGAAACCCGAATCAAACAAGAGAAAACCAAAGAACTCTACATTTTAACCTAACGAATAAACTCTGGAAACAAAGAAATTAATTACATCTGTAACCAACAACTCTTAGAGAGAGTCTTGACGAAAACGACGTAGGGTATTAAAAGTATACGACATAAAGGTAAAAGTAAACAGAGTTCAATAAAAAACAAAGAGAAAACTAAAGAAAAAACTGTGTAACTAACAAGTCATCGTACATCAAATTAGGGGATATGAACATTTAATAGGTAAAATAAACAACATTAACTAAAGATCACAGTATAGCAATACCATTCTTTTCTATAATCTGTATTTAAGTCAGAAGAATTTAGTTAATTCTGAATAAGGAACATGTGAACTCTACTTATACGTAAGACGACGACTACCAATCTTACCAGATATTTACAGGTAATTCAGGTAGACCGGACTATACATCAAATTCAAGTGACAAAGGAATAATTCAAAGATAGACCTACTAGATAAGTAGCAATTTTGACCCTCAACTTCAAGGATGACAATAATTCAACGACAGAGAAAGAGAGAAATCCAAACAATCGTAAACGAGTGGTCCGAAGAGAGAGGTATCCTAAAAGGACCATTCTTATGACCTCACCCAAAGGTAAAGGAAGAGATCCCCCAAAAGGACTGGGTCCCTAGTTTGGACCCAAAGGACGTAACTTATGTCTAAAAAAAAAATGGTAGACTCGGTGGTCCCTTTGGTGAAGATACAACCCACGTATTTATAAATGTTTATAATATAGAAGAACAACGTAACTGTGGAAAAAGTAATATATTACTGGAAAGAGAAAGTAACGTCAGAAACCGAATTTCAAATAAAACGGGCCATATTCATATCGATCCCAGAAGTATCCACCACGTCACCATTTCTTAGGTAGACGGTCATGTCCTCTACGTTCTCTGAGTTCAAACTAGGGACCAAGTCCTTCATCCTTTACCGTTGGACGAGGTCATAAGAACGGGTCTTTTAGGGTACCTATCTCCTTGGACCACCCGACGTCAGATACCCCAGACCAAAAACGTCTCTCAACCCGTTATGACTTGTATATATGTGTGTTTATACCAATGGAGACGAAGAAAGTCAAAGGTAGACATACATGATAAAAAAGGTAGGGAAGTGAAAGTCAGACACAAACAAGAATTTCATCTACATAGAGAACATCCGTTGTGTCTCGACCCAGAATTCAAAAATTTTGTAAATAAATCAACACCGTACACCCGAGAGATCAATATCGTACCCGAATTAACGGGGTACCGTCTACCCTAGAATCAAAGGGTTGGTCTCTACCTTTTGGACAGGGGAAGTAACCTTCCACCTAAGGGTTGGTGACCTGGTGGTCCCTTCAAGAAATTTTAATTCAGGAAATTGAAACAACAATACATAAAAATTTTGAATGAACGAATAAATGACATCAACGTGACCCAAAAACAATGACACGTACCCGAAGGAGATCAACACCCCCCACCCCATATAACAATTCCGTGTACCCGAAGGAGATCAACACCTCTCGTCCACATAAGGAACAACACTTCGTACCCGAAGAGTAACGTCACCGAAGAGAACAACTCTACGTGACCGAGATCCACATACCCGAAGTCACCAACACAGTCCGTCCGAGTCATCGACACCGAACACCGGACTTCTTGTGCCCGAGTCATCAACACCACGTGTCCGAATCAACGAGGTACCGTGTACCTTAGAAGGGTCTTGTCTCTAACTTGGGTACAGGGACGTAACCGTCCACTTAAGAATAGGTGACATGGTGGTCCCTTCAGGGAATTAAAACGAAAATCAGGTAAATCGGTGAGATCCAGAAAACTAACACCTTAAATAAAGTAAGTGTGAATTTGGTTATGATCTATACTCTAATGGTGCCGGTAAAACAAATAACAAAAGACTGACGGAAGAGTAAAGAAATAAGGACAGAAGAAGAGAACGGGAGAGGCAAACTAAACGATGAAAAGACATCACCATACGAATCTAAAGAAGGAGAAAGACCATTTCTTAGACGGACGTTACGTCCTCTGGAACGAAGTTAAGGACACAGTCCTTTTATACGACCTCTTCCCTATCCGATGGATGAGGTGCAAAGAACCCGAAGGGACCACCGAGTGTACCATTTCTTAGACGGACGTTACGTTCTATGGACCTAAGTTAGGGACTCAACCCTTCTATGGGACCTCTTCCCTTGTCGAGGGGTGTCATAAGACCGGACCTCTTAAGGTACCTGACATATCAGGTTCCCCAGTGTTTCTCAGTCTGTACTGACTCACTGAAAGTGAGTGAGAGAAAGTACCAATCCAAAGATGGAGAAATAGAAAACACATAGATGACATCTTAAAATAAAACAACAACGAGACTCCGAAGGTATTTTGTGGAATATAAATATTGTTAGATAAACTTCAACTATTGTTGAATTGAAACTTGTGTAATATTTCGATATATAAGAATAATAGAAAGAGGTAAACTACAAAACTACAGTGTTAAAGAAAAATGGAACATATAGGTAGTTGTTTAATAAAATTAAAATTGACAAAATTTAAGAAATAATAAATTGGAAGATAGACCTAAATATTCACTAAATGGGTTGTCGTTATATCGTCCTCTCACAAGACTCAAATTGATGTATAAATGGAAGTGACCACTCTAAATATAAAAGTACAAAAGAACAATGATTAATCGTAGGAAAACAAATCCAAATTCTTCAGAAAAATTATAAAAAATGAACCAGTCGGATCATCACGACTTGAGGCAGTCGAAAACGAAGAAACCTTTTAAGGAATAAAAAGGAAGTTGAGGCTTCCTTTTGAAACGACCCCTTCATAAGAACCAACCGTCACAAAAAGGAAGTCGAAAAACTTATACAGTATGTGGAACGAAGAAGGGACGTTTCAAAGACGACTTTTTAGACAACTATCAAAATACCCATAAGGAAACATACATTACAACAAAAAGAGAACGACGAAAATTCTAAGAGAGGAACAGATATTAATTTAAAAGTCATCAATTTTACACAGAGTCACACTGATTGGTAGAAAAGTTAATGTAAAGGTCACCCACAATTCACCATAAAGTACACTAAAATCAAACGTAAAGGAATTGTTAATTACTACAATTCGTAGAAACGTACTTGAATAATCGATGAATATATATGTATACCGTAGTGACTGAGGTACCTGTATTTAGACTCACTTGAGACCCACAACCACTACCTGTCCCTCCGGACCGTTCGACGTTAAGTACCCCAGCGTTTTTCTCAGCCTGTGCTGACTCACTGACTTCACTTCACTTCACTTCACTTCACTTCAGAGAGTCAACACAGACTGAGAAACACTGGGGTACCTGACATCGGATGATCCGAAAAGGTAGGTACCCTAAGAGGTCCGTTCTTATGACCTCACCCAATGGTAAAGGAAGAGGTCCCCTAAAAGGATTGGGTCCCTAGCTTGACCCCAGAGGGTGTAACCTCCGTCTGCAAAATTGGAGACTCGGTGGTCCCTTCGACGGTTTATATACATAGTCAAGTCAAGTCAACTTAAGTCAGCGAGTCAACACAGGCTGAGAAACGCTGGGGTACTTAGTGTCGTCGGTCCGGAGGGACAGGTAGTGGTTGAGGACCTCAAGTGGGTTTGAGTACAGGTAGTTCAGTCACTACGGTAGGTTGGTAGAGTAGAAGACAGTAGGGGAATAGGACGGGGGTTAGAGAGGGTCGTAATCCCAGAAAAGGTTACTCAGTTGAGAAGGGTACTCCACCGGTTTCATAACCTCAAAGTCGAAATCGTAGTCAGGAAGGTTACTTGTGGGTCCTGACTAGAGGAAATCTTACCTGACCAACCTAGAGGAACGTCAGGTTCCCTGAGCGTTCTCAGAAGAGGTTGTGGTGTCAAGTTTTCGCAGTTAAGAAACTGCGAGTCGAAAGAAGTTTCAGGTTGAGAGTGTAGGTATGTACTGGTGACCTTTTTGGTATCGGAACTGATCTACCTGGAAACAACCGTTTCATTACAGAGACGAAAAGTTATACGACAGATCCAACCAGTATTGAAAGGAAAGTTCCTCATTCGTAGGAAATTAAAGTACCGACGTTAGTGGTAGACGTCACTAAAACCTCGGGGGTTTTATTTCAGACTGTGACAAAGGTGACAAAGGGGTAGATAAAGGGTACTTCACTACCCTGGTCTACGGTACTAGAAACAAAAGACTTACAACTCGAAATTCGGTTGAAAAAGTGAGAGGAGAAAGTGAAAGTGGTTCTCCGAAAAATCAAGGAGAAGTGAAAGACGGTATTCCCACCACAGTAGACGTATAGGCTCCAATAACTATAAAGAGGGCCGTTAGAACTAAGGTCGAACACGAAGAAAATGTATATATTTAAAGTCATTTTGTATATGTGTTATAAAACGGGTAAAATTTTAAACTAACAGAATGATAACTTGACATTCTCAATAAATATTCAAGAACTATGTTCAAAAAAATAGTTTATATACTAATGTTTATAAAAGAGTGAATAGAAAGGTAAAAGAATTACCACAAAAATTTCGTGTTTTCAAAATTTAAAACTACTACAAGTGAAGAAATTATATAACACGAAAACCGTAACATAGATCCTTTAGAAACGGGTACGGGTCTTTCTATATAAAGGTACAAAAAGAGATTTTCAAAATATCAAAAGTATGAATGTAAATCCAGAGACTAGGGGAAGACAATTAAAAAAACCAAAACCACATTCCATTCCCGGATTTAAGTAGAAAACGTAGGTTATTGAATTTTTCTTTAAAAAAAATAACCTCATATCAACGAAATGTTACAACATAATCAAAGATGACATGTCGTTTCACTAAGTCGGTATGTACATGGATATCGGACAGAAAATCTTCAAAGAAAGGGTAAATCCAGTGGCGTCTCGTAACTCATCTCAAGGGATACGATATGTCATACAAGAGTAATGAATAAATAAAATACGTATCACCACGTAGGTTATCGAATTTTTAAAAAAAACCAGTACGGGGTGTCGTACACCCTGGAATCAAGGGACTGGTCCCTAACTTGAACGTGGGGGACGTAACCCTTACGTCTTAGAATTGGTGACTTGACGGTCCTTTTAGGGAGGTTATTGAAATTTTCTTTCCTTAAATCTTTTTATTTGTAATGTAAAAAAAAGTATTATATTAACCCTATACACTGTGGTACAAAAAGGAAATTGTATGAATTCTGATGGATTATAAAAGAATGTAAAAATAAAAAATAAAAAGAAAACAGATAGAGGAGGAAATCCTATTAACGATCTCCGCCTTTACCGGAAAAGAGACAAAAGGTAACGACATAGGAATTACGAAACGTTTACCATCCATAAGTGATTTATAAACTACTCACTCACTCACTTACTTATTTACTCACTTTACGATCCCAACAGTTATTCAGTCTTTTTCGTTTTTACAAAAATAATGGAGTCATCAACTCCCTCCTTATATCTTACCTCTAAGATCTCGTCCTTCGTCCTCCGTCCCTCACATCGTGATCCCACACTCGTGAAGGGAATCCGAAACGTAAAGGAAGGCACGGCGAGAGTAGGTCTTGAACACGGACGTGGACACTTACACGACTACTTCATAGAAAACCGGTGGGGTTCACACCAAAAACTCCCCTTAACTTACAACATCAATTAATCCGGTATTCGGAATATATAATAAGTAAGTTGTCCATATAAACACAGGGACCAGTGTATGGTCCGTGAAACGATCCTAAACCTCTGTTCCGTCCACAAATGACCCCGAAGAGACCACCGAGTCTCCAATTTCGTAGACGGACGTTACGGCCTCTGGACCCAAACTAGGGACCCAACCCTTCTAGGGGACCTCTTCCTTTGCCGTTGGGTGAGGTCATAAGAACGGACCTCTTGGGGTACCTGCCTCCTCGGACCACCCGATGTCAGATGACCCAACGTTTCTCAGTCTGTACTGACTTGCTGAAGTGAAAGTGTCCACAAATAGGACGGGAAAACTTCACCATTCGAAGGTCCGTGAATGATTGATCAACACACTGGAACTCTTATTATACATTGAAGAGTTTCGAACAAAGGAATAAATATTTAACTCCTAACATTTCATCGATGAAGTAAACTAAAACTGTTCATAATTCAGTAATAAAATTTCTTTACTGACGAAGATACCATATAGTGTTTATAAAATTTACCATAATAATAATCAACAAGTTGGACAGTGAATTCTGTCTCAATAAGATATAATGACTCAGAGTTGAAGTTAAATTATACGATAATTACTAAGATTAATGGTACCCAGTTACTTAGTAGTTCCCTGTGTTTTATTTGTAAAGAGAAACTTTAGAATTTTGAACAAATATTTCCGTTATGTATGAGAACTCCTTTTTTGTTTAAGTTTGTTATATCTTCGTATATGTTATTTTTCATCTTGGAGGAGAAGGTGTGTGTGTTGGGTAAGGAGTCTCCATTAGTGACACTTGTTAGGAAACAGAGGGGAAGGTCTTTCAGAGTTCGTATACGTGTAAGAATCTGTTGTTTGTCGTTCACGTTAGTCCATGATAATTGATCAATAGTGATTGTAAGAGTGAAGACTCATACATCACCTCTCGAAAGTCGTATATAATAAAAATAAGTCTTAAGAAATAAAAAATAATTTTATACCAACTAAAAGTTACAACATAATAAAAGACCATATGTTGACTAAATCAAAAGATTATATATATACACACACACAACTACGGAAGTTTTACACCATGACCCCTTTTTTTTTACACCATGACCTCTTCTTAAGACTTTCAGGGAACCTGTCGATCCACTAGTTTGGTCTGTTGGAATTCCCTTTAGTCGGGACTTATGAGTAACCTTCCTGACCGCGACTTCGACTTTGAGGTCATAAAAGCCAGTAGACTACACTTGTCGGTTGAGTACCCTTTTCAGGGACTACGACCCTTTCTAACTTCCGTCTTCTTCTTCTGCAGTCTCCTACTCTACCGACATACCGTAGTGCTTACGTTACCTGTACTTGAACCCGTTTAAAGTCCTCTACCACTCCTTGTCCCTCCGGACCACACGACGTCAGGTACCTCAGTGTTTCTCAAGTTATGCTGGCCCGTCGACTTTTTGTTGTTGTTTACACACACACATATCTGTATACACATATATATATACATATGTAAACATGCATATAAGAAAAAGTCTAAGAAAGGTAATATCCAACAATGTTCTATGACTTATATCAAGGGACACGATACATCATCCTGACAACAAATAGATGTCTTACTCATAAAGAATTATAAGAGTTGTTTTACTTTTCTTTTCAAGAGAATTCGAAGAACTCTTTCAGACGTCCGACGTCCGATGAAGAGAGAGGTGGGGGTGCGAGACGTCAGGGTCCAGGACATCGAAGATCGTCAGCCTCTGACCGTGGACGGGTGGGTGCGAAAGAACCGGACACTGGCCGACACCAGTTTGGCCGTCGTCTCTCACCCCCACCCCCACACCCATCATTTCTTCCTTCTCTTTTGTTTAAAAGGTACTCAACAACTTTTTCTCGTTGTCCTCATCTTAGCTTAACTGGATTCTTTGGTCGTGTGTTTTTTACAAAATAATGTACATAAATTTATTTTCCATAGTCCTTCTTACAAGATCTTTCCTAATTTTCCGTTACTTCCTGATCCGAGAATTTCATCATCGTTGTCGACGAGTTCGACACAACACCCGCCACTCTTTCTGAAACCCCAGGGATACCAGTTTGGACAAGGGATCTTCATATCCTTTCTCTCTCTCACTTCCTCTCTTTAGGGGAGTCTTTACACTTTACCGTTCTACCGTTCTAACCCGGGTTACGGTCTCTTGTCTACCCCTTTGAAGCGGGAAGAAGTGACTTTCGAGTTGAAGTGAAGGAGGTGTAAGGTGAACGAATAAGAAGAGGGTGGAGCGACGAGAGTCGGGGTGACGAAGTGAAGTGAAGACACTCCCCGAAACGATCTGGAGTTAGGGGTCGGTTCTAAGATCTACTATCTAAAGAGGGACTGGTGTTCACAAAGAGTCACCAATCTACAATTTCGTTCAATGTAGACTTTGTCTCTAAGGCTAGTAGAGACTCCTACATCTTTTTCTAGAGACGAACAACGGAGAAAGAAAAACGAATGAGTAAATTAGAACCAAGAGACTTAATAAAGGTGGAGGGGAATCTGGACTTTCCTTCCAATATCTTACCAAATCTCGAAGATTTACTCCGACAATCTCACACGGAGTCGGATGTCCCGACCGAACCTCGGGTGTGGGTTCTTTCGTTTTAGAAAGGAACCCACCCCGAACGGATCTGTATTTCAAAAATGGTACGGAGATTCGTTCCCTTTGAACCCGGTTCTAATATAACCCGTCCATTATTTTAATTCCCGTTATTTTGGTCTATTTGGTAGATAAATTGTCGTTAAATTCTACCTCCCGAGGTGCTCGAACGAGAGTTCAAGAAAGTTCATCAAAGGAGATATCTCTTTTTCGAAAAAAGTCCCCAGAACCGAACTGACTTTCCCCCAGTCACGTAAATAGGTTGTGGGTCACTCTCATTCATCGTCGAGTCTCCCCTCAGAGATCTTATACATAGGGAACGAGATTACGGTTCTTACTAGGGGAGACTCGACAAATTTGGAGAGTCTTGGAAAAATAGTCGGTACCTTAGTCCTCTCATCTCCAAGGATTGACGTGGGGTTACAAGTAATGTCTTAATAAATGTTATCGGTTCCATACCTTCGTTGGATTCACAGGTGACTGTCTACTTACCTATTTCTACACCATGTCTATATTTTACCTTATAATGTGTTGGTATTTCTATTTACTTTAGAACGGTAAACGTTGTCGTACCTACCTAGGATCTCCCCTTTTCTGGTGAAGGTATACTAGAGTGATACACATCTTAGATTTTTTCGTTTGTGTGATACTTACTTTTATCTGTATATCTATATCCCTGTTTGTCCCCTCCCTCCACCCTCACCCTCCCTGTTCTATCCACTTCCCCTAAATCTTTATGTTTAGAGGTCAGTATTCATTTGATACCCCTACATTATATATCATATTCCTTGTACTGGTTATATAACATTGTTAAAACATATCCCTGTCTACTGAAGGGACCACCGAGTCTGTCATTTCTCAGACAGACGTTACGCCCTCTGGACACAAACTAGGGCCTAACCTTTCTAGAGGACCTCTTCCTTTACCGTTGGGTGAGGTCATAAGAGCGGACCTTTTAGGGCACTTGTCTCCTCGGAGAATCCGACGTTAGGTACCCCAGCGTTTCTCAGCCTGTACTGACTCGCTGAAGTGAAAGTGAAAGTGTCTACCAATGATTTGAATGCCACCAGTAGTAAATTATTATATACGTTTACAGTTTAGTGATACATCATGTGGACTTTGATTATATAACATACAGTTAATATAAAGTTAATTTTTAATTTGCTTTTTTCTCTCACCTCCAGGTCCTGGTTAGACAGATCTCAATTAACACCTAACTAAATGTGTAATTTGTAGTTTGTAAGACATTTCTACCTTAGCGAAGGAATTGGAGTTTGTAGCACCATTATACAACGAAAATTCCCTAATGCTTCGTTTTTGTACTTTCAAGTCAGTCTAAGAGTTTTGATGGAGTGTGTCTGTAGGATTTGTATACATCCATACACAAATACGTATATAGATAACCGAAGGGTCCACCTCGATTGTCATTTCTTGAGTGGATGGTTATGGTCTCTTAGTCCTCGGTGCCCAAACTAAAGACCCAACCCTTGTCAGGGACCTCCTCCCTTACCGTTGGGTGAGGTCATAAGAACGGACCTCTGAGGGTACCTGTCTCCTAGTACCTCCCACCCCCCGTCACCTCCGATGTCAAGTACTCCAGCGTTTCTCAGCCTGTGCTGTGTGTCTACGTGTGGAGGTGTGTAGGTGTGGATGTGTATGTATGTCCATTTTATTGATTTAATTCCATTTGGAGATTTATCGAAAATACAAAAATTCGTTATCGTTTATAAAAGATAGTTATTTATGAACGAGAAAAGTTAAAAAAAAACGTATAATGTTTAAAAGATTTATAGTACACCACTGACCCAGAGATTTATAATTTATTTTATAGGAAGATAACGAACATTTATCATAAAAGATCAATTCTTCACCGTGTTTTCTAAGCCTCTGACGTAATAAGAAACCCCAGACTCATCGCCAATACACCCGTGGGGCCCATCACTTGGCGACCAAGTACTTTGTGACGGTTCTTACCGGAAGTAGGTCTGGGGTCCGGTTCAAGTCGGTCGTCGTCACTTAGTTGTTCCGGTTCTTCCTGATCCGTTTTCATGTTTAAAGATGGAAACAGTCTTAGGATCCTTAAACCGTTGAGAAGAGTTAAACAGAGTAAAAGGAGACAGGATATAGGTTAGTTAATGGTTGCACCGAGTCAACCTCAGTAGAGGATATACAGGGGGTCAGACAGGTGAGAAGAAAAGAGATAACGGAGAAAGGGTCCAGTCTGACCGACCTAATAATGTTTAGAAGGGTCCACCCGTTCTAGGTGAGAACAGGGGAAGATTCACGGATGTGATGCCGGTCCACCTAATTTTTTGTTTCGTTTCCGAAGGGACCCCCGAGTCACCATTTCTTCGGTGGACAATCACGTTCTCTGTATCCAAGTCAGGGACCAGTCACTCCTCGGCATACGACACCCCGTTGGCTCGTGTACACGGTGTTGATAACTCGGACACGAGATCTCGGACCTTCGGTGTCGATGTCTCGGGTACACAGTGTTGATGACTTCGGGTTTGAGATCTCGGGATCGAGACGTTGTTCTCTTCGGTAACGTTTTTCTTAGGGTACGTTCCGTCAATCTCTCATCGGGGCGAACGGAGTTGATCCCCTTTCGGGTGCGTCGTTACTTCTGGGTCACGTCTGATTCACTTAGTTATTTATTTTAATAACGTTCTTTATTTTTGTTCGTAGATGGTTTCGTCAGAAAGGAGAATTGTCAAAGGTAACCTATGGGAAAACGAGAATCTGACTTTTAGTTTTAGGTGTAACTCCGGATCTCCGGCCCTTGGTCAACGGGGAAGAGGTGGAAGGTGAGAGAAGGACATGGAGTGTAGTATCAAGAGGTAGGCGAGGTAACGGGATGGAGGAGTCCCTAGGAGTGTCGAGTCCTACAAACTTCTGTCTCTTCTATGTCCAGGGACTTAAAAGGGTTTCGAGGAAACCACTAAGACTTGGTGACGATACCAACTTCACTGATCTGATTTCTACCTTGGTAACCTTTTAACACAATACCATTCAAACATGGACAATCGTACTTCCAAACCGAACCCGGTTGAGATATTTTAGTGACGTCTACCACTAACGTTGGTACTTTAATTTTCTACGAACAAGGAACCTTCTTTTCGATACTGTTTGGATCTGTCACATAATTTTTCGTCTCTATGGTGAAACGGATGTTTACAGGTCTAGTCGTCAGTACATACCTACACTCTCAACCTTGTATTTCTACCGACACACTGGTTCTTAATTGGGAAAGTTTGACACCACGACCTCTTCTGAGAACTCTCAGGGAACCTGTCTTTCCTCTAGTTCAGTCAGTTAGGATTTCCTTTAGTTGGGACTTATAAGTAAGCTTCCTGACAACTACTTCAACTTCGAGGTTATAAAACCGGTGGAGTACACTTCTCAACTGAGTAACCTTCTGAGGTCATGACCCTTTTTAACTCCCGTCCTCCTCTTCGTCTACTATCTCCTGCTCTACCAACCTACCGTAGTGGTTGAGTTACCTGTACTCAAACTCGTATGTGGCCCTCCATCACTGCCTATCCCTTCGGACCACACGACGTCAAGTACCGCAGTGTCTCAACCTGTGTTGACTCACTACTTGTTGTTGTTGTTGGGATGTTTCATCCGTTTAAGGGTTTGACCGTTCAGTGATCGGTTTACAAGATGTGCTCCTCCAGTGACAACGATGAAGACGATGGGCTTTTCCCAAATTTCTCACTCAATGTGTGTTAGGTGAACCATCTACGGAAAAATGAAAGATCTTTTCGATCGATTATATACGTTAAGACTCTGACTCCTACGTAAGTGTGTTTTCGAAACTTTACAATAATCTACTTCGTCTACCAAGGATACATTGGTGTTTGAGTCGACCCTTGCAGAAAGAGACTGGAAGGAGAAACATCTAAATAAGGACAATATTGTCGTGCACAATTCACCTAAATCTACACGAGACTCAGGTCAACACAAGGTCTTTACTCTGTTGATCATTTCCGTTTCAGACTAGTTTGACTCATAAAGACAGAGGGTCAAAGTAATCTCTTTCTGAGGTTACACAACAGTTCAAGTGAAAAGACGGCTCGAGAGTACGTAACGCAAACCTTTCGTCCTAACTTAAACAAACAGGGACGATAAATATCGTGGGTGACTCAGGAGTCGGTCAACACCCTCCTACACTGACGCAAATCTAAGGGTAGGTTCAACATACACTGTCATAGACCGTGGGTAAGTTGTCGACGTCAGTAATGACCCTCTCATTCGTGTTTCCCTTTATTTAGTTGAAAATTACAGTCCTACAGTGTGGGAAAGATTGCAAAAAACCTATATTTACTCCGTGATACTATATTAATCAGAACTAGAATAGAGGGATATCAGGTTACTGATGAAATGACCTCCCATGATAGACATTGTGGTTGTCTAAATTAAATTAATATTTTTCTTCGAAAGGTCTAATCTGTTTTTACAGAAGAATTTTTTTACTACTAAAATACTTCCATTATATATGCAGTCAAAGGTTTCAGTTTACAAGTTTTCCTGTATGTCCCTTTTTACATAGGTTGAGGGTGTGGACATGAAGTTGGTAAGTTAAGGGATCCGTTTGTATCATCGGTCCTAAAATTGGACAGGTCTCTATAGAATACGTAAATGTGTGTTTGCATGTATGTGTGTCTGTGTGCGTGCGTGTGTGTGTGTGTGTGTGTGTGTGTATCGACTTATAGAACAAAAAAGAGAAAAGAATAGACAAAAAAAAAAAAAAAAAAAAATCGATGTACCGTATATCATAGAGTCAAGGGTATGATCCCTAATTTAAACACGGGAACCGTTACCCTTCGTACCTCAGGATTGATGGCCTCGGGGTCCCTTAAGGGAATGAAAATTTTATCATGAACGATTAACAAGGTGTAGTTTATACATCTCTACCCGGATTGAAGTAACAATTACTGACACAAGGTATGTTACTAGAACTGACGGTTCACTTGGGAAGAGATGGTACTTCTGGAAACAACTGAAGAGTCGAGAGTCCATCCTGGGTCTTTCAGGTGGTATTGGTAGAGTCAGCCTTTGATAGGTAATTGGATATAAGAAGGAAGATTAATTTGTCTGGATGACACCGAGAACTTACCTCGAGATTAGCAACGAGAAAGCACTTGAGTGACAGAGACGACTGGTCACTAGAGTAAGAAGACCAGGAACCAGAAGAGTAGAAACCCACCATGACCCTCCCCCTACGTAAAGATTCTAGGAAAAGTCGGAAATGGAAGACAGTCAGACACTGATCTGCTCCAGTTTCCCGGAGAGGTTCAGATGTGAACCTAGTCGTTGAATATAAAAGGAATCAAAGGAAGTATTCGAGAAATTCCTACTCTTTTAGAGACGTACGTCACAGGGGAGGGTTACAGGCCGTCCTTATCATCGAGATCTTTACAAGCAACTAAAAGACCCAATAGTACATTTCACGATACGTAATTATTAAGGAGGTTAGGATAATGACCTTTATCCAGTTAATTGGGTCAAAGAAAGAAACTCCTGTTCACTATTCTTAGTACCATGAACACGAGATAGTCTGGTCAACCCTTGTTAAACTGGTCATATAGACTGAATCCGTCAGACACGTAAGGACCGGACTAGATATAAGTATAATAATCGTTAAACTTCCCATCTTCTCATCAAAATCTTTATTTCTCCTGTAACCCCTACCGTTTTAAGTTTGAAAAATAAAACATCTACACCTTTTGGTTCCGAATCTTAGACTCTCTAAACAGATTCCTAATATTGAGTGGATCACTATCTTGGGCCTCTTCCGTTATCGTGGGGTGAGGTCATGAGAACGGACCTTTTAGGGTACCTACCTCCTCGGACCTTCCTACGTCAGGAACCCCAACGACTCCTAACCTGTGTCGATTCGCTGAAGTGAAAGTGAAAAGTGAAAGTACGTAACCTCTTCCTTTACCGTTGGGTGAGGTCACAAGAATGGACCTCTTAGAGTCCCCACCCCCTCGGACCACCCGACGACAGATACCCCAACGTGTCTCAGTCTATGCTGACTTCACTGAATCGTCATCACTATCTTGGTCCCAATTCTAGACCGAAAGACCTCAGAATAAGATCTCTTTTTTTTCCTACCCCCTTGTCTTAGAAATACCTCACAATGATATGTAACAGTAATTAACCTTGAACGACAAGGTACTTTGATACGCGTGGATGATACATCCTATACTACCAAACATAAAATGATGTGAAAAAGTAGACTTTTTAATTTAATTATTTGGACGAATGGAATGTTCCACCATCTTCCTAATATTCTCTACGGATATCGCAGGTCCCTTTCGGGGTCCGTACATTTCCAATGGATGTTAATAATAGATTTCTAGAAGTGTTACTTTACAGTAAAACATCAGATTAAAGGAGAAATGAACTAAAAAAACCTCCTCTCCCTCAACCTAAATTTATTAGTTTAAAACAATTCCCTTCCATGTGGAAAGACAATAATGAGACTATTTTCAGTATCGGTGAGTAATTGAATCGGAAGTAGAATTTTATCTTCTTAATAGGGACCAAAAACAGGGTAAAAGTCACTGATGCTTCTGATTCTTTTAAAGTAAATAAGTGTGTATTGAAAAAAAAAAGTTAGTCTCAAATTTGTGTTGAGAAAATATTTTAAATTTTTAAAATAAATAAATATATGAATAAAAACCAACGTCAGACAGAAACAACGATACGGACCTGAAAGAGATCAACGTCACTCGTCCCCCGACGAGAGATGAACATAACTAATCCGAAGAGTAACACCACCGAAGAGAACAACGTCTTGTGTCCAAAATCTGTATGCCTGCAGTCATCAAGACGTATAAATGAGACGTTGTACACCTAGGAATGGTCTGGTCCCTAACTTAGGTACGGGGGACGTAACTGTCCACCTAAAGATAGGCGACACGGTGGTCCCTTCAGAGTAAATGCGTTTAGAAGTACAGAAAACGGTTTGGTAGAGATAATAATGAATGAAAAATAAAAATAAATTTATCTGGTTGAAAATTCATTAACACATATCAATACAATGTTATATCTTAAGAAATAGCAAGGTTAAAATCATATACAAGACGACTTTACTCGTGACCTTGAGAATTCATTTTTCCATAACGATAAGGTGAATCCTTTATGTCTCACTTTACACAAGTCAACTTTCTAATCTTCTGAAACCAAATTTAGGGTCAGAACGAGAAACCATCAGTACGTTAAAACTTGTTCCACAGAGTCAAAATAGATATCTTACTACTCGTATTATATATTAAGTGTCACAAAAATACCATTGTTTATTCTAGTCCACATACCATCGTGAAACTTTTTTAAATACTGTCACGTGTAATAATCAATAACAATTTATTTCCCTTTTGATCGTCCAACCCTCTTCTCTCACCATGGTAAATTATCACCTGTCAAATAAGTCTTCCACCCTCCTATATCTTTTGGGGTTGTAGAAATTCTCACCTATATCCCAAACGGACTTACCAGGTCATCATTTCTTGGACGGACAGATACGTCCTCTAAGTTGTCTACACTTAAGCTAGGGACCCAGTCCTTCTAAGGGGACCTCCTTCTTTACCGTTAGGTGAGGTCATAAGAACGGACCCTTTGGGGTTCCTGTCACTTCGAACTGTCCGATGTCAGGTACCCCAGCATTTGAGTCTATGATGAATCGGTGACTTGTCGTTGTATCTAGTCACGTCGATACTCTTCCCCAACTTTTACCGTTTTGTCAGTTGTTTTTAGAACGATTTCCTCTCCCGTGTTAGGTGAATGTAAGTGAAACTACTTTTCTTGAACACGTTGCACTTTGACGCCGTTCAAATACATTTCAAAATTTTGATGTCGAAGTTTGTCTATTGATTATTCTTGGAGGACATATCGACTCCTTCGAGATAAGTCGTGAGAGACCACTGGATTTACCCTTCTTTTAGAGTCTTCTCCCTTATATATATGTACATACCAGCTAAGGGAAACGACATGTCGTCTTTGATTGTGTTGTAAAATTTCGTTAATATGAGGTTATCTTTACTTAAATTTTTAATTTTTATATCGTGGTTCACAATTTTGAATTAGTATATATTTTACTTATTTTCTATAGAATTGTCATTAAGTATAAAAATATAAGATAACGTTAGTAAGTCAAAAGATTCTGATTATATTAAAAGAATGAACTAGAGATCTCATATTACGTTTGGTACAGTTCTCAGGGTTTATGACTACTGAATTTAACGTTTCATCCTTATCAGTTCTGATGTTCGAGGGGTTCGTTTGGTACGAATGAAATTATTTTTCGAGAAACCGGACGTTCTCCGAGTCATCGTACGTGACAGGTCGTCAGAACGACCACACCACGATTCCGAACCCGTCGTACTACTACCTCTCGAAGCACTTCATATAGTTCGGACCCGAGTTCTTGAACTTGGAGTAACGTAACACGACCTCTGACAGACTCACTGGTTCTGTTTCTTACCCGTGTTCCACACCCGGACGTTTCACCGTCTGTTTTGACCGTCGTAGTTATAGAGACCCTGCTACACCGGTTGGACTAGGTCGGACCTCTGTGATAGATCGAGTGATTTTCAACAAGCCACAAGTGGCCAACACACGGTTACACGTGACCGGTGCCCACACGAGTAGTCTTCTAACCTCTTAAGACATACCAAATAAGACTCCAAGGATTGAAGTCACTCGGTTTGGGTCTGATGTCACGGGTCGTCGATGGGTTGTTCTGCCAAGTCTTGTCGTCAGAATACCGAGGGACCTGAGGGACGGTGAAGAGGTCGGAGATTCTTGGTCTTGTGTAACCTGACTCGAGGGGTGGTCCAGGACCACCACCGGACGTGGGGGAGTGTAAGGGAGGCTGGGGTGCGGGGGTCGTGAACTTAATAGACTTCAGTCGAGTTGGTGTCGACGACGGGAGGACCGGGGAGGTCGTTGGTACAGTCATTTCCGTTTTTTTTGGGTCTCTTCGTCGTTTTCTTTCTTGAAAAAGGAGGGACGTTGGTCGGTATTGGGTACAAACGATCTCTTGTGTCGAAAGATGACTCGACGTCCGAGACACCTCGGTCCTCCATATCCTCAGTGATTTCAAGTGACACGCCCTCACCACTTGTCATCGGATTAGGTGGGAGTTGGGCATGAGGGGAGGAACAGGTCGACTTCGACGGACAGAGGACCCTAAGTCCCACGAGACGGAGGGAAGGAAGGAGAAAGCTTTGTTACCAATGTCAGACAAAGAAGACACACTACACCTTCAGATTAACTTAGGGAGGAAAGATTATTTACAATGGTGAGACAACTTTTTTATTTTTATTTTTCGAGAAACCTTACATAAGGTTGGGAAAGGATGAGAGAAATGAAGGACTAATGGACGACAGGGGAGGACAAGAGTGACCACTGGAACAGACGTTGGAGTACTTCTTTGATCTCCCTCGGTCGACCTGGTGACGGTTGAAGGACAGAGACTTAGAGGTACCGCTGTGACGGAAAGGGAAGAGGGACCTGGAGAAGAGACTCAGACTTCGTAGGATGAGGGACAACCTTGAAGAGTGAGAGAGACGGAAGACAAGAACACCGAGATTGGAGCGGGAGTGACGTCAAAAAAGAGTAGTCGTAATTTGTAAAAGTGAGGAGTGCGACAGGTGTCAAGGGTACACCGTAACGAAACTGAGAGATAGGAAATGTGGTTTACACAAGGTCGTTTTAGAGAAGGATCACAGGATAAAAGAGGAGAAGAAGTGAGGATTAGAAGGTTCAATCAGAGGTTTAAAGGAAAAGGAGGTTCTTACGATAAAAAAGAAGGTTTCAAATTAGGTGTCTTTAAACATATATGATAAATATGTTTATCACATTATTTCTTATTTATATATCTTAAACCGACATCACGGTTTATTTAACATTACGATGTATCTAGCAGGTATGCGAGGGTAAAGGTTCATACACTGAAGAAAAAAAAATAGTCCACTTATCCAAAGTACCGTCGGTGTGATTGAAAAAAAAGGTGATTTCCTTATTTATTCTAACGGCCCTCTTTATAGTTATTGGAGTCTATACGCCTACTGTGGTGGGAATACCGTCTTTCACTTCTCCTTGATTTTTCGGAGAACTACTTGCACTTTCTCCTCTCACTTTTTCGACCGAATTTCGAGTTGTAAGTCTTTTGCTTCTAATACCGTAGACCAGGGTAGTGAAGTACCCTTTATCTACCCCTTTGTCACAGTCTGAAATAAAAAACCCCCGAGGTTTTAGTGACGTCAACCACTGACGTCGGTACTTTAATTTTCTGCGAATGAGGAACTTTCCTTTCAATACTGGTTGGATCTATCGTATAACTTTTCGTCTCTGTAATGAAACGGTTGTTTCCAGGCAGATCAGTTCCAATACCAAAAAGGTCACCAGTACGTACCTACACTCTCAACCTGACACTTCTTTCGACTCGCGACTTCTTAACTGCGAAAACTTGACACCACAACCTCTTCTGAAAACTCTCAGGGAACCTAACGTTCCTCTAGGTCGGTCAGGTAAGATTTCTAGTTGGGACCCACAAACCTTCCTGACTACGATTTCGACTTGGAGGTCATGAAACCGGTGGAGTACACTTCTCGACTGAGTAATCTTTTCTGAGACTACGACCCTCCCTAACCCCCGTCCTCCTTTTCCCCTACTGTCTCTTACTCTACCGACCTACCGTAGTGGCTGAGCTACCTACACTCAAAGTCACTTAAGGCCCTCACCCACTACCTGTCCCTCCGGACCGTACGACGTTAAGTACCCCAGCGTTTCTCAACCTGTGCTGACTCGCTGACTTGACTTGACTTGACTTAACTTTCCTTATTTCGTACCGGGCGAAGTTTTTGTTGACCAGATGGGCTCTCTTACAACGGAAGTGAATAGACTCTTGTAAGAAGACTTCTAGTCGTTACTGAAGGTAAGGTGATTTAAGCAACATTAGAATTTATATCTAAACTTAAAGTCGAAGGATTATCACAAACTACGTCGACTGTTGAGGAACCACTGTTGAAGACAAGGGGACCAAAACACTACCGCATAGGACGACAGACGGAACCAACAAGACAAACGGACAACTGAGAGAGAGGAGATGACAAGGGTCCGACACACACTAAAAGGAAGACGGAGTAACACTTCCTAACGACACACAGTAAGAAAAGGAGTGAGAAGGTAAAGTCTTTGACCGGAGAACCAAAAAACACTACTCTCCAGTGGGAAGAAGAATGGAACCCTAAAACGGACCTTATGTAATCGAATTAAAAGTCCGGGGGACGATGAAAGGAAGACAGTAGGGGATGTTAAGAGGTCTGAAGGGAACTGATGTTGAAATTGTACCAATGGAATAAGAAAGACAGAATTGTATTTTTAAGGTAGGGGACTTTTCGGAAACACTTGAGAGATTTGGGACTATATTGTCAAGCGTGAAAGAGTCGGAACAGTATTAATATAAACGTATTCACAAGTTACAGAAGGGTCGACGATTAGATATTCGAGGTGGAACTGTCACTTGAAAACAACACGGACTGTGTATCATCATATCTTGTTTGTAAACTCCTCCCTATTAAGTAATAAATAAAATAAAACTGACGAGACCCAGAAGTAACAACAAACTTCCGAAAGAGATCGACACCGATCACCTCAATGTTAAAACAACGTCACGCGTTCGAAACACCATCGAAGAGAACAACGTTACGTCTCCGAAAATCCGTACATCCGATACATCAACGCCGAGTGTCCGAGATCTCACGTCCGAGTCACCAACGTCGTGTACTCGAGTCAACGGGGAACCGTGCACCCTAGAGGGACCTGGTACCTAGTTTGGGCTCAGGGTACGTAACCTTTTATCTAAGAATTGACGACCTGGTAGTCCGTTCAGGGTCCTTATTAAATAAAAACTCTTTAGAAAATGAAGACATTTAATTGAAGAAATTCTAAATAAATATTGTTTTCTAAACTCATTGAGGAAAGTGAGAAATCTGACGTTACTAACCTTCATACTTCTAATTTTTTTTGGAAGACTTTTTATTACACATTCAACTTCCGAATTCTTTTTTTCTATTAAAAGATTCTGAAGTGCAGAGATACACCTCTCCCAAAGTAGACACTTCTTCTTTTTTCTAAAGGGTTTACTCTTTAGTTATTATAGTTATCGACAGTGACCGGTCCGTAAACGATAAAAAGTCCCTATCAAGAGTCACGTTTCTCACATAATTACTTAAACTTTGTTGAGATACTCCACCAACGATGAAAGTGGGGACGCAACCTCACACTAACGGTAGTGAAACAAATAGCGAGACTCCCTTCGTACTTCCGTGTGAGAGGTAGACAACGACTGTGTGGAGAATTAATCCAGTATAAAATGTCAATGTGATCTAAGACTATTACTGGCCCTAAGAAAGGACCGACGGATCCCTCTAGAGTCCGGTACGACGGTCTCTTGACAGAGAGTAGTACACAACGAAGAACGTAGTGTCTAAGAAGGGGTCAACTGAACCGAGGTAGGATAGAGTAAGGACGGTCTCCTTAAATAGATCAGTACGTAACGGGAACTCCGGTGTCATTGGTCAGGAACACTAAAAAAATTTGTGACGGCAAGGATTTGTCACAAGTCTTTCCTCCTAAGACGTCCCACGGGTGTAAACTGAGGACAGGTTTCTCCGGAGACCTTCACGAATTCACACACTTCGTCACTTGTGTATTCCCCCTCCGACCTCGTATTGTGTAGAATGAAGTAAGTAAGTTAGTAGGTAGGGAACTAATTAATTGAGATAAGGTATTTATGAATAACAAGTAGATGACACACGGTTCAACGTGTAATCGACGACTCCTGTATTGTCACTTCCTTTTTAAGGACAGGAGTTCCTCGAATATCAGATCAATGTCTACGTCTACTCGTTTAGATCGTGTGCGGAAACTTTCTCGTACTCTTCTCACAACATTCCAATCAAGTGCCACTGTTCTCAGTATTTGGGTTGACTTTTTAACTAATCCACTTTGACGATTATAAATAACTGAATTCCTTTTCGTTGACCTTATTACTTGGTCTCTTCCCAGTGCCGTTCCTGAGTCGTGGTTGGTCTGGGTTCGTGAACTTACATGGGTCCTCGGAACGACAAGAACCAGGTGTACATCCGTGAAAGGAGCAAATGACGTCTAGTCGAGAGGAGTGTCCAGTTCTTCGTCGAGGAGGTAGTTCAGATTCGGAGTACAGTCGAGTCCCAGACTGAGTCTCTCCTGACCAAGGAGAAAAAGTTAAGATTAGATTTTTCGGGGTCCCATCTTGAGTTTAGTCGAGTGAACCCAGTATAGGATGGAGATCGAACTACTAAGAGTTAACATCCATCAAGACGGAGAGTTCCCTATAAACCGTTGCAGACCTCTACACATCGAAACAGTACTAATCATCCCACCTCTCTTACAATAACTATAGATCACCTACCTCCGGTCCCAACGACGACTTGTAGGATTGTTGTATGTCCTGTCGGAGAGCGTTGTTTCTTGGCAGGTCATGTTTTACAGTCATCACGATCCAAACTCTTTGAGATAAGATCCGGTTAGTCAACACCAACACCCTCCTAGTTCGCCTCCGCCCCCACCCCTAGTTTCAAAAAGATTTTCTGTGAATTCTCTACTCCTCCTCAATAGGTTCATTTATCTCGGTCCTGTCCGACTAGGTACCTTCCTCCATGTATTCGTTCCTTAGTCCTGACGGGTCTTGTCCAAGGGTATTTATCGTGATCAGTTAGACGGAAGGTAAGGATGGACCATTATACAATGTTCAGACACTTTCCGAGTGCACCTCGTTTCACAGACCTCGACGTTATTATAGTGACAGGACGTTTCCGTAAATAGTTCGTGTTCAGTATCCAAAATAGGTAAAGGAGATGACATGATTCGAAAACCAGTTTCCGTAAAGTAGTTGACTCTAAGTGAATATCAAAAGTCCTCTAACAAAATCATCTCATAATTTTGTGTAGTTACCTGTCCTGTGTCATCAATCTTCGTGACCAAGACCTTAGTTTGTCTAGACCGAAACTTAAGTCCGACATACAGACGGATGACCACAGTACTGGTGGTGTTCATCCTGTCCGGTCATGATCCCTTTGTGTCTTTCCTCCGGTACACTCCCTCCCTCCTCCTGGGACCTCAAAAATCCTACTCTTTTTTTTAACCCATTTATTTTCCCTCCTTCCACAAGATGTGTCTCTTTCGTCGTGCACGGTTCCGAACCTCAACATACACACCCTTTACTCTCTTCTACTTCGACTGAACTCCTTGTTACTCCTCACATTAAAACACATACGCACCCAAAAAAACAGTACGGGATACCGTATATGTTAGAATCAAGGGACTAGTCCCTAGTTTGAGTACGGGGGACGTATCCTTCGTACCTTAGAATTGGTGACTTGGTGATCCCTTCAGGACTTTTTACGTTGAAGCCTGTGTGTTACTCATAAAGGAGACCTCCTGTCTTCATGCCTACAAGTCTCTTGTCTGTCTCAATGTCCGTCCTAAGTTTAAGTCCATTCTCCATTTTTCGACCTCTAAATATACACACTCTTTTTGACAAGGACTTACGTTTCTGGAAACTCTCTTCCTCTTTTCCCCTTTCTTTACAAACAACTTTCTCCGTTCCTTCCTTTTTCCTCCTCCTCTTTTTTTTCCTTTGTGTACTCACACACTTCTTTCTCTCTTTTCTTATTTTAGTACTACTACATCACGGTACCTACGGGTGCCTCCTCTCTTACACTTCTCTCTTTCTCGGCAGTCACCACAGTTTATGACGTTTCTCCGGTTTCCAATAATCTCGACAATTTCTCTAGTGACCTGTACATGTCACGTTAAATTCTACACATAAAGATCAACCTCTTATCTCCATTCGTAGACTACTTCCCTCAGGGACTCATTTGTTCCCATTCGAGGACCTCCGTCGATCATATATTATTATCGGAAAATGTTTAAACCTATGTTCTGTTTCTAAGGGTAATAATAACGACAATTAAGTGTAACTAAGCTTTGAAGACTAGGTTACATGTTCACGTTCTCTTTCTTTCTCCTTATCGTTATCTTTTAGTCAGTCGTTTTGTATAAGTGACAAATATTCAATATTATGAAAGATGAGTGTCACGGAGTTCTATGTTTGACCTTTTTTTTCTTTTCTTTCTTTCTTTCTTAGTTCCGATTAGGTTATCAGGTGTTCCACTAATTAATTTCATCGACATATACCGGTAGTCAATTAAACCTCTTCTTTTCCGTTTGGTGAGGTCACAAGAACGGACCTCTTAAGGTTCCTCTCTCCCCGGGCACCCAATGTCAATCACCCCAACGTTTCTCAACCTATACTGAGTTACTGATTGTGTGTGTGTGTATTGAATTAATTTTTTGTTAGGTGAAACGTCACCCTTGAGTCCCACTGATTTTTCTTCCTGACTTAGTCGTCATTCTGCATTCTACAAGTTATAACATCTATATAGTTAAAAGGAGTTTACTTACATTCGCGAATCATATTGAGGTCAGTTTTGGGGTCACATGAGAACCCCAGTGAACTATTTAGTAAAGTTTTATGGTAATTCCTATCTTCCGACCTAGGGTGTCTCTCTCCATCAGTCATTCTTTAAGAACTACTACACGGTTTTCTAAAATCTTTTCCCTATAATTATAAGTGAAAAAAGAGAATATAAATTATATCGCGGGCTGAGAAACGAGTCTGTTAGTCTTTTAGACGATTTATATCTTTTTTTACAGAAAATACCGTCAAAGTCCCCTTTTTTAGACTTACTTTCTCTACCTTAAGGTGGACATCTGATTACCCCTTTGTCTCTTTTTCTTGTCGAACTCTTCCATTTAAATACCAATTTAAGTCACCTTAGTCTTCATCCTCGGTCTTTACTAATACATTTGGGGACCTTTAAACTTCGTTCGGATTTCTTACTTAACGTTGAGGTAGCTCTATACCTTCCTTGGAATAGGATAATAGAGTTTCAAGTCCCATTAAAGTCAACTATAGAGTGAATCTTTACGTTTTAGAATAATTTTCTTTAAGGAACTTTTTCTGTTTTACAATGATCATGAATAGAGACATCATAATTCAAAAATATGAAAAACTCAAAAGACTTAAAAGATACTACTCGTATTCAATAAAAAGAAAAAAAAAACCGACATGCAACGATGAACACCCTAGAGTCAAGGGACTGGTCCTTAACTTGGGGTCAGGGGTCGTCACTTTTACGGCTCAGACTTGGTGACCTGGCGGTCCCTTAAGGGTATTCAATAAAAAGATTCTTTCTAAACAGTCACTTTTTTTTTTTTCTCTCTTCATCCTTCTTACGAACCAACCTTTCATTTCCAGTTCATTTTAAAAAGTTTAAGTAGACGAACCACCAAAGATCTTACTAGTGTCATTTACTAAGAGACACAGGGGCAGAAGTTGGTATTAATAGCACCAAGCACAAAATGTACAAAACGATACTAAAACCTTGGTTCCTGGTTCCCAATTGTTGTGTAAAGATAGGTAACTATGGAGGAGAAAGACTGAAAGTAACATCTGTGGTTAATATGTGAAAAAACTCAGCAGATCAACAAAATACACGAATGTACAATAGAACGATTTATCCGATATTTAAACAGTATAGAATATAAAGACGACTAAGAAAACACCATGGATTATCTCTTATGATCAAATCATAAATTAAGTTTTTAACATCCCCCTTGTTCTACCGCCTCCTCATCCACTCGCACCTCATGTAGAGAGAGGTACCTATGTAGTCCTTATGTGGAGATCTGTGTCTTCACGTACGTCTTGTGGTCGACTCTCGCCTGTCCTCATGGACTGGTCGTCTTTTCTTATATATCTTGGTGCGTTTTGAGCCCTCCTCCTTCCTTGATCCCCCTTTCTTTCCTCACAATCATCCTGACCTGGACGGGAGTCGTCCACCCCCTTGACTTCGTCCCCAGGCTCAGGGTGTAGCCCCGTTAACGACTCAGTCTCCTCTTTGTAAATTCCGACTCTCACCTTGTCGACCAGACACCGTCGGATTTACCTTACTCCTAGTCTGTCAGGAACGGCGTCGGTAAGTATGGGGTCTGTCCCTGCATCTAGGGGACCTTCCGCGTCGCCGACCCTCGACCTCAAATCCCTAACACCTCGTTAGGGTCCCGTTCCCGGCAACAACTGACGTCTCTCTGTCTAGCTCTCCTACACTCCCTCCTCTAATACCACCCTTTACGGACGCCTCCTTTCGGACCGTCGGTATCTTCATTCCGTTATGACGACTTAGTGTGTATCTCCCACCTCGGTAGTGGTATCCGAGAGAGGGGTTTGTGCGGTCGTCGCCGTCGACTTGTTGTCTCTCCGACCTGGTAGATTACGAACTACTCGACTTGATGTCTCATCCTCGGGTCCGTTCCCTCGAGAGATTCACAGACTTGTCCGCCTCGATCCCTCTTTCTGACCGATTTCTTCGGAAGACTAACGGTCGATGTTCTCCGGGGGGTTTTTTCCGAGACTATCCCGGTGTTGAGGACACCACCTCCGTCAGGTACAGGGACGTGTGAACTACGGCGGTCCCAGGGGTATTCGGTTCGTCGACGTGGTGGAAGTACGAGTCGAGAGTGACCCCGTCTCGACGGTGTCCGTTTTTTTCAGAAGGCAGATACGTACGTCCCAACGAAGTCATCACAGAAGTCAACGAAGTCCTCACATCTGACACCGGACGGTCCGAAGAGACAGTCCCTTCCCCCAAGAGGTCCGTTCTTACGACCTCACATAACCGGTTATGACCAACGGTATGGGAAGATCTCGTGATATAAAGGACGACGGGATCGACGGTGGAGGGGACTCATGGACCTCGACGTTGGGTTCGTCGACATGGCGGAGGTGTGAACCGGGAGTGTCCCCGTTTGGGTTCAGGAGGTCCCGTCGGAGTCCTCGTTTGGGGTCACCTACTGGGTGTACGTCTCCACCTTCATTTTGGTGTTAACTTTGGGTCCCCACACCGATTTCTTCTTCTGAGTTTTGAAGGGGTGATCGACATGTTCGACGTCTAATTTAGGTGTGTTAGTTGATCCGTCTGAGAGACGGTTACCTTATATATTTTCCAACGACTCTCGAAGGTGTTTTCTTTTCCGCGATCAAGACTATCGGACCTGTAACCTTCGTTCTTGTGTGTCCTCGTCCTGGTCTAATCTGAGACTCGACTGGGGTGTCGTCCAGGTCTCTAGTCGTGTCACAACCTCCTGTAGGCTCCCTCCACTCCACCTGACACTGAGGTCACTCTTTCCTGAGACTGTCGACACTGAGATCTTTTTGCAAATAATAAGAATACAAAACTGAATAAGACATCTAAGAAAATTAAAAAAAAGAAAAAAGAAAAACGGGGGGGGTTGGGACCAACATTAACAGCTAAAATGACTGTAATACTTTAGATTAATTCGAAAACTTGAAAAAAAAAAGGGGGAGTCAGTGTAAAAATTTAACAACAATATTTGGAGACGGAGATGTAACCCGAAAACGTCAAGACTCCTCAAAAAGAAAAAAAAGGGAAAAAAGACAGAAGAAGGAAAAAAAAAGAAAAGAGAAAAAATATTAAAATTAAAAGAATTTGGATAATATCAAAAAAAATGTAAATAAGGAAACGAATGGAAAGGATGACAAGAAAAGGGGAATGTCAATTAGAGGTTACATATATTTAGAAGAAGTAGATGGAGATAAATTGAAACGTATAGATAAGAAAGAAAGGAAAGGAGAGTTTTGTAAACAATCAAAATAAAAGTAACGAAATAGGGACAACCGTCGAACGAAATTAAAACAAAAGGTCAAACACGAGATCAATCAAAAAAAGACCGTCTATATTAAAAACCAAAGTAAACATTCGGCCCAGTTAGATAACATGAAATAAAAACAACCTAACAAAACTGAAACGAGTACCCACATGTACATATACACATATAAGGTAATAAAATTAATAATAAACGAACTAAAACATTGACGGTAAACAGACCCCAAGTAGAAGCGAAAGAGTAAAACCCTATAAACAAAATTAGAGTGAATTACGGTATTGTTTGGTGAACACCTTAGAAGCAAGGACTGGTCTCCAGTTCGGGACTCGGAAATGTCACCCTCGTGACTGAGGTTCTAGGATCTGCTGGTCTCTTGATTGTGATCCCTCTTAACTTATCCCTCTTGAGTGTGTTTCCTTTGGTCAACTTATGTTTTGGTCGTAATGGGTTGGTGGTCATCGTGGGACACGTTCTGTGTAGTAGATTTGTTGTTTCTTTTGTTTTTATGTTTACGTTAGTAGTCTTCTGTCCTAATGGTGGAGTGAGTCGGAACGGGAGAAGGGTCTCCTTTTCGTGTGTTTGTTTATTTGTTTTTGATTCGTGTTTAGAGTGGGATATGCTCAGAATGTGTTTGGTGACCTGGCTGGAACGACGACGACGACGATCAGTCAGCACAGACTGAGACACACGGTGGTATCTACCGTCGGGTGGTCCGAGGGGGCAGGGACCCTAAGAGGTCCGTACTTGTAACCTAACCCAACGGTAAAGGAAGAGGTTACACACTTTCACTTTTGAGTTTCACTTCAGCGAGTCAGCACAGTCTGAGAAACGTTGGGGTACCTGACGTCGGATGGTCCGAGGAGATAGGTACCCTAAAAGGTCCGTTCTCATGACCTCACCCCACGGTAGCGGAAGAGACTGGAATCCTCCCGTCTTTGGTTTTCTTTCTTTCTTACGTTGGAACTTCGGACCCTTTTCCTCTGGAGTTTGTGTTATTCAATTTTTTTTTATTACTTTTCCATTTCTCAAGTCCAGTCAAGTCAGCGAGTCAGTACAGGCTGACAAACATTGGGGTACCTGACGTCGTACGGTCCGAAGGGACAGGTAGTGGTCGAGGACCTCGAATAAGTTTGAGTACAGGTAGCTCAGTCACTACGGTAGGTTGGTAGAGTAGGAGACAGTAGGGGAAGAGGAGGGTGGAAGTTAGAAAGGGTCGTAGTCCCAGAAAAGATCACTCAGTCAAGAATCGTAGTCCACCGGTTTCATAACCTCAAAGTCGAAGTCGTAGTCAGACAGGTTACTTATAAGTCCTGACTAAAGGAAAACCTATCTGGTCAACCTAGAGAAACGTCAGGTTCCCTGAGAGTTCTCAGAAGAGGTTGTGGTGTCAAGTTTTTGTAGTCAAGAAGTCACGAGTCGAAAGAAATATCAGGTTGAAAGTGTACATATGTACTGATGTCTTTTTTGGTATCGAAACTAATCTATCTGGAAACGACCGTTTCATTGTAGAGACGAAAAATTATCCGACAGATCCAACTAGTATTGAAAAGAAGGTTCCTCGTTCTTAGAAAATTAAAGTACCGACGTCAGTGGTAGACATCACTAAAACCTCGGGGGGTTTTTATTCAGACGGTGACAAAGGTAACAAAGGGGTAAATAAACGGTACTTCACTACCCTGGTCTATGGTACTAGAATTAAAAAACTTACAACTCAAAATTTGATTGAAAAAGTGAGAGGAGAAAGTGAAAGTAGTTCTCCGAGAAATCGAGAGGTGAAAGACGGTATTCCCATCACAGTAGACGTATAGACTCCAATAACCATAAAGAGGAACTCTAAAACTAAGGTCGTACACGAAATAGGTCGGACCGTAAAACGTACTACATGAGACTTATATTCAATTTATTCGTCCCACTGTTATACGTCGGAACTGCATGAGGAAGGGGTTAAACCTTGGTCAGACAACAAAGTGTAGGTCAAGATTAACAACGAAGAACCGGACGTATGTCTAAAGAGTTCTCCGTCCAGTCCATCAGACCATAAGGGTAGAGAAGGTCTTAAAAGGTGTCAAACAACACTAGGTGTGTCAGTTTCCGAAACCGCATTAGATATTTCGTCTTCATCTACAAAAAGACCTTGAGAGAACGAAAAAACTACTAGGTTGTCTACAACTGTTAAACTAGAGAACAAGGAAACGGAAAAGATTTAGGTTGAACTTGTAGACCTCCAAGAGTCAAGTACGTGACAACTTCGGACACAACCTCTTAAAACTCGTAATGAAACGGTCGTACACTCTACTCACGTTTACACACCATCAAACTTGTTAGAAACCGTAACGGAAAGAAGACCTAACCTTACTTTCGACTGGAAAACGTTAGGACACCGGTGACGACCCAAAAGGTTTAAACGACCGTATAACTCACGGCGTAAAAGTGTCGTAGTAGAAAGTCCTAAACTTTATTGAGTTGACCTTAGGGTAGTGGAGGTGAACGGAACAAGTATCACTTCGAAGGATTCCGGGTGAACGGAGGTGTAAGGTCCTACAGACCGAGATCCACTCACTAGTGTGGTAGCACTAATAGACCCAGTACTTCTAGAAAAAACATATCAAGAACACACATAAGAACGGTGGAGAAGAATTATAGAAGAAGAAGACAATCCATGTATGGTAAAGACAGGAAATAACATGGGTAGAAACGTACTTTACAAGGGGACCATAGAGTTTAAAAGAACCTCTCTAGAGATCAGAAAGGGTAAGATAACAAAAGGAGATAAAGAAACGTGACTAGTGACTCCTTCCGAAAGAATGGAGAGGAACGATAGCAAACCTTGAGACGTAAGTTTAACCATATAGAAAGGAAAAGAGGAAAAGGAAAAGGAAAAGGAAGAGAAGAAAAGAGTCGATGAACATTCCGGAGGAGTCCGTTGACAAAACGGAAAAAGTAAAGAAAAAGAACCCCTACCAGAACTAGGGACGGACGACATGTTACAGTCCTTAGAGACAGGTATCAAGAAGTCCGTAAGACAGATAGTCTAGATTAGGGAACTTAGATAAAGGGTGAAGGTGACATATTAACATTCTCTAAACTAAATCCAGTATGGATTTACCAGACCACCAAAAGGTACAAAAGAAGTTAAATTCAGACTTAAATCGTTATTTCTAAAGTACTAGACTCGGTATCAGTCGTGGACCAGAACAAATGTGTTTACTTTCCTGTTTGATCTTTGTGACTTCAGGTTTATTTACTCCTCCTTTATCCGTATGATGGACTTTTTCTTATTACTATCATTTTTACTAATTTTTGGAACTTTTATTTTACCTCTTTTACGTTCTTAGTTAATTACTTCTGGATCTTCTTAATTTCTTATTTGTATGTCTCTGTTTGTTGTGTTAATGACTTTAATTTTTGTGAGATCTTCCTTAGTTATCGTCTTATAGACTTCGTCTTCTTTCTTAGTCACTCGACCTTCTATTTTACTACCCTTATTGAAGACTTCTCGTCTTATTTCATTTTTCTTACTTTTCATGACTCCTATCAGAGTCTCTGGAGACCTTATTATAGTTTACGTGGTTATAAACTTAATGTCCCAGGGTCTGTTTCTTCTCTCTTCCTTTTCTATACTCTTTTAAAAACTTCTCTAATATCAACTTTTACAGGGGTTGTACCTTTTCCTTCATTAGTTAGTTCAGGTTCTCCGTGTTTCTCTGGGTATGTCCTATTTGGGTTCCTTTTTGTACGGTTCTATGTATGATTAGTTTGATTGTTTCTGATTTGTGTTTCTTTCTTATAATTTTCGTCGTTCCCTCTTCGTTCACTGTATGTTCCCCTTGGGGTGTACGGAGTATCGACTAGAAAGTCGTCTTTGAGACGTCCGGTCTTCCCTTACCGTCCTATTATAAATTTCATGACTTTCCCTTTTTTAGATGTTGGTTCTAGTGATATGAACAGTTCCTAGAGTAAGTTTTAACTACCTCTTTATTTTTCGAAAAGTCTGTTCGTTTTCAATCCTCTTAAGTCATGGTGGTTTGGTCGAAATGTTGTTTACAATTTCCCTGAATATATCAGTTCTTTAGTTTCTCTTTTTTTTATAGATGTTTTAGTAAGGGTTTGCTAATTCTTTTACCGTTATCCTTGTATATATAGTTGTTAATGAAATTTACGTCTACCAATTTACGAGGTTGGTTTTCTTTGTCTGACCTATTTACCTATATTTTTGTTCTGGGACATATACAACAGATGTTCTTTGGCTGAAGTCTGGATTTCTGTGTATATCTGACTTTCACTCTCCTACCTTTTTATATAAGGTACTTTTACCCTTCGTTTTCTTTCGACTATCGTTAGGAGTATAGTCTGTTTTATCTGGAATTTTATTTCTTCTAATGTTCTCTATTCTTTCCTGTGATGTATTACTAGTTCCCTAGTTAGGTTCTCCTTCTGTATTAGTAACATTTATAGATACGTGGGTTGTATCTTCGTGGAGTTATGTATTCCGTTTGTGACTGTCTGTATTTTCCTCTTTGACTGTCAATGTGTTAGTATCATCCTCTGAAATTGTGGGGTGAGTGTGGTTACCTGTCTAGTGGTTTTTTCTTTTAATTATTCCTTGTACAGAATTTCCTATGTAATCTACTCTACCTGGAGTAGCTATAGAAGTTCTGTAAGGTAGGTTTACGTCATCTTATGTGGAAGAAGAGTTCACGTGTACTTTGTAAGAGGTCCTATCTGATGTAGAACCCAGTGTTTAGTTTGGAGTCATTTACATTCTTTTAACTTTAGAATGGTTCGTAGAAGAGACTGGTGTTGTGATACTCTGATCTATGGTTAATGTTCTTTTTTGGACATTCTTTGTGTTCGTGCACCTCTAATTTGTTGTGTGAAGATTTATCGGTCGTTCAATGACTTCTTCAGTTGTCCCTTTATTTTTTCAAAGATCTTTGTTTTCTGTTACTTTTGTACTGTTGAGTTTTACACACCCCACGTCACTTTCGTCCAGATTCTCCCTGCAAATGTCGTTCCGTTAGGATGGAGTTCTACGTTCTTTCTGTAGCTTGTCTGTTGGGTTGAAATGTGGATTTTGTTGACCTTTTTCTTCTGGGTTGGGGGGTGGGTTTAATCATCTTCCTTCTTTAGTATTTCTAGACTCGTCTTTATTAACTTTTTCTTTACTTGCTTTATTATCATTTCTAATTATTTTGATTTTCGACCAAGAAACTCTTCTATTTGCTTCTAGTACCGTGGCCAGGGTACTGAAGTACCGTTTACCCCTTTGTCACCTTTGTCACCGACTGAAATAAGACCCCCGAGGTTTCAGTGATGTCTACCACTGACGTCGGTACTTTAATTTTCACGGTTCCAGCCGTTGGGTTGTTGTGTGTCTCTCATTTGTGTTTCTCTGACTGTAAAATCTAGTAATTTAAGTTCCCTTTTCCCAAACTATAGTCATACTTGACCAAGTGTCCTCTTTCGTAAACCGGATAGGTGGGATTGTGGAACAGAAATATTTTACAATAGTTTAAGTAGAGATATAAATTTCGCTACTTCCGACATAATCCATAATACAAACAGTCTAAACTTCGTCTAACCCGGTTGAGGTTTGGTGTTCACTTAATACGGCAAAAAGGGATCTGAAAGATTTGACCCAAGAAATCTAGTGAAGAATAATGAGAAACTCGTCTTTAAGTCCCACTCTCACCTTTGTTCCTACACAGAAACAAATTTTTGGGATTTACCCGTCCCGAGACCAGAATGTACCCGTGGAGGGGGTGACAACGGTGGTAAAACGGTCGGTGGGAGTAGAGGTCGAACAACCGGGTGACTTCCTTTTGTGGTCCTGTCCAGAGTTAAGGAACAGGACGGAGTGAGAGGGAGAGTTTCCACTCGTACCTCGTTCCCGTCTAACCCACCTGTTAATCGACTCATAACGAACCGTCCTTCGACCCACGTCAACCCCCTGTCACCTAGTCTCGTGACGAACCGATCCCATCCTCTCCCCCTGTCAGAGGACAATAATATGGATGGGGGACCGTAGACATACTCCGTCCAATTGCTAGTCTTAACGGACGCCGGACCCTAAAGGGACCACGAGGTCACCGGTCTTGACACGAGGGTTACGTCCCCCGGACCCAAGGTGGGGACTTTCACCTTGATCTAGAGAATGCGGTGCTGACTTCTAGGATGTGTGACGTTCCTTCTCATCTCTAGACCACACGGTGTAGATTCTGGACCACGTCGGTTTACTTGTTTATGCTAAAAAAACTTTCTCTTGACGGGCACCAGACTTACCCACCGTCACCCGTGCTTTCCCGTCCCTCGTGACCCCCACCTAAACCGTTGTGCACCGAATTGAAGAACTTCGGGATCTCACTTCCCTCTGTCGACTGACCCAGGGCAGGTCATGTACGCAGGATGGTGGAGGATAGTACCCTGGACCCTTGTACCCCTCTAAGAATGGTCCAGTCTTGACAAATCGAGGACTGTCACCGTCGTTTGCACCCTTGGTATTAATTCCTTGAAATATTATATAAAATAAGGAAACCCTAGTGTAGGGGGTATATTGTGCACACAATTAAACGATGTCGAGGATATTGTTTAAGGATGTGTCCATTGTCGAAGTTGCGATGTTCATATAATCCCATGTCAGGACGTCCAGTCTTCAGATTGTCCCAGACGACCTGATGTGAGTAAGACCTCCATGGTCCCGTCCTAATCAGATGATAAGGTCGAAGATCTTCGGGAAAGGAGGCAGAAGTTCCGATCTTACACCATAACGGACAGAAAAGCCAAAAAAAGAAAAAAATATTATTAAATTAATTAAATAAATAAAAACCGACACGAAGGACCGTCACGTGTCCGAAGAGTGACACCACTAAAGAGAACAACGCCTCGTGTCCCGAGGTGTCTCGTCCGAGTCATCAACACCACGGGTCCGAAACAACGAGACTCCGTACACCCTAGAAGGGTTTGGTCACTAGTTCGGACACTGAGGACGCAACCGTCCGTCAGAAATCGTGACTCGGTGACCCCTTCGGGGAGGAGAGGAAAGACTATAGGACAGAAGAGGAGTCCGGGGAACACCAATGTCACCCAGGTAGACCTAGTAAGTCTTATCAACTAGGGAGGGGTTTGGGAGTTAAACTAGTATCGACGTCTTAAGGAATTTGGTCCATTCCTTTGTATAAACGTCCAAGACCCCTACTCCTAATCACCTGTAAACACCCACGGTAACAAGTGGAAATGTTTCGTCACTTAGACTGAAAGGAAGAAGTGGTAGACTAGAAGTTTGGGTAAATGTCTTTACGTGTCTGTATACAATATAATTTCAACTCCCGATGGACGTCACTCCATCTTTTTCTAAAGTAATCTTTTATTTTATACGACAGACGAGGGTTCTCCATGATGAACCAAAACCAAACAAAATTTTGGAGAGGATGAGAAAATTTTATCTTACCCCGTAGTCTTTTAACCCTTTCGTCTCCTCTATGACTCTTTCTGTTTCGATGATTGCCCATAAGATTCTAGTTTCTCTCGAGATCATTTCGATGAATGACAAAAAATTCACACTTGTCCACCGTTTAATAGCATATTCTTGACATTTATTTCCGTTCCTTAAAAATTCAACGGAGACTTCAAATACACAACAAAGAAAGAAAAAAAGACGACTTCAGAATAAACAAAGACTTTAACTTTTCCAAACATAGGTCCTATTTCAAACTTAGAAAATAGGTTTTTATTTTGTAATATATACTAATAGTTTATGAAGGAACAGAAGTAAATTCCTTCGACAACATCCTGTTAACAGACACGATGAATCACAATGACCTATAAATAGTCTTATTTAAACGACTGGGAAAAATTAGATTTCCATTTAGAAAGACCACTCGTCTATCTTTATAAAAGGAATTTGGTCTTTACTTTGGCTCCATTTTAGTTTAACCTCAACTAATGTAAATTCTTTAACTCTTACCCCAAAAAGAGATAAATGAATTTGTGCACCGAAATGGTTACAATGAATTATAAACATACACCGACGAAAGGATCCCTCAATATGGTAAACAACTTCCTTTTTTACTATTGATTCACTCTTTCTGTTGATTGAAAAGACAGTCATTAGGGACACTACCATAAAGAAGAAGGTCCTCCGGTAGGTTTTCGTAATAGACCCCTGTTACACCGGACGAAGACCCATTTTAAGTGTCCTTAAAATCTATTTTCAGGGACGTTTAAATTTAACTATTTCATTTACATTTACAGTCTAAAGTAGGATATCTATCCTTACGTTTCCTTAAGATTTACGGGAAAACCCTGTCCAACTTAAATGACTGGGGAGTTCTATTATATAAATCCCCTTTTAGAAATTTCCCTTGGTGTCAGTATATGTTTAGAAGAGGAAAGAAGGAAGTGTCAGAGCAGGGGTATGAGCCTAGATAACTAGATTTACTATTGTTATAAATATAAACACGTCGAACATAAGACACAGTCTATGGCGAGACTCGTAAAATACATGTTATAAAGTAAACTAGGAGCTATTGCGACATATTAACCTCTTCCCGTACCGTTGGGTGAGGTCATAAGAACGGACCATTTAAGGTACCTGTCTCCTCGGACCACCAGTGTTTCTCAACCTGTACTGACTCGTTGATTGTTTTTCAACCGAATTTCGAGTTGTAAGTCTTTTGCTTCTAGTACCGTAGGCCAGGGTTGTGAAGTACCCTTTATCTACCCCTTTGTCACCTTTGTAACAGTCTGAAATAAAAACCCCCGAGGTTTTAGTGACGTCTACCACTAACGTCGGTACTTTAATTTTCTGCGAATAAGGAATCTTCCTTTCAATACTGGTTGGATCTATCGTATAAGTTTTCGTCTCTGTAATGAAACGGTTGTTTCCAGGCAGATCAGTTCCGATACCAAAAAGGACACCAGTACATACCTACACTCTCAACCTGACACTTCTTTCGACTCACGGTTTCTTAACTACGGAAAAAGGACACCACAACCTCTTCTGAGAACTCTCAGGGAACCTAACGTTCCTCTAGGATGGTCAGGTACGACTTCCTCTAGTCGGGACCCTAAAGAAACCTTCCTTACTACGATTTCAACTTGGAGATCATGAAACCGGTGGAGTACACTTCTCAACTGAGTAACCTTTTCTGAGACTACGACCCTCCCCAACCCCCGTCCTCCTCTTCCCCCGTTGGCTCCTACTCTACTGACCTACCGTAGTGGCTGAGCTACCTGCACTCAGACTTACTTGAGACCCTCTACCACTACCTGTCCCTCTGGACCGCACGACGTTAAGTACCCCAACGTTTCTCAGTCTGTGCTGACTCGTTGACTTGACTTGACTTGACTCGTTGATTGTGTGTATGAGTGTTACGACATAATACCTATGATAATGGGAGGAAAATGTCTGCTCCTTTTGTTTAGATTCATTAAAAGGGTTCCAGTATGTCGTTTCACTGTCTCCGTCGACCTCATACTTACAAACTGACGTTTAAGGCGTGGGACTTGGTTATGTGACTTTTAAACGTAGAAAACGGTCCTGTGTCGAAGATTTAAGGTCCACCTTGAAAACGTAATATCTATAATTATTCCTCATATTTACAGTGCTTTGAGGGTCAAATCGACAAAAACAAAGGGAGACGGACCAGTACCCTGCTCTCCACCGGGGAGGACCTAAACGTCGTCCGAGGAAAGAGAGGGAGTCGACACTTATCTCTCGGAAGTCCCACGACTTAGTGAGACACCAAAAGGAAGGGGCGAGATCTGAGTGTCTCCGGACAAAGTGTAAGTCACTTAAGATAGATAGTCGGTCGAATATTCGTCACACTGACAGTGATTTCTTTACTTCCTCAAAATGTGGGAGAAAGTGTTCGTTTGTTTGGACCTGTAGGGGGACTTGAAACGTCGCTCGGGTCCTCACTTCCGCCGGGGACACGATACTTTCACCAGCAACACACCTCCTTTCCGTCACAACGAAAACCTTCAAGTTCCCCTGAAAGATTCGATTGAAATTAGGGAAAAAGACCGCGGGACCGAGGGCTTTAGTGGGAGACGATGGGTTAGTCAACTACTTTGTGAGACTACTAAACTATCCGAACTAAACTCCACGGTCCTTACGGACCTACCATACGTACTGGGTCCTGACAGTGTACCCCACCCCGACGGCCAACTAGGTGGGTTCTCTCGAGTCAGACGAATGGGGGACTACAAACACATTTGTGTTTTAGTCCAAATTCACTTAAACACCTCCCGTTGTACACTTCCGTTTTTTCCCTGGTTGGTATTGAGGACACGATTCTCACTTCCTCCAATTTTCCGCCTAACACGACTACCCCTGAAGTCCAGGATAAACCGTGACCGATCTAGTCGAGAAGAGGGAGTCGGACGGGGGAATTCTGTGATGGGTCTATGGACCCAAGTTTCGGATCCTTTTAAAGTCTTACATCATGTCTGCCGTCACACGTCTGTGTCTAAACGTTCGTACTCTTTTCCTTTCTTTTTGAGATCCAGGTTTCCGGTTTCGGAAAGGGAAGAGAGGTCATGGTAGTCAATTAGAAGTAAACAACAATAAGTCAACGATTCAGTACAGGTTGAGAAAACGTTGGGGTACCTGACGTCAGACGGTCCGAGGAGACAGGTACCCTAAAGGGTTCGTTCTTATTACCCCACCCAACTGTAAAGGAAGAGGTCCCCTAGAAGGACCTGGTCCCTAACTTGGGTGTAGAAGACGTGACCGTCCACCTAAGAAATGGGAACTCGGTAGTCCCTTCAGGTCAAAGAAGGAAATGAAAAAGAAAAAGACAAAAATTTTGAGACAAGTTTTCGTCTTGTCACTGAATTACCCACTGTGTCTTTTTCTTGTCGTAATCTGTGGTTGTCAAGAGTCACGATACTAATCATCAACGACGACGAACAGTATTATGTAGTCTTTTTGTCGTTGGGTAGACAAGGTTTAACTATATCGTTTCCGAGACTCCCTTCACAAATAGGTCGAAGATACCCTTTCACAGACGTAAAATACCGTATAACTGTACACACGGGCACATCGATTTTCTACAGTCTACGGTCGAATGATGGATCGACACATAGTACATTGTAGACAGTGGTGTTATCTTCTCAAACTGTTCACCCGACAAAATCGTACTTTTACAGGTTCACCCTCCTTCTGAGAGGAAACGACTTTCACTTTACGGTGAAGTTTAGAGGTCGCGGTGAACCTGATCAGACATGACTCCTATATTGCCCTTTACCTTAGTTTGGTGGAGAGGTTGGGTGTTTTGTTTAACGAGATTGTGACACACAACCGCAGAGGGTCCGTGAAGAGTGACCACCATTAATCGTCGTGTATTTACGATTACTGATTAATCGAACCGGACAAACTAAGTCCTCTTAGTTTCACTTGATAACAGGTTTTCGGACTGAATTGTCTATTTATATCTGTCATTTTCACGTTTAAAATTCTCGAAAGTCATTGAGGACCCAAACCCCTCGTCATCCACTTCCCTCTCAACCCCGTCCCCACCCCCCCTAGCCCGCCCTCGCTCCCATACACTTATTTCATTACAATAAATGTACAATCCTCCTTCTTGACCCATTAAGAGTCGGAGACTAACGGTTCCAGAGTCTTTTCTTTAAATTAAGTGTCTCTGTATACTTAAAAGAGATATAAGTAACTACACTTCGAGACAAAAACGAGACAACAGTCTCCGATATTATGGATTTTGAATGACGTCCTTGTAGACCATAGGAATTATTTTGTACAGTCTATTTACCCACCGAAGACGTGTCGTATACACCTATGTCCCCCTTTATTTATTAAGTGAAAAGACCTTTTTATAGTTCCAGTTTCTCTACGGAGAAATGTTGTTCAACAATTACTCCACAGTGTTCCGACGGATGTGTCCGGAGGCATGACACAGGGAGTCTCTCGCTTCTAAGGTCTTAAAGATATTTCCTACCAAGTCCCTGTCGTCACTCAATGATGTTACCTGACCTCCCGAATAGAATTTCGACGCAACCGGTTTCTTCGTATCGAAACTGAACAACTAAACAACCAAACCCATATATAGAAATCTCTTCCCTTCCTATATCCCTTACTTTCAGGGGGGAAGGGACAGGGGTTCCCTGGAAGACCTTACCGTGATCCCCCACCCCAACCCCCTGACGAAAAACCTTATAAAAATAAGGGATGACCTAAAGAAGTTCATGGACTACATTAGTTAAAAAAGAATCTCTTTGGTCCTCCTCCCGAACCTAAAAACAATCAAATAGACTGTAAATTCACGGACATAAGTTTAGAACAACTAAGTAAAATATATTGACTTTACAAAAACAGGTAACCCTTTGACCTCATTTCAAATCGAAACGAAAATATAATAAAAGTCAGGAAATTTCGCCAATTTTACCAAGAAGTCCCTACTTTAGTGTATGTATACTGGAAAGAGTTGAAGTGTGTTCGTGGATTTTCGACTTACCGTGTGTAGAATGATTGAGTCTCAGAAGAGTAAAATAAAACTGTTGTAACATTCGTCCCTGGATTCTATGTGTTTATATATAAGATTAAAGAGTTGTAGTCTGAGTAACATTCTATGTATAATATTATTTCGGGGTGGTTTTCATCACACTCGAAACAAAAAAAAAAAAAACTTCGATTATATAAACATATGGGGTATATGACGGTAATTTGACATTATACATTTGTGTTGTCATGATACTCCAGGTCTTAGTGAATTCTCAAGACTAATAACTTTTACACTGAACCCTTGAGGGACCGTCAAGTCACCAATCCTGTGACAAGAAGGTGACGTCCCCCGGACCCAAGTTAGGGAGTGACCCCTGGACTCTAAGGTGTTCTACAAGTCGTATCGGTTTTTTTCTTTCTTTCTTTTACGTCGAGATAAGACTGGTACAGTCGGTTCGTAGAACAGTGAAGACTTTAGGACCAATGTTATTTTGATTCCTCTATTCAATTATAAGAATCCGGGGACTTTCAGTCTCTAATGAAGTTTTGGGATTGTATCAAATTTTTTTGTTGGAAGTTACAGTGACGTATTAGAGTAGTGTGTGTATAGTGTTTGTGGTCCCGGTTTGTCTGTCCTATTGTCGGATTGTGGGGAAGTTTTCTTTGACATTCGTAGATGGGGTTTTCCCCACTAAATGAGATGACTTCCGACCGACTCATCAAACGTCAAGTGTATTACGATAAACCTTGAAGTAAAAGTGCCCGTTCTCAAAAAGAACCTTATCAGTACAAGATGATTACGTCTGTCACTTATCATTACAGTGTAATTATTTCTGTCGTCTGATACACCAATATCTACCAACCCAGAGTAATACTTTTATCGTTTTACATGTTCTTATTCTACGACACTCTAGTAGTAAGAAAGGAGTGGGGTATGAGTAGGAAAAAGAATATAAAAAGTCAAAGTAAAGTAGAGAAAAAGTCTACTTTACATAAAGTAGACAAAGTACTACAAAGATGGGTAGCAGTGTCGGTCCGACTTGAGGTCTCCTGGACGGAACTGAGAACCGATTACAAATTTGAGAAGACGAAGAAATTCCACGATATACAAAGGACTTAGGAAACCGAGGAGAAGTAAGAAGCACGTTTGAGAGGAGGAAGGAGTGGGTCGATATCGTTATAGGAGGATTGAAGGATAGAGTTCAGTCCATTCATAGGGGACGTAATCGTCCATCTAAGAAATAGTGACTCGGTGGACCGAAGGGAATACACACACACACACACACACACACACACACACACACACACACACACAATTAGCAAGTCAGTACAGGCTGAGAAGCGCTGGGGTACCTAATATCGAACGGTCCAAGGAGACAGGCATCCCTAAGAGATCCGTTCTTATGACCTCACACAACGGTAAGGGATGAGGTAGGGAATACATATCATCACATATATATGATTAGGGTTTGTGGATCAAATAGGGAGGGGGGAGGCGGAAAGGGGAAACCATTGACATTCAAACAAAAGATCCAGACACATAAACAAAGACAAAACATTTATACATAGAAAAAGAATATAAAGTGTATATTCACGATTGTACATAAACAGAAAGAGACAGACTGAAGCGAATCATACTATTAGAGATCCAAGTAGGTACAACGAGGTTTACCGTAATAATGTAAAAAAATTACCAACTGATTATAAGATAACATAAATACATGGTGTAGAAGAAAGATAAGTAGACAACTACTTGTAAATCCGACGAAGGTACAGAACCGATAACATTTACCGCGACGTTACTTGTGACCCCATGTACATATAAAAACTTTATACCCAAAAAGGTTTATATACGGGTCCTCGTCCTAACGATCTAGTTTACCATCGAGTTAAAAATCAAGGAATTCCTTAGAGGTATGATAAGAGGCATCACTGACATGGTTAAATGTTAGTCGTTATGTCAGTTATCTATCGAGATTGGGGATGGGGTGACGATTTAGTGACGGTAAAATGAAGACTCACTCACTACTGTAGTAAAGACAGGAACCTGATTGATTTCCCTACTTTCTGTTCCACTATTAGTCGCTACTCCCCTCCTATTGGTCTTGTGTATAATTGACCTCTAGTTCTTACGACTAAGATTTTTTTTTTTTTTCTTACGACTAAGAAAGTTTTACCTCAGTTTGAAAAGATTGTTCGCTACAAAGGTTCATTTTCTCATAGATGTTTTCACCCTCAGCGTTTCTCAGCCTGTGTTAACTCCGGCTCGTGCGTGGGCGTCTACATGCGTAATGGTATGTATTTTGTCCATTAACTGTTTCGGGATCACTTATCGTGTCTCTTGATATGAGTTGTATGTGAGATATAGGACATCATTGGATCTACCCTTTTCTTAGACCCTTTCTTATCTATTTACACATACACTTAGTGAAACGACATGGGAACTCTACTTGTGTTGTAACAGTCATATACAGTTATATATAACCGTTGATATACGGTTATATTTTATTTTTACTGAATACTTTTTTTCTCATTTTTCTTTGTTCTTCAGGGTGAAAGGAGGTCAAAATAGCGGACACCTATGACAACCACAGGACGAGATTAACGAAAGTGGGGGAGACAAGCAGACGGGGACTTGACACGTACGAAAAGACCCTAACACTACCTTTCTCCTGACAGGAAACCGTTACCACGACGGATCGGGTGTCCCTTTTGTCCTTGACGGGTTCTCAGAAATAAAGGGGGTCTCACCGGTGTTCTCCTGTTGATTGGACACACCCTCATATTCTGTGACGATGAAAGGATTTCCACCCCGTCTAAGACTCCACATTAACAAGAAAAAACGACTTCATGTCAACTAAATATTACAAGATAATCAAAGTCCACATCTCGTGTCACTAAGTCAATAACGATAACAAATCAACTATTCAGTACATACTGGGAAAACGGTGGGACACCTGTCATCGGGTGGTCCGAGGAGACAGGTACCCGAAGAGACTATCGAGTCACCCATTTCTTAGGTGGACGTTACGTCCTCTGAGCTCAAGTTAGGGTCCCAACCCTTCTAGGGAACCTCCTCCTTTACCATTGGGAAAGGCCATAAGAACGGACCTCTTAGGGTACGTGTCTCGACGGACCGTCCAATGTCAGGTATCGTAGCGTCTCAGTCTGTACTGAGCTAGTTAATTCGTGTGTGTGTGTGTGTGAAAAGGTTTAAGAAAAGGGAAAATATCCAATAATACTTTATAACTCATCTCAAGGGACACGATGTGTCATCCAGGAACAAGTAAGAGATAAATATATATCATCACACGTATACAATAAGGGTTTGAGGATAAAGTAGGAAGGGTAGTTCGGGGTAAGGGGAAACTATTGGTACAAACGAATGATACAAACTCTTAGATGAAGACAGAAACATACCGAATGAAATGAATTATACTATTAGAGATCCAGGTAGGTACGTTTACCGTAATAAAGTAAGACACACACACACACACACACACACACACACACCGACTCATTATAAAACATCATATATACATAACATGGAGTAGAAGAAACAGATTTGTAGACAATACTTATAAATCCAACGAAGGTACAGAGTCAATAACATTTATCCCGACGATACTTGATTCCACATGAAAAGTCCGACTTAGATCCTGAGTTGAACTTTGACAAGGAGACAAACTGAAGAATCGAAGGGGATAGGACAAAGAGGATGAAGGAATAACCGAAGAAGACCTTAGTAAAGGAAGTTTTTTTTTTTAGTGAACTTACGTTTGGGAACCAAGTCCCAGACGAAGACCCTCTTGGGGACTTTTTAGGGAAGTAGTCTTTAGGTAGACTTTATTTCCAACCTGGTACAGTGAGAGGACGACTTCTGAAGTATTCACGAACAATGGATCCACTGTAGAAATACGCTGTAAGCTCCAACCGTCGACAGTCGTAATGGATGATTCAGAGAGGATCGGGTCATAGAATTGGATCCCTCGTCGCCCCAACTTGTCGAGGGAACAGAAGACGAACCAAAGACTACAAAGGTATTAGATTCTTTAAAGATCTTCGGGGAGTCAAAGGTGTCGAGGGGTCTACCCAACTCCGAGGGGAAAACATGAGAACGTTATTGGATAGTCAGTGAAAGTTTACACAAGGTAAATGATGTAACATAATGTCAAGAGAAGAAACAGAGGGGTCGATCTCTCGCTGTGGGAGTTTTAGTCCCTCGTACGGAAGTGGTAAAATTTTAGGGGTGACCGATCGTGTCACGGATTGTGTATCTTCCGATAGTAATTCTTCAAAAACTTACTTAAGTGTATTGTCGAAAGAGCACGCCTCATTGGTCTCTATCCTTTCATTAATATCGTCATACACAAGGTTAAGATAGTGCACCTTTGATCTTTGTGTGAGAATCTTATTATTTTTACCGTTTCTGAAAGTTTTATAAATACGAAGACCGTCAGTCGCACAGTGATGTCACCAATTTGACTAATCCGTATCCGCAATCCTGAAATAGGACATTATTATATATGGAACCTGAAAAAACGAGTTTTAAGAAAATGAGGTAGAATCTAATATATTGACCGACCAATCTCGGAAATACATTGGTAATAACAAAAAAAATCACCGAAACAAATGTTTTATAAAAAAAATTGAATCACCAAAAACACCTGATGTGTCCTGACGAGGGACTGGATGGAGGACGTAGTCCTTGCGTCGGATGATCAAGGTGTCGTTGGTGAGTCGTGGTACGGAGTAAGGAACCGACCCAACCGTATTCACTTTTACGGTGTCCTTTTTATTCTCTCTCGCGATTTTATTCGAGGGAACCAAAGTAGGACGGTTTTTGATAAACCCTCTCATTAAGTTGTAGGTAGTTTACACGTTTACAGTTTTAATCCGTCTTTTCTTTACATAAACGATAAAAATTCCTCTTCAGTGTAGGGTAATTAACCTCTTCTCACAAACGTTGTAAGTCTTTGAACTGTTATCCCAAACACCGCCCCCCTCGGTCCCAGGGTCACTCCTATCTCCAGTCTCGTTTGCACCAGGTGTCTGTAAGTCGACCCGTTCCCCTCCAAAAGGAAATAGATGTTCGCCAGGTGTAGACCTTCTGTCTCTCACGACCCTCGTGGTTCTCTGATTGTTGTGTTAGTTCCCAGGAAAGGACAGAATTACAACGAGTCTAATGCCAGATGTACAGTGAGTGAGGGTAGGGGAGAGCGGATGAGTTCCTGCAACAATAGAAAAGAGAAGGGGTGTAGTAGGGAAACAGGAAAGATGACCTGGTATGGGTAGTCATAGTTACGTCGATAAAGAAGATACACAGAGGTTAGGAAAGAAATAGAAGGGAAAGGGGGTTACCGAGGACACGGTAAAGTGAAGAGGGAGAGATTGTTTTCAGGAAAATTTTCAAAAGAGATAACGACAGAGATTAAAGAAAGGAGTACAAGAGTCAAATAGGGAGAGGTCACTCCAAAAACGAGAGAAAAGGTAGTTTTGGACGGTAATAGTTCCATGGTAACCAGTAGTGTAACGATTTTGGTTATCAGTCAAGAGTCAGGAGTTGAATGAACTAGGTAGTCGTCGTAAATCGTGTCGACGAGTACGGGAGAAATTTTTGTGAAGGAATAGGAAGTCCTGCAGATCCTTTTACGCGGAGGACCCAAAGGAGGATCGAGTGACCAGGGAGAAAGAGACAGAGATACGACTAAGGAGAAGTAGACAAACCGAAGAACTGTAACTTCACTACATATGAGTCAGGAAACTTGACAAAAGAGAGACGAAAGAATTACTCAAGTAGGTCAAAACACGAAATTTGTGAGAAAGGTACGATTACTGAAGGTTTCGACATAAAAGTCAGAGCTTAAGAGGGACTGGAGATCTGAATAGAGGTGAACCCACAAAGTCTACGTAGAGTTTGAATCGTACTTGAGGTTTACTTAAGGACCAGAAAGGGACGTTTGGAGAGAGACTTTAAAGGGGGGTAAAGTCACGACTCTCAACGTATTCGAATTCCAAATCCTGAGTAGGAGTCAAAGGAGAAAATGAGTACGAAGTTGAGGTTCAGTACTCGTTTAGGAGAACCGAAATGGAAGTTCTAGTTGGGTTTAGACTGGTGCAGACTGGTAGAAGTAATAACGGTAGTACCAGATTGAGAGTGGTAGTAGAGAGACGATCTAAAAACGTTATTGGAGGATTAATCAGAGGGACGAAAAGGGACGAATTTTTGATGGGACTGTGGTGGAAGGGTACGTAAGGGATAGGAAGGAGTCAATAAAAGGGGGCTGGTAAATGTAGTATACATATGCTATGTCAAGTTTCGTGAAGAATAAACTTCACATGTAAAACTACTCAGACTGGCTAAATATGTGGATATTGATGATGGTGTTAGTTCTATATCTCGTAAAGGTAGTACAATTTTCTAAAGGAAAACGGGGGCGAGAAAAAAAAAAAAAACGTCATTTAAATAGAGAGGTTAGGAACGAGGTCCGTTGGTGACTACACGAAAAATTACTGTCCCTACCTTCACTCTCTTTCTTGTACAAAATAGGATTGTCTTTTCTAGGTCATCTCTTCTTTTTATTTAGTACGTCTAGTGATATCTAGTATAAACGAAAAAGATCTTAAAATGTATTTACCTTAACAACGACATACATGAGAGAACACAGACCACAGAAAATAAATTTAATTAAAAATAACCTCATATCAACGAAATCAGGAACTACGACCCTTTCTAACTCCCGTCTTCCTCTCCTCCCGTAATCTCCTATTCTACCGACCTATCGTAGTGACTACGTTACCTGTACTTGAACCCGTTTGAAACCCTCTACTACTCCCTGTCTCTCCGGACCGCCCGACGTTAGATGCCCCAGCGTTTTTTAACCTGTACTGACCCGCTGATTTGTTGTTATCCACGAAATGTTACAACATAATCAAAGATGACATGTCGTTTCATTTAGTCGATACGGATATGTATGTAGGAGAAAAAACCTAAAAGGAAGGGTAAATCCAGTGGGACTCGTGACTCATCTCGAGGGACACTATATGTCATTTAAGAGTAATCAATAGATAAAATATATACATCACATATATACGGTTAAGGTTAGAGTGTTAAGTAGGATGAGGGGTGAAGGGGGGAATTATAGGTATGTAAACAGTAGACACAGAAATAAAGACGAAATGTTTATTCAAGTAGACATGGTAAGAAAATCTAAGGTGTATATTCGCTAAAATATAATTATGTTGTAAACAAAAAGGGAGACTGAATGAAGTGAGACATACTGTCAGAGATCCAGGTAGGTGTAGAGAAGTTTACCGTGTTAAAACAAGGAAAATCACCGACTCATTATGAGGTAACAAAGATACATGGTACAACAGAAATAGATAAGGAGACAACTACCTCTAACGAAAGTACAGAACCAATAACATTTGTTACAACGTCACTTGTAACCCCACGTACATAGAAAAACTTAATACCAAAAGAGACCCATATACGGGTCCTTACTCTAACGACCCAGTATACCATTAAGATAAAAATCGAAAAGTTCCTTGTAGGTACGACAAGAAGTATCGCCGACATAGTTAAATGTAAGGGTGGTTGACACATTCTCTCAAGGGAAAAGAGGTGTGAGAGGGGTCGTAAGTAACAAGCGTCTAAAAGACTACTACTGGTAACACTGACCACACTCCGTTATGGAGTAACATCAAAACTAAACGTAAAGAGATTATTAATCCCTACAACTCGTAGAAAAGTACGCAAACAACCGGTAGACATACACAGACGAAACCTCTTCACAGATAAATCCAGAAGACGGGTAAAAAACTAACCCAACAAACAAAAACTAGAATTCGATGTACTCGACAAACGTATAAAACCTCTAATTAAGGAACAGTCAACGAAGTCAACGTGCATAAAAGAGGGAAAGACTCCTAAAATAAAAGGAGGACAAATACCAAAGGAAACGATACGTTTTCGAAAAATCCAAATTAACCCAGGGTCACAGACAACAGAAAATATGTCGTAAAAAAAAAATTCTAAGTAAGTACATCAACCTACATAGTCACTAGGTAAGGGAAAATAAACCCCCATCATAAACTAAAATTCCTTATATGGTGATGAACAAAGAACTTGGCGATCAACTACTGGTAAACCTAATAAAAGTTCAACCTTGAGAATACTCATTTCAACTTACTTACGATTATTTTGTAAACACACGTTTTGAAATGTACCTATACAAAAGGCAAAAGAAGCCATTTATGAATCTTAAAAATCCAGTATAGTATTCATATATAAATTGAAATATTCTTTGACAGTTTAACAAAAGGTTTCAGTAACATGGTAAAATGGAAGGGTGGTCGTCATATACGTAAGAACAACGAGATGTAAGAACCACTGTGACCTATAAAAGTCAGAAAAATGTGAGTCGATAAGACCACCCACACATGACCATAGAGGAACACCAAAATTAAACGTAAAGAGAGACTGACTATTATAATTCACAGAAAAGTAAACGACTGGTCGGTAGGTTTGTAGAAGACCATTTCATAGTCAAGTTTAGTGAACGACCACAAAAAGTGACCCAATGACAAAGAGCTAACTTAACATTCGACAAGAGATATCTGAGACCTGAGTTCAGAAACAGTTGATAAACGTGATGTAAATAAAGGAGAATCCTGAATCTCACGAAAAGAAAAAGAATTACCATAGAAAACTTTTCTTCTATGTTATAAAATTTTAAAAACTACTTCAGGTTGAATACAAAAAAGAAAATCATAAGCTCAACAAACACAGGATTCTTTAGGAACGAAAGTAGTTTCAATACCTCTTAAAGAGAATATTTCATACAAAACGAATAACAAATAGAGGGTGTTCTATTTTTTACGATACAAAAAAGAAAATCATAAGCTCAACAAACACAGGATTCTTTAGGAACGAAAGTAGCTTCAATGCTTCTTAAAGAGAATATTTCATACAAAACGTAACAAATAGAGGGTGTTCTATTTTTTTACGATGGTTTACCAGGTTTCACTATCTCTTAATAAACTTATAAACTGTATTGACACGTACAGATATAAAAGGTTAAATATCGTATGGTCTGAAACGATAGACTGAAGCGACTACTCAAAGATATCCGTCCGTGATGTCATATCGCCAATTCTCATTTCTGAACGTTTAATATGTCTAGACTTTGACTTTAGACGACAAGTACGTGTCACCGGAACTGACCCATTCAGCGAATTGAAGAGTCTCGGAGAAAGGAGTATCCGTTTTACCTTTCTTACTACTAAATTACTATATTATGTGTGTTAGGACCCGTGTATCTATCCCAACGTACTTAAAATCTACGGTAGTAGTAGTAGTAATAATAATAATTTCATTTGAACTTCGGAGGTCCCACTTGAATCGGTAGTCCGATGCCATTGATCATAAATATTTTATCTTCAAATTTCGTAACGATACTAATAATAATTTAATAATAGGTTCGTAAAGGGTTTATCATTATTCGGTGTGTAAAGTGTCATCCGTCATACAAAGGGATTGTTTTTAAACCCCCACAAACATTAGACAATCTCGGTATACAGTTGTCTAAGGAGGGTTTGATTCTTATCTTATTGGAGTTTAATAAAAAATGGTGTTTTCCTGGTAGATTTTTACAGAACCGACCATGACGAAGACAAAGTATTTCAGTCTAAACCTTTTCAAGAACGTTTAAATTACATAAACATCGTTAACGAATAAACAAGAGAAAAGTAGGAACTGGTGACGTTGGTAAGTAGTCAATGTACGATCTAGAACCCTGTCTTATAATGAATAAACGATATAAAGAAAGAGTAAGTGGAAGAGACTATTGTGTAATTGCCTTTACTAAGCCTCTCGAACATCCGTTCAATCGTTGTATCAATCCAGGAGAAGTAATAAACATGTAGTAAATATTAATTTAACTGAACAGTGTAAATCTTAGATCTTGACTTATAAATTATTCGTTAGACACGAGTCTGTAACCAACGTAAATTATTTGTTTATAAAATTTGGTCGGTAAGTTCTTCCTATTGAAAACCCAAAGAAGACTATTGACGATTTGGCATACGTGTCTTCAGAGAATAAACAAGATGACACTGAAAGGGTTGTGTCATTTTTGACTAAAACTACATTTATCCGACACTACTGGGTCCCCGAAAACGACAAACCTAACGAAATTTGGACGTAACGAACCCGTCGTCACGAATGAGAGGTCACTTTGTAGGACTTTCGTGTTTTACTGAGTGTGAGAGTGACTAGGTAGGCGAAGTTAAGTTTCGTGTGCTCGATGTGTGTCGAACCAAAACTGACAACATCATATCAAGTCATCCTAAATCGATTTACAAACAAACGAAGAAAGTCAAGTCAAGTTAACGAGTCAGTACAGGCTGAGAAACGCTGGGGTACCTGACGTCGTGCGGTCCGAAGGGACAAGCAGTGGTTGAGGGTTTCGGACGAGTTTGAGTTCAGGTAACTCAGCCACTCCGGTAGGTTGGTAGAGTAGGAAGTAGTAGGGGAAGAGGACGGGAGAACGAAGGAATAAGAACTTAATATGAGATAAAGGGGGTACAAACGAGTCCTGTATTATAAGGAGAACCCCCCAATCCTTTCAACCAAGAACAGTCTTGTCTTAATAAGACGAAAGACTAGGCGAAAGTGTAGTGTATCTTCAGAGACCCACAGTCACACACGAAAAAAGATAAAGAGGTGAAGAAAACCCACAGAGTCCTCCGACGGCGATACCCCCTGGTTGGTTCTGTGTCGACACAGTTCACTGCGGGTCCCTTAATACTGGTCGTCCTGTTTCCCTCGTCCAAAGAAGACCGGTTTGTCTACGATGAAAAGGATTCGTACTCTCCTCACTGTAACCCTGGGGTGGTTTCGGACAGTGGAAACCACTTAATGTCGAACTAAGGGACCCGAAATAAGATGTGTATTTGTTCAGAGTGATGAACAAGACAGTCACGGAGATTCTCTCGTTAGTAAAATTTACTAGGTGAAAGATACAGAAAGATTACACTTACCCAAGGACTAGTAAAAAACACTTGACTACACTACCTCTCCACTATATCCTCCCTCCGTTTTGGTTTGTCTTAAGTTCTAGTGACCAACGCACTCCTCCCTACATCCCGGTGACTTTCTATCCCCTTTTTTTTCTTACGGTTTAACGTTTAGAAGTACGAAAGGTTGACCAGACTCATCACCTTCTCCGGAAACGCCACTGGTCCGTCTGTCGGATTTCGTCACCAAGAGGCGACAAGAGCTGTAATTGTAGTGGGTCTTCCAAGATTGTGATAGATGTAGACCCTAGGTGGGGAGTGGGAGGTCGCTCCGACTAAACTAACCGGACCCTACCCCGGTCTCTAGTCGCATAGTAAGGGAGAGGGTAACGGAAAGTTTACGTCGACCCCAGTTCTTGGAGTCACATTTCCTTCGAAGTCCTCAGGGGTTCTCACCCCTAGGGGTGAAACCATAGAAGAGAATTCCTCGGACCCCTTCAGGATTCCTGACAAGTCGTTACCTTCTTTAGGGGTGAAGATAAAACACCCTTCTCCTCCTCCTCTACCGGACAGTAGTGGGGACCTTTGAGGGACCCCGGAATACAGGGAAGGACTAGAGAGGTATGTCTATCAACGGCAGGGTTGCTTCGTGTTGGAGGACGAGTGCAGGTAAAAAAGTGTAAGAAAGTCTTGGTTTAAGGAAACCTCTCTAAATGTTACTTAGAAAAGAGTTCAATCTAAAGTCCGTTCAACCATAACCAATATTGGTCAAACCGAACCACACCTACCTCTGGAAAAAGAGGTCGTCATCCTTTCGGACACCCCAAAATACCGGACAAAGAACTTGTGTTCGTGTTACGTCAAATGTTGGTGTTGTCCACACCTCTTTTACACAGCACTAGCTTAGGTCGACTTTTACTCCACTGACTAAGACACGAAGATCTAATCTTGTTTATTGTTCTTTTTCGACGTAGTTAAAAGAGTAGACTTTCTACCCTACCGTTTCTGGACGGAAAGGACAGTTTCTAGACAAATCCTTCTAATTTAATCTTTCACATCCACTCAAATTAATTTTTGAGATACAATGAGAAGTCTCCACTTTATGACCTATCAGGTCAACGTCAGACCAAAAGTCAAATCTTAAGTAACGTAACTTTCTTTGGATGGAAGAAATCGGTTAAAGGTTTAAAGTCCTCCCGTACCTTATACTTTTACGGATATAATCGAGTGTGTACACTTAGTTCTAAACAAATTTTTATGGAACGAACGTAACCATTTCCAAAATTCAACAAAAGAAAAGAAAATAAAAAAAATTGAAAAGTCTCTAAACTCGGTAAAATAGAAAATTAGTGAACCATCTTTTATTTGAGGTTTGAATTCTTTAAAAGTCGTACATCTGACAGGGTTAAAAAAGATCTGAGTTTAATAACTGTAGGAGAAATCACTGAGGTTCTGAATTTTGTTTTTAATAAAGTAAGAATTCATGAAGTTATAATTTTGTGAAAATCCTATTTACCATCGCCAAAATTACCACGATTTATACCTTTGTGTCAGTGGGACCGTAGATCGACTTTCAGTGTACTGAATAAAAATCGTGATCCTGAACTTTGAAAACTCGAGAAGTTAAAATAATCTTTCTTCATTAAGGGGGTGGAAAAAATTTTCAAGTAATTTTTTTACATAGTGTAGAGTATTCATTTACAGAACAATATTTGTTATGGTTTATCAACGAGAAACCCTAACCAAGAGTAGTCAGTCCCCTATTTATTCAACACCTTTTCTCAGTATTTCAGTCCCTTGATCTACCCTGAACTAATAGAACAGGTCGAGGGAGTAAATTTTTATAAATAAATAAACCGACGGACCTCAGAATCAAAACTGTACGTCCTAGAAGACGACACCGAGTACCTGAGAGATCGACACCGAACACGACAACGAGACCTCCTGAAACCTCGGCGACCCGAAGTCCTTAGTACCGTACACCCGAATCAACGAGACACCATACACCCCAGAATCAAGGGGTGAGTCCCCAACTAACTTGGACCCAGGAGACGTAGCGTTCCGACTAAAAATTGGTGACCTGGTGGTCCCTACAGGGGAGGGAGTAAGATTTCTACTTCTTTTATTCCAGATCTCTATTTATATACAAACATTATATATATAAATATATTGTATAAATACATATCAATAGTCTAACTAATATAAGAAACGTCGGTTTCTACCTCTTCGAGATATGTCAGCTGTTTTTGTTCTGGCCCTCGACTGACACCGAGTCTAGTACTTGAGGAATAACGGTTTAAGTCTGAGTACAACTTCTTTCATCCCTTTTGGCGATCTGGTAAGTCCATACTGGAATTAGTTTAGGGAATACTAATATGTCACCTTCATTCTTTATGTAAATTCTCGGATCTAGACTATCTATCTCACGGACTACTTGATACCTTACTCCGAGCACTGTAACAGGTCCTCTGTCCCTAGTTCTGGTAGGGGTACCTTTTCTTTACGTTTTTTCGTTTTACCGACAGACCCCTCCAGAATGTTTATCGAAACTTTTCTTCTATCCACTTTTCGTTTCCTCTTTTCCTTTCTATATTCGTAGACTTACGTCTCAAGGTCTCTTTTCGTTCTTCTCTATTCTTTCGGAAGAAGTCGCTAGTTACGTTTCTTTATCTCCTTTTCCTGTCTTATCCTTTCTGATCTCTAGAGAAGTTCTTTTAATCTCTATGGTTCCCTTGTAACGTACGTTTCTACCCGAGCTATTCCCTGTCTTTACCATACCTGGATTGTCTTCGTCTTCTACAATTCTTTTCCACCGTTCTTATGTGTCTTCTTGACATGTTTTTTCTGGAAGTACTGGGTCTATGAGTACTACCACACTAGTGATTAGATCTCGGTCTGTAGGACCTTACACTTCAGTTCCCCCGGAACTTTCGTAACGATGCTTGTTTCGATCACCTCCACTATCTTAAGGTCAACTCGATCAATTTTAGGACTTTCTACTACGACACTTTCGCGACGTGAGTTATACGGTCGTTTAAACCTTTTGAGTCGTCACCGGTGTCCTGACCTTTTCCAGTCAAAAGTAAGGTTAAGGTTTCTTTCCGTTACGGTTTCTTACGAGTTTGATGACATGTCAACGTGAGTAGAGTGTACGATGATTTCATTACGAGTTTTAAGAGGTTCGGTCTGAAGTCGTTATGCACTTGGCACTTGAAGGACTATAAGTTCGACCAAAATCTTTTCCGTCTCCTTGGTCTCTAGTTTAACGGTTGTAGGTGACCTAGTACCTTTTTCGTTCTCTCAACGTCTTTTTGTACATAAAGACGAAATAACTGATACGGTTTCGGAAACTGACACACCTAGTGTTCTTTGACACCTGTTAAGACTTTCTCTACCCTTATGGTCTGGTGGACTGGACGGAGAACTCTTTAGACATACGTCCAGTCCTTCGTCGTTAATCTTGACGTATACCTTGTTGTCTGACCAAGGTTTCTCCTTTTCCTCATGCAGTTCCGACATATAACAGTGGGACGAATAAATTGAAGATACGTTTTATGTAGTACTCTTTGCGACCCAACCTTCTTTGTGTTCGACCTTAGTTCTAACGGCCCTCTTTAAAGTTATTGGAGTCTATACGTCTACTATGGTGGGAATACCGTCTTTCACTTCTCCTCGATTTTTCGGAGAACTACTTTCACTTTCACCTCTCACTTTTTCAACCGGATTTCGAGTTGTAAGTCTTTTGCTTCTAGTACCGTAGACCAGGGTAGTGAAGTACCCTTTATCTACCCCTTTGTCATCTTTGTCACAGTCTGAAATAAAAAAACCCGAGGTTTTAGTGACGTCTACCACTGACGTCGGTACTTTAATTTTCTACGAATGAGGAACTTTCCTTTCAATACTGGTTGGATCTATCATATAAGTTTTTGTAAGGACACCAGTACATACCTACACTCTCAACCTGACACTTCTTCCGACTCGCGACTTCTTAACTACGAAAACTTGACACCACAACCTCTTCTGAGAACTCTCAGGGACCTGACTTTCCTCTAGGTTAGTCAGGTAAGACTTCCTCTAGTCTGAACCCTAAAGAAACCTTCCTTACTACGACTTCGACTTTGAGGTCATGAAACCGGTGGAGTGCACTTCTCAACTGAGTAACCTTTTCTGAGACTACGACCCTTCCTAACCCCCGTCCTCCTCTTCCCCTGTTGACTCCTACTCTACCGACCTACCGTAGTGACTCAGCTACCTGTACTCAGACTCACTTGAGGTCCTCAACCACTACCTGTCCCTCCGGACCGCATGACGTTAAGTGCCCCAGAGTCTCAGCCTGTGCTGACTCTCTGACTTGACTTGACTCGACTATCTTATATATGAATATAACATATATAAATATTATATGAAGATATATATATTAAAAATTTCGAACAAAAGTGACAGACCTTGAAATATTTCTCTTAATCAACTGTAAAATGGTTCTACTCCGTTCTGTAAAGTTATCCACTTTATTAATTCCTAAGGGAACTTTTGTCTACTCTTAAATTTACTCAAGATATGTCTAAAATCAAATATGAAAGAGTCACAACACAGAGTCGTTGTGATTATAACCACTAAAATGTCTATTCTATCACTACTGCTACCGATTCATAGGTCAGTCCAATCTAAGTAAAACCTCAGTCATTTCATCTTGTTTCTAGAAGTACCTCGTTACTAGGGCCTGACTTGTTTGTACTGCTTTATACTAATATATGTCTCGTGTAGTCTCGATTTTGTGACATCTTTCCTTTTCGAGTATAAACCCTTTTTTTTTTGTTTCGGTTGTCGTAAATTAAGTTATCAAAGGAGACCTTGGGACCATTTTCCTACAAGCACACGTAAACATAGGTCAGCGTCTGTTCCCGTTCGTCTAGTTGAATTCAATATCGACATCTTGATACCAGAGCCCAGTGTATCCGACCACAGTAAGTACCTACATTATAAGTCGTTCTCAATACCATGGTCTCGTTCGTCCTCCCTGTCCCAAGGTTCTTCTTGAAGGACCCTCAACCGTGAGACGGTCGTAGAAAGACTTGTGCCCCAAAAAATCTACGAGATAGTCACGTCAATGTAACAACCAAGATGGACAAGGAACTTTCTAAAACTGACGAATGTGACTACTGAGAACTGGTACCCCACAATGTTTGTTTTTGTGACTACGAACCCGGTTTGGGGGTCTCTAAGAACTAACTTGACTTTACTAACTTCAGACCCGTGGTCATATAAAAATATACGAGGAGTTCTCCGAAGGGACCACCGAGTCTCTCATTCCTTAGACGGACGTTTAACCCTCTGGACCCAAGCCAGCCCTTCTAGGGGACCTCCTCCCCTACCGTTGGGTGAGGTCATAAGAACGGACCTCTTAGGGGTACCTGTCTCCTCGGACCGCCCGATGTTAGGTACGTCAGCGTCTCATCCTGTGCTGACTCGTTGATTCATGTCGTGTCGTACTCCCTAACACTCGACACGGACCTGACTCTTAATGACTGAATCCATTGCTCCTCGGGAATGACTGACCTCGAAAAAACCCCTTACTCCCCAACGGAAGAATATGTGTCTTCAGGAGGTGTAGTGACGGATTACTCCCACAGTGTAAGAACCCTCCTACATCCCGGTCAATCCTAACCCCGATTATTACACCATAGGTACAAGAGAGTAATTTAAATAAAAAAGTCAACACAGGCTGAGAAAAACTGGGATACCTGACATCGAGTGGTCCGAAAAGACAGATACCTTAAGAGGTCCGTTCTTATGACCTCACCCAGCGGTCAGGGAAAAGGTCCCCTAGAGGGACTAAGTCCCTAACTTGGGTCCAAAGGACGTAATGTCCGTCTAAGAAAAGACGACTAGGTGGTTCCTTCGGGTTGGCCCACCGTTTCAAGTTGACACTTCTAGGGATTTACGGTAGTCTCAAAAGTAGCAATCTCTGGTCTTGTAGGAGACTTTAGTCTGTTCTATTTATAAAAATCCAGACTAGACTTGTCTTCTGAAGAGTCCTGTTTAAAGATAAGACACAGACCCGACCTACATCGGTAGTCCTTAACCAATAGTCTAGTCCAGTCTCACAGACACGAGGAACACTTCTTTACTCATAATAAACGGTCGTTCAGTGACTGGACAGAGGAGTCCTGTGGGTCGGAATAAGAAACCGAGAAACACCGACTTGAATATATCTTTTGTGATAAAGGTGAAATTTTACTCTTGACTCTTACGTCTACCTAAGAGACTTAAACTTACTTACTTCGTTACAGGTGTGGGAAATGTGTGTACTCGTCCTTTACTGAGAAAAAATAAAGGATACGACCTCCACACAAAGAATAGTCCTGTTGTTGTAGCTGAAACCATGACAACCGTTGAGTATAATCGGTTAATACAAAGGGAAATTATACACCTAAACTTAAAAAAAGATAGTAAATCAAAACGTAAATTTTTCATGATGTACCAAGTAGTTCTTTCGAATTATAAACCTTTTCCTTTTACTCTTTCTTTTTCTTTCCCCATTATAATGACAAATCTTTTAGTGTAAATGGTAAAACCGAATACAGAAAAGTCTAAAACCAAAACAAAAAATTAAAGTCCTTTTGTGTTGACATCAAAATTGACATCAATCTTTTCAGATTCTTCCGTAGTTCAGTTTTCGAGTCAATATTCTTCATTCTTCGGGTCAGTAGTTTGACCTCACAACCAGACCTCTGATTCTTCCCAAACTAAAGGGTCATATCCCATCCAAGACCTTTGATGCCAGTCCACCCTAAATTTGTCGGTGTAGAAACCCCTTCACCTCCCGATGTCTCCAGTCCTTTATTCGACTCAGTTTATATATAGAAAAAAAATTAATGTAGTACCCGTAAAAAAGGAAACTTTATAGGAAATTTTGGTAAGGAGGACAGATGCGTGGATTTCATTTGCGTCGGACCAGCGGAAGAAACTCTTAGAAGGAAGAGGGTCTACTGTAATGTATGACGACGGTCTACGTAGAGGAATTTGACGATAAAATTGTAATAGAAAAAGGAGGAACCTCTATTTTTTTACAGAGGCTAACAGCTCAACCCAGTCAAGGTCTCAAGAGGAGGACCGAAAGTATCGAGAGATTGAATTGTGATTAGGTAAATAAGTCGAGACAAAAAGTACAGTAAGAGAGTAAGAGAGAGTGAGGTTAGTCCAACTACCTAATTAACGAGATTTTCCCGTAGTATCAGGAATGGAAATAGGAATGGGAGTAGGGGTAAACTCGAAGGACCCATCGAGTCGACCATTTCTTTGACGGACGTTACGTCATTTGAGACCAAGTTAAAGACCTAGCCCTTCAAGGGGACCTCTTCCCTATCCGAATCAAGTCAAGTCAAGTCAGCGAGTCAGTACAGACTGAGAAACGTTAGGGTACCCGACGTCGTGCGGTCCGGAGGGACGGGTACTGGTTGATGGCCTCAAATGGGTTTGAGTACAGGTAACTCAGCCACTACGGTAGGTTGGTAGAGTAGAAGACAGTAGGGGAAGCGGAGGACGGGAGTTAGAAAGGGTCGTAGTCCCAGAAAAGTTTACTCAGTCAAGAAGTGTAGTTCACCGGTTTCAAAACCTCAAAGTCGAAGTTGTAGTCAAGAAGGTTACTTATAAGTCCTGACCAAAGGAAATCCTACCTGACCAACCTAGAGGAACGTCAGGACCCCTGAGAGTTCTCAGAAGAGGTTGTGGTGTCAAGTTTTCGTAGTTAAGAAGTCGTCAGTCTGAAGAAATATCAGGTTGAGAGTGTAGGTATATACTGGAAACAACCGTTTCATTGCAGAGACGAAAGATTATACGACAGATCCAACCAGTATTGAAAAGAAGGTTCCTCGTTCGCAGAAAATTAAGGTACCGACGTCAGTGGTAGACGTCACTAAAACCTCGGGGGGGTATTATTTCAGACAGTGATAAAGGTGACAAAGGGGTAGATAAACGGTACTTCACTACCTTGGTCTACGGTACTAGAATCAAAAGACTTACAACTTCCCTATCCGATGGGTGAGGTTATAAGAACCCGAAGAGACCGCCGAGTCATCCATTTCTTAGGTGGACGTTACGCCCTCTGGACCCAAGCTAACGACCCAGTCCTTCTAAAGGGACCTCCTCCTGTACCGTTGTGTGAGACAATAAGAACGGACCTCTTAGGGTGCCTGTCTCCTCGGACCACCGATATCAGGTACCCCAACGTTTCTCAGTCTGTACTGACTCGTTCATTCGTATGTGTGTGTGTAGGGGTATAATACCAGACCAACCGTACAGGATGGAAGAAGGGAGACAGATAAAAATCAGTTTCGAATTTAGATCATCGTTGAAGAAGTGTTATACAGGGAACTATTTATGTGTAACTAAATAATATGTGTAACTAATAAAGAATCTGGATAGTGTGGTCAGTATTAAATGGTGATGAATGGATGATTGAACATAATCAGTGGTAAAATAAAAACAATATGTAAAGAGAATTTAAATTGTTGTTCGAGTGACTTTTATTATACATATCGACCCAGTAAAGAGTAGATCATATATCCCAGTTCAAACGTATGTATTCACACACACGCGAGTCAGTACAGGTTGAAAAATGGTGGGACACCTGATATCGGGTGGTCCAAGGAGACAGGTACACTAAGAGGTCAGTTATGACCTCAGTCAACGGTACGGGAGGAGGTCCCCTAGAAGGGTTGGGTCCCTAGTTTGGGCGTACAGGATGTAGAGGACATAATCGTCCACCTGAGAAATGGTGACTCGGTGATACATTTATTTATGAGTCAAGTAATCTATCTTATCTCTAATATGTACTAAATTATAAGTTTAAGATAATATCTTAGGTTGTTATCTCAAGTCAAGATAATGTTTAAGATAAAAGGATCCTAAAATTTACTTTAATAGGAAATAAAAGAGGTGAGTGACCTTATAAAAAAAGATAAATACGTGGTATTAAGTAGTATACATTGTGTTACGTATTTATAATATGTTGTTTTAAGTAGTTATTATTTTGAATCTTTTCTGACATTGAATGTCCATATTGTTAGTTTGAGTTTATAAAAATGGAGAGAAAAAGTATAAGTAGTCACCGTAATTTTGTCTAAGTAAGTTTCATTAGTTCCCATTTATACTTAAATAGTAGGAGTACTATTCCTTCTATCTATCACGAGTTCCTATCTATTCTTCAATATAATTCAAGTAAATTGATGGTAAAATAGACACAAACGGAAGATGTCAATATGGTCTTTAAATATAAATCTTTTTTATCTTAGAACCTCCTGAGTATAAATTTCTTGTACATTTTACCATTACTAACATTTTAGTTTATTTTTTATTTTAGTGTTCGGGTCGGTATTCTTTCATGGTCGTGTCTATTCTTGACAGCAGACCCATGGTAAAGGAGAATCTTCCGTCTTGGTACTTATGTCTCCCGACGGACATTCAATATGAACCTAAAAAATGACACAAACACACACACACACACCCCCCAACCGTGGGACTTTAAGTCGAACAAGTTTCAAGTTAACATATAGGAAAGTCACTAAAGATTATATCTTCCCGAGTTTCATATATAGTTCAATATATTGTAAATAACACCTGCTAAAGGGTACTTTATATATGTTTATATGTTGTAGGAAAAGATATCCGAGGATTAAAAGGTAACCTAAATTGGTTAGAGATAGCTATCTGCAATCAACCTAAGTGTTATAAGGTAACAGAAATTGGAAAAATTGGTAAATCAAATGAACGAATGAAACAGAAACACGACCATATTTGTGACGTGTTTCTTTGTACATACAAGAACATGGATGTAGACGAACAGGAAATGTCTAATCCTTTGTACTAAATTTTAAAAAGGAAGACGAAGACATAAGTACCTTTTGTCAGTGTCTTTATTCGTTTTAGAGTTTCGTTTTGGTGGGTATTCGAGTTGTAAATCTCTTTTGGTGAAGATTCCTAGAGACAGGAAGGTTTAAGAGACAAATAGATGTACCAAATAAAAAAAAATTAAACAATAACTTTATATCAACTAAATGTTATAATATAATCAAAGTCTAATGTTGTTTCACTAAGTTATAAAAATTCCTAATATGGGAATTCAATAATATTTTATTAATAGAGATACCAAATTTTCCTATTGATATAAGTATACAAAGAGTCATTTTAGTTTTAAGTTTTTAAAGAAACAGGGGTGACGTAGATTACTACACTAATACTCGAGAGTACTTTTTTTTTCAAACGAAACCTTATATATAGACCTTGTTTTCCAGAATCTTCTACATAGACGTTATCACTTAGAATGGAACAGACGAGGAAATTTTGGGAACTTCTGGTCGATAAAAAGTCATTACTTTTGTAGATGTCAAAACCTCTGACTCGGTACGGTCCATGACCACTTCTATTCCAACCGGTTTTAGTGACGTCTACCACTAACGTCGGTACTTTAATTTTCTGCGAATGAGGAACCTTCTTTTCAATACTGATTGGATCTTTCGTATAAGTTTTCGTCTCTGTAATGAAACGACTGATTCCAGACAGAGTAGTTCCGATACCAAAAAGGTCACCAGTACATACCTACACTCTCAACCTGACACTTCTTCCGACTCACGGTTTCTTAACTACGAAAACTTGACACCACAACCTCTTCTGAGAACTCTCAGAGAACCTGACGTTCCTCTAGGTTGGTCAGGTAAGACTTCCTCTAGTCGGGACCCTAAAGAAACCTCCCTGACTACGACTACGACTTTGAGGTTATGAAACCGGTGGAGTACGTTTCTCAACTGAGTAACCTTTTCTGAGACTACGACCCTCCCTAACCCCCGTCCTCCTCTTCCCCTGCTGTCTCCTACTCTACCCGACCTACCGTGGTGACCGAGCTACCTGTACTCAGACTCACTTGAGGCCCTTAACCACTACCTGTCCCTCCGGACCGCACGACTCTAAGTACCCAACGTTTCTCAGTCTGTGTTGACTCACTGACTTGACTTGACTCTTCTCATCCCCGTCAACTTTCCACAGACTCGTCGGTTTTCCACGTAAAAAAATTTGTAGAAAACAAAAAACTTTAAATAAATAATAAATCGAAAACCGACGCGACTCAGAAGTAAAGACAAGAACGAGAAAGAGACCAACACCGTTCGTACCCGATGGGAAGTAATGGCACACCTCCGAAGAGTAACGCTACCGAAGAGAAACAACTCCTCGTGCCCGACAACCGAGTGTCCGAAGTCATCGACACCGAACACCCGGGCTCTCGTGTCCGAGTCATCGACACCGGGTTCCCGAATCAACGAGTCCACGTACACCTTAGAAGGGTTTCGTCCCTAACTTGGACACAGGGGACGTAAACGTCCGTTTGAGAATAGGTGACTTGGTGGTCCCTTCAGGTTGTAACACTAAAGAATAGGATTTAAAGTCGAAAGAGGAAGGGAACCTTTCTACCATACCCCACTTGAGTTTGAAGGTAAATTTCATATGTATCGTTGAACTCTATTATTCAACATTAAACCCTATCCAATGAACTAGAATATAAGACACATACTTGAAAGATCAAATAGTTGTTCAAAATAGGAGACATTTCACTCCTTGCACCTGGTCCACTAAATATGTTAAGAAGGATCAGATCGACGCTCGATGCCTTAAGGTCCTAAGATTTAGATTAGGAAAGGATAAACTGCCTATGGTAGTGTGTAACGGACCGTGGTTTTTCAGAGAACTATTTACAGACAACTGAAGTTAATTTGTTCCTGTCTTTTCTAGTTTCGATTGATCTAATTAATGAGATATTTTTTATTTAACTCTGAGACATATTTACTGACTTTTTTCGTTTAAGGTGACACCGTCCTACAGACCATTAATAAAACGAGAATTAATCAGAATTCAACTATTACCGGTTTTACAACTGACCATTATCTTAGTCTCGAAGTGTATCTTACATGGGTCTAACTCCTTTATTTATGATTTCAAACTCAGGTAAGACTGACGTGTGATTAAATTTCATACCATTGAGTCTCTTCTTAGGTAATGTCTATAAGTTCTTTGTACCTTCAGTGATAACCTATTTTTTTCTTACTTGGGAGACAAAATGAAGTAAAATGGAGGAAATAGAACCTTAGGAGGAGGTAGAGTACATGAGTGAAAAACAAGACATACGACGGGAAACTACTGAAGAACAACAGCACTAACAAGTGAATTGGTTCAAAGGGGAGAGATTTATGCGACCTCCACCCAGACCCCATTGGGTCTGTGTGACCCCTTGAACAGGGTCTAGTGGGGGAGAAATTCGTTTCACCTTCTCTGGACTTCCGTGACCACGACTTTAACTCCCACTTGGGTGCCCCCGACTCGGTGTACCTGTAGATCCAACTAATTTTACACTTATGGGAATTTCTATGAACGAGTCGATATTTCTTTGACGGACGATTCGTCCTCTGTACCCAAACTAGGGACCCGGTTCTTCTAGAGGACCTCTTCCTTTACCGTTAAATGGGTGAGGCCATAAGAACGGACCTCTGAGGATGCCTGTCTCCTCGAACCGTCCGATGTCAGGTACCGTAGCGTTTCTCAGCCCGTACTGAACCGTTGACTTTTTGTTGTTGTTGTTGCTGTTATTGGGAATTACTATGAGAATTACTATAGTATGAGAATTTAACACAGAAATTTCTCCTTTTTAATCCATCAATCCCCTAGACTTTTTGATTTCAAAGGTCAAATTGAGTTTCAGTTAAAAAAAAAATTAACTTTACTTTTACTTCCTAACTGAGTTACGAAGTGAAAGGTGGTGTACAGACCAAAATCGGTTGGATTGAGTCATAGAGTTTGTGGGTACCTTGTATGTACTGAAATTCTTGTAGTTACGGTTGTTGACGATAGTTCAATTGTGACTTAAATTCTTTGTAAGTCAAATGGTTCGTCAAATAGTTCACACTCCATCGGAGATCTTCACTTCACTTCACTTCAGCGAGTCAGCACAGGCTGAGAAACGTTGGGGTACCTGACATCGGATGGTCCGAAGATTTAGGTGCCTTAAGAGGTCCGTCCTTATGACTTCACCTAACGGTAAAGGAAGAGGTCCCCTAGAAGGGCTGGGTCCCTAGCTTGGACCCAGAGGGTGCAATGTCCGTCTACGAAATGGTAGACTCGGTGGTCCCTTCGGGACTCCATCGGAGATCCACGTAAATTAGAAACTTTTTCTAAATACCAATAGACGTCCACCATAAGAGTGTGTATTTATATATTTTAAACGAAGAAATCTTGTACGTACAGAATAGGTACAACAGAACGGTATCGTTTGATCATGTCAATAGTGTTGTTACGGGTCCTTTAAAGGAGTACTGTATTTTAGTTGATGTAAGATGAACAGGGGCATCTCATGAGACAGACGGATACGACGACGACGATTCAGTGAAGTCAGCACAGGCTGAGACACGCCGGGATATCTGTCGTCGGGTGGTCTGAGGGGCAGGGAACCTAAGAGGTCCGTTCTTGTGACCTCACCCAACGGTAAAGGTGGTTACGTACTTTCACTTTTCACTTTCACTTCAGTGAGTCAGCACAGGCTGAGAATCGCTGGGGTACCTGACGTCGGGTGGTCCGAGGAGGCAGGTACCCTAAGAGGTCCGTTCTCATGACCTCACCCCACGGTAACGGAAGAGGCAGACGGATGCGATCTGGTGAACTTTTTGTCTTGACGTTACTATGAGTTCATCTGGAGTAACTCGTTACACTACTACAGGTAGGTTAATCATTTTATACATGGACGGAATACATCACACTACAACCAGTGGTTCCTTTAAGACATTCAGTGTAAATGAGGTTAAGTACCTCATAAGGTAAATAAACGAAGGGAAATATTAGGAAATGATAAAGATATCACACGGTTTACGTGTAGACTTACACTTAGGTACACGACTCACATGTCTCTTAAACTCCATGGAAGTGTAACAACTGACAGACGGACATCCCTCTCAAACCTTACGTTTTAACACAAGTGTGGGATTCTCCAGGAAACGTCGGTTCCAGTGTGAACAGACAGGGGATGGTCTAGTAGTCGTTACACTCAAGTTCCTGATATCAGAGTCGGAGAAAAGGACCATGAATCTAGGAGAGTCACCTACAATCAACGTTCTTGTTAATATAGGTGCTTGTCCTCATTAATCGTTTTAACAATTTCAAGTAACTAAGAAAAGGGAAGTACAAACTAAATGATACAAGGCGACAATTATTCCCTCAAACACGAACTTTACTTCCGATAAAAACGAATTTCTATTCACTTATTTTCAATAGGAAGGAATCCCACTGACGAATCGTGTCAGAAGAACCCAAGTCATTTAATAATAACTGAATTTACCAGAATCGACGGGCTATATAATGTTTCTAGGTAAGTCTATTATTATAAAAATGGGACGACTCATGGAAGTTCAACGTTAATATATCGTTTTATTAAAAAAATCATTATATTTACTATGGATTTCACGGATCTTTTTGCGAACCGTAGAACATTTATGAGTTATGTATAATTAAGAAAAGGAGTGTGTATAAAATTTTTTTTGTTATTTTTAAGATTGAAATTTCGAACCACCTTTATGTATTCTAATTAAATTAATCTCCCGTTTACTGTGTTCTTAATACAGTCTTAATAGAAAACTGGATCGTTTCTCCACATTGATAGAGTAGTCTTAAAAATACACAATGAGACGGGAAGAGTATAGAGAACTGTAGTATCACCTTTACGCAGATTTAATTCCAACAGTCTATTTTATCTGTTGTAGGTCAATTTAAACTTAGTCTATTTGTTATTCATAAAAAAATCGTATTTATACGGGGTACATTATAAACCCTGTAAGAATACGATCTTTTAGTAATCAACAAATAAACTATAAGGTCATATTGACCCGTGGAACAATTTTAAAATTAAAAATCGAATATTTGTTATATTTAAATAAAGAGTATAAATACCTCCGACCCTTCAGATTCTAGTACCGTGACTGTCTAGACTGTAGATAACTTCTGGGTGAAGGATCAAGTATCCATAGAAAGAAGAACCGTGTTGGAGTATACCGTTCTCTTCACTGTAACATAAAAATAAAGGAATTAGACCGTTGGGTTTAGATTGTCGTTGCTCATGGTCGTTAAATTTTTTGTCATTATGAAACAATTCGAGAAAAAAAAAAAAAGGAATGTCTTACAAACTGACCGTCAACTGGTTAAAGAAATTTCCAAAATTCGATTAAAACAGGAGTAGGATTTGGATACCAATCAAACGTATTTCCGTGACACTAAAGTGGAAAAAAAATTAACGAGATCTTAGTTTTACAGATAAAACTGAGAGGTACCAGTGGTCTTACACCGAATGTTTTTCCCTTGTCAACAATCAGGACCGATTTTCGGTCTGTAAACCACATCTTAATAGTCAACGAATAAGATGATCTTCAAAGTCACCTTCGAACATTTCGTCCAAAAGGCATAACCAAACCTAACTCATCGGTCCTCTGGTAAATGTGACGACAAATAAAAGTGACGTATCACTTCTCGGGGCTCGTAAGCGTGACCTCTTCTGACCCGTTTCGAGCTATTCGTCACACCGGTGCCCGATTAGTGGATCTGTCTCTCGAGCGGTCACTCGACGACCCGTGTCTCGTCCCTCCGGGTCTCGGTTCAAACCAACCTCCAGAACCGTCCCGTGGTGGTCGTTTCTTTCTTTTTGGTCTTCAAAATGATTTAACCAGTAAAATACCTGGGAATCAAAGAAACAACGAATGGTGAGAGCTCGTTGGTATATTTAGTAGAGTACGGACTTTAGATTTTAAGGTTTCTCAACCATCCACTCGTCGACACCCGTCGACTCCGAAGAACGGTTGTATTTTGGGCTTCCTGTAAGGCCCAGAAAGCGGTCGAGGGGTTTCGGGAGAAAGGAAAGAAGAGACTCGGGACCCCTAACCGTCGGACAAAGGAAAGGTGACAATGGTGGACAAGAAAGGTTGACGCAAATAGACGAGGGAACCATGTCTTCTGTCGGGACGTCGAAGACGAATGGAACAAGTATCGCTACCGGATGGTACGAAGTCCGAGAGAGGACACACGAAATATGGTATTATAACAAATTAGAAACAACATCAGAACTCTATCTCTAAAGACGGAGGGTAGAATGTCTCCTCCTTGACTTTAAGACTTTCCAGTTTCTTTTATGGTTCCGGAATTCATTGCTTCTACGTTAAGTTTCTGTCACGATAATAGAGGCACACCAAGGACTCCGTCTCTCGTAGGGAAAGGACTGTGACGGTCATTTTGGGATTCTTTACCCGAAAGGGAGTAAGTCGGGGTCTAGGAGAGTGTCCTTTTATGTCTCTGGTGTCAGTACTATTATCACCCAGAAACTCCGAATTACTCCGAAAGACTCCACTCCACTCTACCCTATCTATTCTCTAGAGCATTTCTTCACCAAAAGTTTGAAACTACATATACTGTCCCGAGGTCAATAATTTCTCAATTCACCATCTCACACACCGAAGGAAGTCATGACGTTCTGTCTCACCCGTCTTCTGGATTTATCTGTAAAGAGGTTTCTTCTATCTGTCTACCGATTACTTTTCGAGGAGTTATAGTGAATAATAGTCTCCTTACGTTTAGTTTTGATGGTCCTCCATAGTGGAGTGTAGTTTTTTTAGACGTTTGTTATTTACGACCTCTCCGACACCTCTTTTCTCTTCGGGGAACGTAACGTAACAACCGTCTTTACACTTTGTCCTTTACGTTTCCGTCCATCAGTCTCAAGACTCACACCAACGAGTCTCGTCAATATACTATTACCACCTTCGTGTCTCCGGCCACTCCACTCCCGTCTCCAAAATCATCCTTTCCTGGTGAACTGAATTAAAGTGGTTAATGAAATCGATCTTGAGTTAGATCAGGGAAAAGAACTGCTACACTCCAAATCTCCCCACCCCCAACCCAAAAAAAAAAAAAAATTTGGAGTAAAAGTAAATTAAAAACCGGTTTCCTTAGAACGAATGGGAATATCTCAGATACTCTGGGAAAGACGAGAGAGACCGTATTGTTATTAGAGTCGTGGGAATTAAAGGACAAAAAAGTCAGACATCATACTCTTTGTGTTTTAGGTAACTGTCAGATTCTTGATTGAAGAAAGTTATGTCATTCAAGGGATGTATACTTAGAAATTCAACGTTTGAAAGCTTCTACGATTGTACGCACGGTCGGGGACATACGGTCGACAACAAGACATGATATCGTGAAAAGTTCCTTGATATGACATTCCAAATTTTACAAAATAAAAAAACACAAACAAAAGAATACATGTATAATGAACACACTTTTCATAATATGTGGATAATGACATGTCATGATGCATCGGTTAACACAATCAACCTATGGATCCCATTGAAACAACCTGAATACTTGTGAGAGAATGTTACCTTGAGTAAGTATACATCCCGTGAATGACATGTCGTTTTCGAAATTGTTACCAAGGACCGTTTACAAATGTCCATGAATATAAAATGTCAGAACTTCTTCCTTTACCGTTGAGTGAGGTCATAAGAACGGACCCTTTAGGGTACCTGTCTCCTCGGACCGTCCGATATCAGGTACGCCACTGTTCTCAGCCTTTACTGAATCGTTGATTTGTTGTTATTGTATAAAATGTTAGACGGTGTTCGGACACTGTTTACACTAAATATTAGATTTCTTCAAGAATTCCCTTTACAAGGAAAGAAGAAGGATTTATAAAACTTCCGAAAGGCAATTTCGTTTTATTAAAACTTTTTATCCATAATTAGTGTCTTTATCTTTACCCTAGTGTCCCCTTAGATTGATCATCCACTATTTCTACTATGGTCGTATTCTTTTAGATACGTGTAAATGACGTGTCGTTAACTTAAAACAAACACCAGCACTCGTACCGGTAACCGGTAAATGGCAAACGAGAATTTTAGTTTGTAGAAGTCTCCTCCTTTCTTTCTTCTTTGAATCAAAATAATGGTCGGAAGAGATACGAATCTTACAAGTAAAATCTACGACAAATTAAGAGTATTGTTAGAAATCCATGTTTACTATAAGAAAACATGAAAGAGCGACTACGGTGTTAGGAGTATACAGGAGAGTCCGGTTGAAAATCAATTAATAAATTTTGTTTTGTTTTACTTTATTGTCTGAATGAAATTACACTGAATACCTTCTCACTTCATTGTCTAAGAACGAGAAACTATACATGAAGACCTGAATCATTACATTGGTGTCTTAATGTACCTTCGATGTCACCAACTTAGTATATTTTTTATGTCATCCACTACTAAATAACCACAGAACCTTTTACTGTAGTCCTTTTGCATCTCTCCTCCTTCTAAGTTCACTCTCCCTAAGTCTTACATGTTTCCGTCCCTTTCTTCTGACATTTACTAAGTCCTAACGATATCTTGTCCCCAACTGTTTGACTGGGTATCCGGTTTATACCGGTCAGTAGATCACAAATACCGGACACTCGATTTTTACCCAAAATGTTGTGAAATTTTACAAACCTTTTGTTGGTGTTCTTCTTATAAAATACCCCGTACTTTTAATATACTTTAAGTTTAAAATCACAGGTATTTATGTCAGTATAACCTTCCGTCTGTATGAGTGAACAAATATATGATATATATCAACGAAAGTGCACTACTGACGTCTCGACTCATTAACTTTGTCTCCCACGTACTTTGCGACAGTAACGACGGGTCACGTACTATTAAATGCGCTACGTGAATATTGAGATGTCGTAAACTCACATCGTGTATAATTATAACAACAACGAGCAACAAGTCACCGAGTCAGTACAGGTTGAGTTTGAGTACGGGTAACTCAGCCACTACGGTAGGTCGGTAGAGTAGGAGACAGTAGGGGAAGAGGAGGACGGAAGTTAGAAAGGGTCGTAGTGCCAGAAAAGGTCACTCATCCGAGAAGAGTAGCCCACCGTTTTCATAACCTCGAAGTCGGAGTCGTAGTCAGGAAGGTCACTTATAAGTCCTAACTAAAGGAAATCTTAAATGGTTCTGTAAATATAAATAATGGTCTCGTATGGATAGTACAGTTTTGTTCTTCTCATCCAACAACCAAAGAAAAGACCGTATGACAGAACTTTCACTTTCACAATCAGCGAGTCAGTACAGGATGAGAAACGTTGGGTATCTGGTATTGGGTGGTCCGAGGAGACAGGTGTCTTAAGAAGTCCGTTCTTATACCCTCACCCATCGGTAAGAGAAGAGGTCCCCTAGAAGGGGTGGGTCCCTAATATGGGTCCAGAGGGAGTAACGACCGTCTAAGGAATGGCAGACTTGGTCCCTTCGGGTAGAATAAAATAAGTTTATCGTCATGCGAACATGTACCAGGTTCTTGTGAACTTATTATATCGTTTATATCAGTGTACAGTTTTTAGTTAGAAGTTTGTAGTATCGGTTTCTACGGTAGTCAAGTCAAGTCAAGTCAAGTCAAGTCAAGTCAAGTCAGCGAGTCAGTACAGGCTGAGAAGCGCTGGGGTACTCAAAGTCGTGTGGTCCGGAGGGACAGGTAGTGGTACGAACGGATTTTATATACTAGAACGGTTACATTTTGGTGTAGGTGTGGAGTCAGTGGTGGTTTGGCAAGTCATCTTGAAGGAATTGACACTCGACAAACTTCGATGGTCAAACTCGTGACAACTAATAAAAAAGTTCGGATTTATCGACATCCCTAGAGTCGTCCCCAACCTCCTTGGTCGAGTTGGAACCGTATCACGGTTTTACACCAGTCGACTTCGAACCTTCATTCAGTGTCCTCGCAACTGGTCTCAACCCTGGAAGAGACGTTACAATGCCTGTTTGACCCGGTACCAAGATCCTGTCTTTCAGGCGGTGGGGTTGACCGACGGACTAACAGTGGATAGACCTTCACTTTTCCTCTAAAACTTATAGTGTAAAATTCCGTTTCACCTCATACCTACTAAAACAATAATATACCGTTTTTTAAAACATATAATATGTTCCTACACTATCGACACGATGTTCTTATGTTATATATATCCGTAATGGTCTGGTTCGGAAGTATTGTTATAAAATTAAGTGTCCTTTCAGTGTTAGTCTTTCATCTATTAAAATTAAATTGTGGCTTATAGAGTAGTGTCGTTTTAAAGATGTGTTTTTATTTTCTTACTTTTACCCCGACGTTAGTTTCATTCAAAGTCTCACTAAACAATAAGTTCGTCTTTCGGTAAATGGTTATGTTCAATTAATTTAACACGAACTAAAGTTGTCGACTTCTTTAGACATGTATTTTTATTTGTACAAATTCTGATAATCGGCGAATCACTCTTGTCAACGAACTCCCGGACCCCTCGTCATGAGTTATCAGTTAAATTTTTGTTCTGTTTTCTACAAACGTAACAAAAGGAACCGAGAACTACTCGACTGTCTACGATGACTAGGAGGAGTTACTAACCAATAAACTCCTCAGGTTTGTCTCAAACTCCACTGGTTTCATAATTGGAGACACTTCTCATACACACCTTTTCTCGTCTCCACTCTGTCTTCAACTCTTTATGTTTAAGTCGTGTTGGACTTCATCTTAGACGATACTACACACTGTTGACTACTACCATTTTTTACATATACGGTGTCCTTTTCCGAGTCGACCTGTTTACATGTTCCGAACACTTTTCCCTTCCAACATGTAACAAGTAGTCTTCGATCAAACGTCTTTTATACACTGAGATAACACAAGGACTTTAGATGACGCACACAATAACGTCACAGTCACCGATTAAAGTAACGACAACCCCTGAATTGTTAACAATCAAGGTTCTTAAGAACGGTCTTTATCTTCGTTTTATAGAACTGGATAGTGTGTTCATCAAGTTACCGAATCACCATTTCAGAATGACATTAAAAATTTTGAAAATCCGCACTCCCTGAAGGGACCACCGCGTCACCTATTCTTAGACGGACGGTTACGTCCCCTATACACAAGTCAGGGACCAGTCCCTTGTAGGGTGTATGGTACGTCGTTGATTCGGGCACGTGGGTTGATGGCTCTGACACGAGAGCTCGAGAGTTCGACGTTGCTGACTTCGCGCATGTGAATCTCGGACACGAGGTGTTACTCTCTTCGGTGGTGTCATTCAGGAACGTGACATTCCTTCTCATCTGGGGTTGATGGTTTTGATCTCTTTCAGACGTCGACGTTACTTCTAGGTCGTGCCGTTTTTCAAGTAAGTAATTAATTTTTAATACCTTGACACGAATAAAGAGAAAATTTTTTCAAATTCCGACTCGGTACTTTGTTTAGAGTTAATTAAAGTTTTCTGACTTTAGAATGTGTCACAAAAAGACTACCGATTTTATCAATCTTTAGTTATTATGCGTTAGGATTTCCCAAAGTTTATACACCTTTAATTTGTCGTGTGAAGATTTATTGTTTGTGGACGTAGTTTTTTACTTAGGGCTTCTTGTAATTTTTGATAAGACTTGACTTATTCTTTTTGTGTTTGCTTCAGACACAATATATAATTTTGTCACAAACCTTGTCTTAGACATCGAACTTTAGGAATATTCTGTTTCTACAAAATTCAGATTTCAAAGGTGTAATTCTTTGTTCCTTTTACTTGTCTTTTAAGTTAAATTCTATCCCCTTTCTCCTGTATTTATATTTTCGTTTTTGTTCCCTTATTTTTGTGTTTATATCTCTTTGAATGTTTCGGTTTTAAACTAAGAAACTTTTTTTAATTATTGTAAATGTTTCTTGATCTAACTAGTTCTCTTTTCTTTTGTGTTTAACGGTTATATCTGTAATTTCTCTCTTATGGTCCCTGAAGGGAACACCAGGTCACCCATTCTTAGAAGGAACGTTACGTCCCTTGTACCCAAACTTGGGAAGAGGTCCTTCTAGGGTGCATAGTACCTCGATGTTTCGATCACACAGTGTTGACGACTCGGGCTCGAGATCTCAGACCCTCGGCGTTGACGACTCTGGTATACGACGGTGATAACTTCGGGTGAACAGGATCTTGGACACGAGTTGTTCTCTTCGGTCGTGTTAGTTTCGGCAGGTGGTGTTGATCTCTCATGGGGGTGGTCGACGTTGACCTCTTTCGGGTTCACGTCGTTGCTTCTGGGCCACTTCTTTTTTACTTTATTTAGAAGTGGTTTTTCTCTCTCTCCCGACCTTTCTACTCTGTCTTACTAGTTCAACCAAAATGGAGTGCCCAAATGCAACCTTTCCAGTTACAACAGATGACATAATCTTTTTGATATGTGTGTAGAGTTTTATACGTATTTTTCTCAAAATGTTTTAAGTTGTAAATAAGACACTCTTTGTCTCCCCCCAAAGGACTAAAACTATTTCCCGTAAGAATCGATGTGGTATAAATTATGACTTTTTGACTTAATAGAGGGAGATTCTAATTCTGCTCCGTTCCTTCCTACAAGTCAGAGTGGTGTAATATGTTCTACGTTATTATGTTGTTTTTATTCATCTTATATACGTCTGACCTTTCTTTCTTTTGATAGAAGTAAGTGTTTATTGTACCAGTACGTGTCTCTTTTAGGATTCCCCCAACGGTCTTCGAAAATTTTGATTATTTATTTAAATCGGTCCAACATCCTATGTACCAGTTATATGTTTTTAGTGTACACAAAGATCTGTGATTGAACCTGTTAACCTTAAACTTTTATAAATTTTAATATAAAACAAAAATAAATCAACGATTCAACACAGGTTGAGAAACGTTGGGGTCCCTGATGTCGGGTTGTACGAGGAGACACGGACCCTAAAGGGTCCGTTCTTATGACCTCACCCAACGGTAAAGGAAGAGGTCCCCTAGAAGGACTGGGTTCCTAGTTCTTAGGTGGACCGTCCACCTAAGAAAGGTGACTCCGTGGTCTCTTCGGGGTTTAAAATATTTCGTATAATTCACGAATTGTAAATTATATGAATTGTTTGATACCCGTTTTGTAACGTTTCTCTTTAATTTCTAGGTTTTTTACCCTTCTATTTGAGATAACAACTTACCTTACTGAGTTATACCGATTTTTACAGTTAAGGGGTTTGAGTAAAGATCTTGGACACGTGTGTCAGGGTTGTCCGACATGACATTACGACTGTCTATATAAGATTCAAATTTACCTTTACGTTTTCTAGGTCTTATCGGTTTCATTAAGACTTTTATTTCAGGTTACAACCTTACGAGTGTGTTAACATAAAGTTCTGAATTAAATTCCGATGTCATTAGTTCTGTCACACCGCAACCGTATCTGTTCCTATGAATGTGTCGAGTTACTTCGTCTTATCGTAGGTCTTTTCTGGGTGTGAATATATCAGTTAACTAAAAATATTTACATGATAAAGTTACCCTTTTCTTTTATAAAAGTTGTTTAAGACGACTTTATTGACTTATTTGTGTGCTTTTTTAACCTGATACCAGGGATGTAGTGTGATGTATGACTTTAATTAAGTTCTATTTAAGATCTGGACTTACGTTTTCGATTTTGGTTTCTTTCTTTATATCCTCCTATAAAAAGTTTACACTTATTCGTCTAAAGAATCCTTTGCATGTTTTTTTGGGGAGATGATTTATAATTTATTACTAATTTACATAGTTTTTAAATTTGACTATAAAACGGGGAGTTCTTTACTGAATTCATTTACTTTTCCGTTGGTTGATTTCTAATTGTTTTTAGAACATAGGTCTTGTGTATTCCTTGATAATTTGGTTATTATTTTTCTGTTCGGTTACTCATAGACCCGTTCAGAATTTGTCCGTGAAGTGTTTTCTTCTAATGTTTACCAGTCATTTGTGTGCTCTTTTAGAACTTACCATCATCAGTAGGCTCTTTGTGTTTTATTTTGGTGTCACCTAAATAAAGACCTAAGGTAAAGTGTGGGTATTTCATTGATTTTAAAATTTGTGACTGTTGTGGTTTACGACAACGTACACCTTATTGGCCTTGAGAAGATACAGCGACTACCTGTGTATTTGACGAAGTTTGTGAAAGTTTTGGTAAAGTTTTAACAATGTTTTCTTCGGGTTTTCAAGATGGGGATCCACAAGCAAATAAGTTCCTTTTATACTCGTTTACTGGTTACTTTATGAACGGATTCTTACAAGGGTCATCGAAATAAGTATCATCGGTTTGGTACCTTTGTTTAGTTTACGGGTAGTCTTCTTTTTACCTATTTTTTTAACATCATATAAATATGTTATACCATGAGGAATCACTAATTTTTTTTCTTAGTAACTTTATATCCTCTTGTACCTTCAGTCCCCGTTTTCTCATGTGTCTCATACTAAGAAGAATATACTTCAAGTTCTTGTCCGGTTTGATTAGAAATCTCTACCTTTAATCTCGTACATCCTATAACAGTGAGTCAGCACAGGTCGAGAAACACTGTAGTACCTGACAGCGGGTGGACCGAGGAGATAGGTACCTTAAAAGGTCCGTTCTTATGACCTCACCCATCGGTAAGGGAAGAGGTCCCCTAGAAGGGTTGGGTCCCTATCTTGGGTCCAGAGGACGTAAAGACTCAAAGAAAACATTAATAAAACTTTCCAAAAGTTTTGCAAACGTCGTGAAATACACGGGTGGTCGTTGCATCTTCTCAAGGTCAATAAGGTGTACGTGGTCGTGACTATAACAGTCACAAATTTTAAAATGGCCACCCCACTACCTTGCAAAATATAGTAGTGTCCTTCAACCAATGTATCCAACCAAAGTAAAAAGTTTTGAGGAACTTAACACGTACATTCTAAAAAGGTAAAGTAATATACATTCCTAATTGAGTTGATTTATGTTTCATGTTAATTGACTCTCTCGGACCCTTCTACCCCGTTCCGGGTGTACGAATATCTCCTTGCCGGGACATATGGTACGATCCCTCCAGTCCAAACCAAGACATTCTTTACCCCTCGATGACTACCCATTGTTTATCCCATCACGGTATTCCACACGTAGACTCTGTCCAATGACTTTACGAAGTATACTTCTTTCTGTATGTGAAAGGACTATAAGTAAAAAATATAGTCAAAACATCTACCTTAACAATATCAGGGAAACGACAATTCGAATCGTGTCGTGTTTTTACTCCTGACTACGAAAAGGAGAGAGGTAGTGAGAAAGGGTTCTCTCGGAAAGATCAAGAACGTTAAAACAAAATATCTTTTCATATAGGGATCTAACCTTAATAAAAGGATTCATATAAGGTATCCGACTATGCCTTGAGAACGTTCTCTCGGTCTTAAAGTAACTAAATGTCTTACCTCCTCTGAGATCTGAAGTCTTACGTTTCCAAAACCGAAGTCTCCACGTTAAAATCAATGTTAAGTCCTCGAAATCTCCCTTTTTTACTTAGTTGTATTTTTTACACTCCTAAAATGTATTTTTGTCTCTTCACGATTCAAGACCGAATACGAAAGGTAAAGCCCCACCGAGGGAGATGGGACGAGGTGGGATAGTAACAGGGGGAGAACCGAGTAACCGTAACACAAACACCGGAACTCTCCTGTACTACAACGGACATCGTCAGAAGTGTTTCAGAAACTCTCCCATAAAATTGAAACAATCACAACCGAGAAAGTGACTATCAACATCTCTTAGATTTAATCCTAATTTCTATACTCCTTCCGGTAACCGAAGTGTCTCGAAGGTTCCGCACAAAACGAATCCGAACGCAACAAACTATTTATATCTTAGTAGAAAAGTACACGGACAACCGATGGACACACATATGAAACCCCTTTTATAGAAAAATCTAGGAGATAGATAACAAGGAAAAAACTAATCCGACAAATAAAATAATTATAACCTAACATCCTCAACGAACAGATGAAACCTATAATTGGAAAACAGTCGTCGTAGTAACCGTTTATAAAAGAAGGTCAGACATCCAACAGAAAATCAAAACAAGTGCCAAAGGAAACGACACATTTGTAAAAATTCAAACTAATCCAGAGTAAACCATAAAACGTCCCAAAAAAAAAAAAAAAAAAAAGGTATGGTCCTAGAATCAAGGGGTTGGTCCGTAACTTGGACACGGGGACCCCTTCAGGGTGTAAATAAATAAAAATGAAAATAAAGAAAACGGAACCCTTTAACTAGATATTTTTATAACGATATTAAATACAGTCTCCTACCAAACAAAACGGACACTAGAGAAGATCCTCAAAATACCACAGGACAGAATAGAAATCAAGAAATTTTGGTAAAACTCGAATAAAAACATATACCCCACTTCATCACAAGATTAAAATAACTAAATTTACGTCGAATAATCTCTTTACGTTTAGTTTTGGTGTTACTCCATAGTGAAGTGTGACTAATCTTACCGCTAGTAGCTTTTCATGTTTATTATTTACGAACTCTCCCACACCTCTTTTCCCTTTGAAGATGTGACAACCACCCTTACATCTAACCATGTCGGTGATATCTCTTGTCATACTAACAAGGGATTTTTTAACTCTTATCTCAATGGTATACTGATTCGTTAGGGTGAAGGTCCATATATAGGTCTTTTTTTACTTTTGAGATTAAGTTTTTCTATGTATGTGGGGTTACAAGTATGGTCGTAACAAATGTTATCGACATTGTTTTCTATATTGTTGGGTTCACGGGTAGTTATCTTCTACCGAATTCTTCTACACCATATATACACACACACACGAGTCAGTACAGATTGAGAAACGTTGGGGCACCCGACATCAGGAGGTCCGAGGAGACAGGTACCTTAAGAGTTCCGTTCTTACGACCTAAACCACCGGTAAGGAAAGAGGTCCCCCAGAAGAACTGAGTCCCTAACTTAAGTACAGAGATCGTAACGTCCGTCTAAGACATGGCAGACTCGGAATATCATACTCTCTTCGGGGTATGATATATGTATATCACCTTATAATGAGTTGATATTTTTATACCTTATACGGTAAACGTCGTTGTACCTATTTGGATCTTTTATAATATGAATCACTTTATTCAGTCTGTCCCTTTTTGCTTATGAAATACTATAGTGAGTTTACACCTTAGATTTTTTATTACGTTTATTTAGATATATGTTTTGTTTTTGTCTGAGTTTTTTTTATTATTTTTGTTGTTTTGGTCTTAGTGTCTGTAACTTTTGTTAAATACCAATGGTTTCTTTTCTTCCTCCTATCCTTCCTCTTTAATTCTCATACCCCAATTGTCTATGTCTGTGTATTTTCTCTGTTCGTTGTTCCTAAATGACATATCGTGTCTCGAGATATAAGTTATAGAACATTATATGTCATATTAGACTTTTTTTTATTGACTCAGAGTAACGACATATGGACTTTGATTGTGTTATTACATTTAGTTGATATGCAGTTAAATTTTTTATACCTTAGTTTAACTTAAAGACATTATTCACCACAAGAAAGTGTTAAAAGACCTTAGTGGGTAGGTAGAAGAGACTATTAAAACGACTTCGGTTCGGGTTCTCCGGTGGTCAGGAGGTTCTTCACCGACAAAGGTACTTCAATTCGTTTTTAAGACCAATTTTATACTACGAATGTAGACGAGTAAGTCAACATTATGAAGTTTCTCTTCTTGTTTATTTTGGGTCGAAAGACAGTAGAGGATCGTAATTTCTTACTGTTTGATGTCAACAAAAGGAAAAACTGATCTTCGTTTTGACGTCTATTTATTGTATTGTCTATTTCTTCGGTTTGTTTGACTTCATTTTGAAGTAGTCTTTTTCGGTTGGTCAATTTTTTATACCACTCTTAGAGGGTGTGACTATGGGAGAGGTGGAGACCATCTCCATCCCCCTTTTTTTCTTTCTTTCCTTTCTCTTTAAGAAAAGACTTTTTCGGTTAAATTGGAGTATGACATGAATTTGGTGACTTTAGATATACAAAAAAAGTCGATGAAGGAACCTTGACGACATGAGTGGTACCTTCGTAAAGGAAAAGATCTCTACTTAGAGTTGTGTTGTAAATTTAATTCATATGAAGGTAAAGTTTTTCAATAAAATTTTCATACATTTCTACCTAGGCTTTATCTCCTTTTGTTGTCTTACCCTTTCTGATCTCTAGAGAAGTCCTTTTAATCTCTATGGTTCCCTTGTAAAGTACGTTTCTACCCGAGCTATTCCCTGTCTTTACCATACCTGGATTGTCTTCGTCTTCTATAATTTTTCTCCACCGTTCTTATGTGTCTTTTTGACATGTTTTTTCTAGAAATACTGGACCTATTAGTGCTACCACACTAGTGAGTAGATCTCGGTCCGTAGGACCTTACACTCCAGTTCACCCGGAATCTTTCGTAGTGATGCTTGTTTCGATCACCTCCACTACCTTAAAGTCACCTCGATAAAGTTTAGGACTCTCTACTACGACACTTTCACGACGTGAGTTATACGGTTGTTTAAACCTTTTGAGTCGTCACCGGTGTCCTGACCTTTTCCAGTCAAAAGTAAGGTTAGGGTTTCTTTCCGTTACGGTTTCTTACGAGTTTGATGGTGTGTTAACGTGAGTAGAGTGTACGATCATTTCATTACGAGTTTTAAGAGGTTCGGTCCGAAGTCGTTATACACTTGGCACTTGAAGGACTACAAGTTCCACCAAAATCTTTTCCGTCTCCTTGGTCTCTAGTTTAACGGTTGTAGACGACCTAGTACCTTTTTCGTTCTCTCAAGGTCTTTTTGTAGACAAAGACGAAATAACTGATACGGTTTCGGAAACTGACACTCCCAGTGTTATTTGACACCTTTTAAGACTCTCTCTACCCTTATGGTCTGGTGGACTGGACGGAGAACTCTTTAGACATACGTCCAGTCCGTCGTTGTCAATCTTAACCTGTACCTTGTTGTCTGACCAAGGTTTCTCCTTTTCCTCATACAGTTCCGACATATAACAGTGGGACGAATAAATTGAAGATACGTCTCGTGTAGTACTCTTTGTGACCTGACCTTCTTTGTGTTCGACTTTAGTCCTAACGACCCTCTTTATAGTTAGTGGAGTCGATACGTCTACTGTGGTGGGAATACCGTCTTTCACTTCTCCTTGATTTTTCGGAGAACTACTTTCACTTTCTCCTCTCACTTTTTCGACCGAATTTCGAGTTGTAAGTCTTTTCCTTCTAGTACCGTAGACCAGGGTAGTGAAGGACCCTTTATCTACCCCTTTGTCACCTTTGTCACAGTCTGAAATAGAGAAACCCGAGGTTTTAGTGACGTCTACCACTAACGTCGGTACTTTAATTTTCTGCGAATGAGGAACCTTCTTTTCAATACTGGTTGGATCTATCGTATAAGTTTTCGTCTCTGTAATGAAACGGCTGATTCCAGGTAGATCAGTTCCGATACCAAAAAGGTCATCAGTACATACCTACACTCTCAACCTGACACTTCTTCCGACTCGTGGCTTCTTAACTACGAAAACTTGACACCACAACCTCTTCTGAGAACTCCCAGGGAACCTGACGTTCCTCTAGATTGGTCAGGTAAGATTTCCTCTAGTCGAGACCCTAAAGAAACCTTCCTTACTACGATTTCGACTTTGAGGTTATGAAACCGGTGCAGTACGCTTCTCAACTGAGTAACCTTTTCTGAGACTACGACCCTCCCTAACCCCCGTCCTCCTCTTCCCCTGCTGTCTCCCACTCTACCGACCTACCGTAGTGACTCAGCTACCTGCACTCAGACTCACTTGAGGCCCTCTATCACTACCTGTCCCTCCGGACCGCACGACGCTAAGCCTGTGCTGACTCGCTGACTTGACTTGACTTGACTTTCTACCTAGGGAAAAGGACGATGGACTGTCTTTTGGAACTGATAGTCTCTGGTCCTACTCCCGAAAACCCCGTGGGATTTTGTCCGAAGTGTGACGGACTTTGAAAAGAGATAGAAACACGTCCTCAGTAACAAAGTTAGTAAGTAAATAAGCGGTACATAAGTAAGTAAGTAAATAAATTACTTACAGTTATGGGACAGGTGTTTATAATAATCTCCTGGTGTACTTTTGTCATAGATATGAAAATACCAACAAAAAAGCTACTACGGTTGCACGCTAATCAAAGGAACCATTCCGTTACCGTACATGGAAGAAAGTGTTTACAGGTTAGGGTGGAGGTGGGGGGGACGGTGGAGGCAATCCCATTTCTATCTTCGAAAAGTATTCTTCCGTTGGTGAAAGACTAGGGACAAAAAATCTTACACTCGTCTTCCTACAGCTCTTGTCGACACCTTTGTGAAACTTCTGTTAATGCAGTTAGTCTAGTGGTTATACTACTCGTCCAATGTAGAAGATGGGAATCGTAGGAATGATATCTTTTTTTTTCAATTCTCTTTCTAAGGAGTCACACAAAAGACACGCGAGTCTTAAGGTACCCCACAAAAATTTTTTACATGTATTGACCCGAAAAGAGGTCAAAATGACTTAGTCTTAGAGACCCTGACTTCAGGGATTTAGAAGAAAATCTTGTCTGTGGGATCCTCTCTATAAAAAAAAAATTACATTTCCTTTGCTAAATAAATATTTTGAGTTTCATTGTAAATCACCATCTTTAGATGTATCTAGGAAAATGAAGTTATCGTAATCATCTGTCCTCGGACTGAGTTAAGAGATTCTTGTTAGTCGTAAAATTTGATTACCCTCATTCAGTGAGACTCTTGATTTTGATAAGAAATTCGGTTTTATAAGTCTGTCCCTGATTGGTTTCCGTAATGGTATAGGCGTCTCGTGATCCAAACCGAACACCTAATTTAGGTATCATCAAACATGAAACGTACGCACACACACACGAACCAGCGGAGCCAACACAGATCGAGAACGCTGGGGTACCTGACCTCGGGCGGTCCGAGGAGACAGGTGGCGAGGTCCGTTCTTATGACCTCACCCAACGGCTAACTTGGACGCAGTGCGGAGGACGTAACCGTTCACTCAAGAAAAAAAAAAAAAAAGACCAATACGACTTTTGTAGAATTTTTAAAAAAAATTAATTAATTAAATAAAATTAACCTCCGGTTAATGAAATGTTATAACACAACCAAAAATGGTATGGAACTGTACTTAGTCGGTACCCACACGAACATAGGATGGTAAGACTTGGACAGAGGGTATAGGGAGGGGTGGGGTATGGAGACCCAACAGGGTCTCGTGGTCGAGACTCACGGGACGAGGTTCCTCTCAAAATTTAAGACAGTCCAACTGTTGGTGACTGATTACTAGAGGTCCCACAGAAGGTAAAGGTTTCCAGTACTGGTCACAGGTGACACACCGTCTGTCTCATAGTGACTCTCCTATTCTAAATAAAAAGAAGAAAACCGACACGCTGCTCCGAACGTCTCTAAAATCAAGGGACTGGTCTCCGACTCGGGTACGGGATCCGTCACTTTCGTACCTCACGATTGGGGACCTGACGGTCCGTCAAGGGGTCCTCCTACTCTAAAAAAACTAACTCCAACCCCTTTATAACCCCATCCCTCTATTAAAACCTATTGAAATCTTTAATATGTTAGCTCATATGTATTTTTTAATATACCTTTGTTCATACTATAAATGGGTGGTTTTCTCCTTCTAGTTACAATAAAACTTTTCTTATGAAGATCGTACCAAAAGATTACCCGTTCGGATGATCCTTATTGGTAGAATTTTTACACGTCAACTATTTAATTCGATATTAATCTTTCTCTTATTCTCTCATTTAAGGTCTACGGAGATAAAGTACATCGTCGTACCCCTGTGAATTCGTACCCGACAAGTTGAATTCAATCCCTACTGTTCACAAACGGTGTCTTACCTCATTTATCAAAACCATCTTACGGAAATTAGTTGTAAGAGCACCATTCAATAAGAAATAACTACTATCTTCCTTTTATTTGACTTCTTAGAATCGTATTGACTCCTTTGTATTGTAAAACTAAATGTCAATTCCCACTAACAAATCTTAGACAGTAAATAAGTCGACAAAACTCTCTCAGTAACTTTATTTTTCGTATAAAGACCCAGTTTTTTTAGTGTTTTCCTTTTGTAAAATTTTAGGTTATTTAGGAGAGTGATTCATTTGCTTTAAGAGATCCGATCTTCCTCGGTAAGTATGACCCTATAAGTCATAGAAGGTCCTTATCTCAATTAATAACCTCCCTGAAAGAACCACCAGGTCACCAATTCTTAGACGAAACGTCACGTCCCTTGTGCCCAAGTTTGAGACCGGTCCTTTCATTCTAGGGTGGACGACAACTCGTTGACTCGAAAGTAGGGTGTTAATCTCTCTGCGGACGTACGGTGTTGTTTTCTAGGGGATACTATGTTGTTTCCAGGGTACCCGACGTTGATTCTGGGTTGTGTCGGTTTATTTATTTATATATAAAAAAATTCATAACTTCCCCCGGTGTTTTACCCATTCTACTACAGGAGTTTTGTCTGTGTCATTTAAGAACGGGGTAGTTGTGTAACCCGGTGTGTATAATAGAAAGGCAGACCGTAGTTTTAATTAAACTTTTATGTACAACAGGAATATTCAAAGACGTACTACTAAGAGACCTCCCCAGATTGCAATAATTTAAACGTTAGAGTACTCAGAAGATCTCTTGTTCATGTAGAGCCGTTTACATCTCAAATGCATTAATAACAGATAAGTACCGAGGTGTTTGTAACGTAGGAGCGACCGTCATATTGTTGATAATTAAACACCTTACACAACGTACTATGAAAACATTTATTATGACGTGTAGGGTTAAGTATAGGTCAGTACAACAGGTCTTTTTAGTGTGTTTCGGGTCTAAAGTTAATGAAATAGAGTGACAGACAAATTCTCGTAACAGACGAACAAATCGTGGTAATTTTTTATATATATATATATAAAGTCAGGACAATTTGAATGGAAATCTATTGAGGGAGAAGACGAAGGGAAACACACCCGACAAGGCGTAAAAACGGCGAAGGAAGTAGACACGAGAGGAACCTGGTCAAACTACTTCTTTTTGTTTACGTACTTGTAATTTTTTTTGGAAAAACAGATGTAAAAGAGAAGAACGGATGTTTGCGTGTACGTCTACGTCATAAACTAGGGAACAAGACTCTTGTTCTCCAAAAGGAGGATCATACATTATTGAGACATTTATTGTGAATTTAAATTTTAAAAAATTTTAAAAATGGATTATCATAATGTGTAAGTCCCGAAGGGACCATCGAGTCTACCATTTCTTAGGCGGTCGTAACGCCCTCTGGACCCAAGTTAGGGACCCAACCCTTCTAGGGGACCTCCTCCCGTACCGTTGGGTGAGGTGATAAGAACGGACCTGTTCTTAAGTCATAAGAACAGGGTACCTGTTTCCTCGGACCTCCCGATGTTCAGATGCCCTAACGTTTCTCAGTCTGTGCTGACTCACTGATTCGTGTCGGGCAATGTACGAGAAGTATCTTTTTTTAACTTTTAGTCTCTCACATCCATGAGTTTTTACTGAAAGTAGAAGAGGGATGGGATTGAGATTAACCGGGATGAAAAAGTGAGGACCTGTTGTCATTCATTAATACTCGAGTGATTAATTAGTAGCGGAGGACAACAACTGAAGGTCTAGAAGTAGAAATCGGGTCTGAAGAGAAGACTCAGGTAGGATCGTATGGGGGAACTGATGTCTGACAAGTGTAAACCTACAGGCGTCTGTGGAATCCATTTTGAGACATTGACAGTAGAAATAGAAACGAGGTTATAAATAAGGAAGGAGGTATCAAGAGAGAGGTCACCCCAGTATTAGTCTCACCAAGACTAGGGAAGACGAGGAGTAGAGAAGTGGATTAGTCAAGAGTTCTGGACGGTTAAAATGTAGTTACACGAACTTCTACAGGGGGTCCGAGGGTAAAGGGGTAGAGGACTGTGGTAGTAATATAGGATGGGACCTACTACCGTGAGTAGAGGGTCAACCAGAAGAACGTAAGTCAGACCAGGTAGAATTGAGGTAGGAGTAATGTAAGGGTCGATGTGTTAATACAAGTGTACGTAGTGGTATTTACACTAGGTGTCAGTCTTACACAACCGGAGGAAAAGTAGAAACTCGTCAATGCGTCCGGAAGGGAACGACCTTTACGAGAGTGGAGGGAAACAAGACGACCACTTGTGTACGAGTAGGAAGTGAAGATCAAAAGAGGGAAGACCCGTAGGAAGGGACTGTACCTGCGACAATTCGCGTAGAAGGAGACACGAGGGGATTGTGGACGTAGATTAGGGGAAATGTATAAGAGACGGGTCACTACAGTCCGAAAACAGTAAAGGAGTATACACGGTTTGAGACATAATGAGGATCCGGGAGGTTGTACGAAAATGGAGATGATCTTGAAAGAGAGGGTGTACAGAGAAAGAGATAGACAGAAAGTCAAAAGTCGGATTTGTAGTAAAGGAAATCCTCCGGAAGAACTAGTATGTGAATCAGTCAGTCAGTCAAGTCAACGAGTCAGCACAGACTGAGAAACGGTGGAGTACATAACGTCGTGCGGTCCGGAGGGACAGGTAGTGGTAGAGGGCCTCAAGTGAGTCTGAGTGCAGGTAGCTGAGTCACTACGGTAGGTCGGTAGAGTAGGAGACAGCAGGGGAAGAGGAGGACGGGGGTTAGGGAGGGTCGTAGTCAGAAAAGGTTACTCAGTTGAGAAGCGTACTCCACCGGTTTCATGACATCAAAGTCGAAATCGTAGTAAGGAAGGTTTCTTTAGGGTCCCGACTAGAGGAAATGTTACCTGACCAACCTAGAAGAACGTCAGGTTCCCTGGGAGTTCTCAGAAGAGGTTGTGGTGTCAAGTTTTCGTAGTCAAGAAGCCACGAGTCGGAAGAAGTGTCAGGTTGAGAGTGTAGGTATGTACTGGTGACCTTTTTGGTATCGGAACGGATCTACCTGGAAACAACCGTTTCATTGCAGAGACGAAAAGTTATACGATAGAGCCAACCAGTGTTGAAAGGAAGGTTCCTCATTCGCAGAAAATTAAAGTACCGACGTCATCTAACAGTGATAACAAATCAACGATTTAACACAGACTGAGAAACGTTGGGGTACTAGACGTCGTACGGTCCGAAGGGACAGGAAATAATAGAGGACCTCAAACGAGTTTAAGTACAGGTAACTCAACCACTACGGTAGGTTGGTAGAGTAGAAGACAACAAGGGAAGAGGAGGACGGAAGTTAGAAAGGGTCGTAGTCCTAGAAAAGGTTACTCAGTCGAGAAACGTAGTCCACAGGTTTCATAGCCTCGAAGTCGAAGGTAGGAAGGTTACTTATGAGTCCCAACTAAAGGAAATCCTAACTGACCCAACTAGAAGAACGACAGGTTCCCTGACAGTTCTCAAAAGAGGTCGTGATGTCAAGCTTTCGTAGTTAAAAATCCGTGAGTCGGAAGAAATACTGATGACCTTTCTGGTATTGAAACTGATATACCTGGAAACAACCGTTTCACTACAGAAACGAAAAATTATATGATAGATCCAAACAGTATCGAAAAGAAGGTTCCTCGTTCATAGAAAATTAAAGTACCGACGTCAGAGGTAGACGTCACTAAAATCTCGGGTTCTTTTGTTTTAGACAGTGACAAAGGTGAAAAAGGGGTAGATAAACGGTGTGTGAACTAATTCAGGGGGGTGGAAAAAAAATTTCTAGTGAGTATATCGAACGTACCACCGAGACTACCATCTCTTAGACGGACGTTACACCCTCTGGGTCCAAGTTAGGAAGCTAACCCTCCTAGGAGACCTCTTCCTTTACCGACGACGACGACGACGATTCAACGAAGAGTGAAGTTATAAGAACGAACCTCTTAAGGTACCTGTCACTTCGGACCGTCCGTTGTCAAATACTCCAACGTTTCTCAACCTGTACTGATTCGTGATGGTGAAAGTATCAAGAAGTATGAAGGGAACAGTGTTGACAAATAACAATTTTGAAGATAGAAGAGGTGATATGATATATATATACTACCCTAGTACGTGACTCAGAAAGAAGAAAGGACGACATGGGTTCTGTGATTGTGGTACGGATCGTGGGTTATCCGTGAGATATTTATGAAGAATTTATTTATTTACTTGATTTGAAGAATAGTGTAACACCATTATTAGACAAATTCGAGACCCGTTTCTGACAAGATAAACGTCAACGTACTAAGTGTGGTTCATGTTACGGACATGAACCGTTCGTCAATTATTTAGATTCAACTTACTTACTAGACGTTAGTCGTTTAGTCTTACCGAGTTGAAAAATGGCTCGACCACACCCACAGAAATTCAGTAAGTGAAATATCGGGAATCAAATAGACGGATTCTTGAATCTTGTTGTCCAATATTAGTTGCATAAATAGGGTAACCTTTTTATTCGATCTTGGATTTAGTGAAGTTTAAACCAAAGAAGAGAGAATAAAAAGTTCATAATACTCTCACTATCATTTAATATTCAGTCACAGACAGGTCTTTCCCTACCCGTCTCTTACAAAGTGACATACTCGGATTGAGATGGCACTTGTCAAGACCCTCCGTTATGCCACGATTAATTAACTCTTCGTACTACTTCTATCCATCCAATGACTTAGGATGTGAAAAGGGTAACATAGTATGGTGGATCCGTGTTTTCTACGGAACAAATAAATGGAGATTACAGAGATAACACAACATAAAAAATATGACTTTTAATAAGTAACAAACTTGTTTAATCGATTGTAAATAAACTTAGGATAATATTAGGTCCCAGATTTCAATTCATAAGATCTATAGAATTTGAAGTTTTTCAACAGTCTGGAAGAATATAGTATCCACAGTTTTGACTCACTGAACCTTATATCGAACATTCGTTATTCGTTGTCTTATCCTTAAGTTTGAGACTAAACACACTGATATTTTTGTGACTAAAACTCGAAGGGAATCCGAGTGATCGTTTCTTAGACAGACGGTTACGTCCTCTGTGTGTAGGCTAGGGACTAGACCTGTCTAGGAAGTCCGACGCCTCGTTGATTCGGAAGCTCGGTGTAGATAGCTCGGACACGAGATCTAGGGACTTGGTGTTGATGACTCGGGAGTTCGGTGTCGATGACTTCAGGTACACGGGGTCTCGGGTACGAGGTATTGTTCTCTTCGGTGTCGTTACTCTTAGGGCACGTTGTGTTGATCGCTCATCGGGGGTGAACGGTGTTCATCTCTTTCCGGGTACGTCGTCACTTCTGGATGACGTCGGTTGTTTCGTTTTGTTTCGTTTTTGTGTTCAGAAAATAAAAGGACACCATTTGTGATATAAAGACAACCCGACTTATTCCCACTGTGAAGTCTATTAGGTTGGTTTATAGAGATCTAGAACGGGGACGGAACCTCCTTTCCTTTCCGAGAAGATCCCCCTTTTGTAAGGTCAGTAAGTCGACTATGGAAACTGGAGAAGTCACGTGTTTGGTTCAGTCTTATTATTCGGAGCCGGGAAGTCCCTTACTGTTCCTATTTCTCTTACCTCTTTAAAACACGTTCAGTCAAATGTCTTTTATTTATTCTCACTCAATTCAACGGTCCACGATCTGTTTACTTTCTCCTCTCACTTTTTCAACCGAATTTCGAGTTGTAAGTCTTTTACTTCTAGTACCGTAGGCCAGGGTAGTAAGGTACCCTTTATCTACCCCTTTGTCACCTTTGTTACAGTCTGAAATAAAAACCCCCGAGGTTTTAGTGACGTCTACCACTAACGTCGGTACTTTAATTTTCTGCGAACGAGGAACCTTCTTTTCAATACTGGTTGGATCTATCATATAAGTTTCGTCTCTGTAATGACACGGTTGATTCCAGGTAGATCAGTTCCGATACCAAAAAGGTCACCAGTACATACCTACACTCTCAACCTGATACTTCTTCCGACGATGACGATGACGATGACGATGACGATTCAGTGAAGTCAGTACAGACTGAGACACACTGAGGTATCTGTCGTCGGGTGGTCCGAGGGGGTAGGGACCCTAAGAGGTCCGTTCTTGTGACCTCACCCTACGGTAACGACTACAAAAACTTGACACCACAACCTCTTCTGAGAACTCTCAGGGAACCTGACGTTCTTCTAGGTTGGTCAGGGAAGACTTCCTCTAGTCGGGACCCTAAAGAAACCTTCCTTACTACGATTTCGACTTTGAGGTCATGAAACCGGTGGAGTACTCTTCTCAACTGAGTAACCTTTTCTGAGACTACGACCCTCCCTAACCCCCGTCCTCCTCTTCCCCTGCTGTCTCCTACTCTACCGACCTACTGTAGTGACTGAGTTACCTGCACTCAGACTCACTTGAGGTCCTCAACCACTACCTGTCCCTCCGGACCGCACGACGCTAAGTACCCCAGTGTTTCTCAACCTGTGCTGACTCGCCGACTTGACTCTGTTTACTACTACGTTTAATGAATTACTGTTCGTTTACAATCACAACAACCTGTCATTAACTTTTCGTGGTACCTATAGGAGTTTTACTACAGTTGTTTGTTGAAATAAACGTTTTGTGTCATTTTATACTGACATCCGTCTTACATGGAGATTATTCGAGAATTAAGAAATCGTTCAAGGTAAATTTATTCCTTCCTCGTAAAGACATACGAGTTGACGAAGAAAAGTTTTAATCATATTTTTAAAAAAACCTTAAAAAGTTCAAAAGATACCGAAGATAGGGGTCTTTCCACTAGACTTCAAAGTGAAAATTAGGTTTGGTTAAAAGTCGTTACTTTTTTAAAGTTATCTTCTTAGAAAAAAAAAAAAATTCTTAAACAGTATTTTTCCAACTGACAGGAAATTTCCATTAAAAAAGGTCCAGTAAAAAACCGGTAATCATAGTTCACATCAGATTTATAGTATAAAAAGGACTAATCGTTGAAACAAAGTCCATGTAAGAAATTGACAAAGAAAGTCTGAGATCCTTCATCGGTGTCTTTGACTTAATTTGATTTTACGATGAAGAATCAATCGGAAGTTTTTATAAAGTCACACAGACATACGACACGAGTACTTTGACCGTTACCATTTTAGGGGAGCATAAATATCGTAACGTTATGATACTTTTGACTAGTTCAGTAGTAGTTAGATACGGTTCCGACAAGTCCACCGAAAGGGTATTAAACATTCTTTCCTTCAGTGAAAAGGATTCTATTAAAAATTTTTGAGTATTTAATAAAAATTTCTATCAAAGAAACTAAGACCTTTTATAATGAATTGTATATAGATTCTTGTTGACACCTAGAAATTCTTGTATACAAAGTTTGGATTTACGTACCAGATTACTCATCTTACTTTCCTTATTGTTGGATCTTAGAAACTTTAACACTGACAGGGTCCTTTAAAATCCATATACCACTGGTACTGTTAGGATATGTTAAGAGAGTGAAAAGAAATAGGACGCTAGGGATCGACCGTCACGTCACAATACTCAAATGTGACTGCTAACATTTAGTAGTCTTAGACAACACAGACTTTTTCTTAATTCAGTACGTCTTTTACGGATACCATAGAAGACTTACGAGTGAGTAGTCATGTGAGATAACGGGAATTTTTGAAGAGTCTCTCTTCCTTCACTGTCTAAGTATAAACGAAGAAACCTCTCAGTATTTCACGTACCAGATGAAAGTTCAAGTAAAGGTAAACGAGTTAGTTACTAAGACGAAGTAAGTATCTTAGACTCTCAATCCTTTAACCTTTTCTACTGAGATATTCGACAAACGACGGTGAATGACCTATTGGTTAGAAGAACGGATTTGTTTGTCTCTTCTTAAAAATTGATGAAGGACCTTCAGTATATGCACTTGGAAGTTTACAGAGATTTCCAGTCTTTGTAAAATCCGTGTTTAACTAATTTTTTTGTTAATGAAGGCATTGGACAATATATCAAGGAGTATTTTGTATATGAGGAAGGACGATAAATACAACAAAAATAAAGGACGGGTCTTTTTCCTTTCATATCAAATATAGCTTTTGTTAAAGAACCCTTAAGGGACCGTCATGTCGCCAATCCTGAACCATGAAAGTTACGACTCCTGGGTCCAAGGTGGGGACCAGTCCCTTGATTCTAGGACGTTCGGTACGACGTACCCGTTTTTTGTTTTTCTTTTGTTTCTTGTTTGTTTGTTTTTTTTTGTCTTAAAGACCCCTATTTTTTTCCCCTTCCCAATCTTATAGTGTGTGTCTTACTTCTCATTCTTGGACTCATCAATTAATATTGAGTCTTACAAGGTTTCGTATTTCGATGTTTTACTTTGTGAAAAGAGTCTTATTCACCGTAGACAACGGAGGTGTTTACAGACATTCCAAATAAACGAAACACATGTTATAAGGTTAACCCATCCGAGATCCTTAGTGATGATGTACAGTAGTAGGGGTAAGGACTTATGGCATATAGGTAATCTTTCTTCGGAAACTTGTGACAGTGTCAGTTGTCCACAGATTAGAAAGATTATGATGTAAAAAACGAGAACTAACACGGAGTCGACAATGACTTCAAACGGATGAATTTTGACCCCTGTAGTCGAGGAGGTTTATCGGGGAAATGAACCCCTTACTAAAACCGAACGCTTTAATAAAAACACCGAAACCGAACACATAATCGGAAAACACCGGTAGACACATTTACATCAGTCTTACGGTTATCTAGATTAGAGTTTCAAAATAGTTTTTTATGGTAGTCTCCTGAAGGAACTACCAGGTCACCAATTCTTAAGTGAACGGTTGCGTCCCCTGTACCCAAGTTAGGGATCGAACCCTTCTAAGGTGTACGGAGTCCCGCTGATTCGGGTTGATGTATCGGGTACACGGATCTCGGACACGAGACGTTGTTCTCATCGGTGAAGTTACTTTCGGGTACGTAACGTTGATCTCTCGTCGGGAACGAGTGACGTTGTTCTCTTTCGAGATCACGTCTTTCTGGGTTCCGTCGGTTTTTCTTTATTCGATTAGTTATTATAAATAATAACCTTTTTGTATCTTAACTTAATGTGATCAGCATAGACTGTATTAGAATATAGAGACTCGACCTTAGTCGAAATTTCCCTTAGTTTCACTTTCAGTGAGTCAACACAGGTTAAGAAACGTTGGGACACCTGACATCGGACGGTCCGAGGAGACAGGGAAGAGGTCCCCTAGAAGGGTTGGGTCCCTAGTTTGGGTCCAGAGGACGTGCCGTCCACTTAAGAAATGGTAGACTCGGTGGTCCCTTCGGGAATTTCCGGTACTTATTAGGAATTTATTCCCCACCTGATCACCAAAGAAAGAGGATGTGAAACGTCTGCGATTCGTGGAACGTGCTTCATAACGTAATTGAGACGTGTTGTGATGTTTATCCCCTTTTACAGAGTAAAATGTCTATTCCTTTAACTATGAGGTTTTTTCGGTTCGTCGAACAGTGTCCCACATGTCAATTCGTCATGTTTCGACCCTGAGAATCACTGAAACTGTTGTCTCGTGTAGAGAATCAGTGACCCGGGAAGTCGTAGGGATTAATTGGATCTATTAACTTCATTAGTATAGGAACCGTGTACACTACGGTGAGAACAGATGGTAAACGACCATGATGTTACTTATTTTTATAAAAATATAAGAAAATTTCTATACATACCTCATTCGTAGACGGAGAGATTCGGTTACGTAAACCCCCCTAAGACTGAGAGTTGTCCATTAGAAGTGAGGGTGCTAGGAGTTTGAGTTGTCTAGGGTTTCTCTGAGACATGACTGGGAGTTCCTACCAGAAGTAGGGCAGACCGATACCGTCGTTTCCGTTGCAGTAGGTTGGTGAGTCAACGGGTTCGGTCTTCGGAACATAGTAGATCTAAAGAGAAGGAGGGAAAGAGAGCTGTATTTTAGTGATCCAGACAACCACGTTAAAGGATTTACAGAGGATTTAGGTAAATGGAGGAAGGTGGAGAGTTACGGAGTTAAGTTACGGAGCAAGTGGGGTAGTAGTGAGAATCGAATCTGACGGGGTTATCAGAGGACTACCCCGAGGGGGAGAACGGTAAAAGGTCTGACAAGAAGTGAGAAGTAAACAAGACGGTGTCTCGACAACGTTCATATTAAGGTCAGAAAAGAGAGGGAAAGAATTTTGAAAAGTGACCAAGACGTAAAGAGAACCCCAGTTCAGCGAAGAGTAGTACTAGAAGGAAACCAACCGTAGGACGAACGGAGGGATCATCCTCTTTGTACTTTTACTTGTTGTTCGGTTCTTTTTTTATGTCCCCAAACATTCCTCGGGATTTACCACACTTCCTTTATTCGTTCCTTGACTCTATCTCTCTTTGTCATTAACACCCGACACCGGAATCACCAAGGAAATTTATTTTCATTTGACAACAAGGCAACGAGTCAACACAGACTGACAAACGTTGGGGCACCTAACGTCGTACGGTCCGAAGAGACAGAGGGCCTCGAACAAGTTTAAGCACAGGTAACTCAGCCACTACGGTAGGTTGGTAGAGTAGGAGACAGTAAGGGAAAAGGACGGAAGTTAGAAAGAGTCGTAGTCCCAGAAAAGGTTGTTCAGTCAAGAAGTGTTATCCACCGGTTTCATAACCTCAAAGTCGAAGTCGTAGTCAGGAAAGTTACTTTTAAGTCTCGACTAAAGGAAATCCTAACTGACCAAAATAGAAGAACGTCAGGTCACCTGAAATTTCTTAGAAGAGGTTGTGATGTCAAGTTTTCGTAGTTAAGACCTCGTGAGTCGGAATAAATTCCAGGTTGAGAGTGTAGATACACTGATGACCTTTTTAGTATCGAAACCGATATGTCTATTTCCATTTGACTCATTTCTTGTCAAATTTCCGGGAGTAAACCCCTTTTCTTTCCGTACTGATTCCTATGCTATTTCCAGGTACACCGACCCTGTTCTACTTGTCTCCTTTTCATCGTACTTTACTCTAAGTGTTGGGACGAAAGACCCTACCTCAAACCTAATATAGGATTCTCTTTACTTTTAGAAGACAGTAAATTTGTTTATAGAGACCGACGAAGGACCTCCCACCCCGTAACTCTTGTCTTCTCACGAGTTCTGACTAATTAAAATGATAGTGAAATATAACTATCTTATGTGGTCTGAAGATCTTGTTCTTTTTTTATGATGGTTTTTCTCTTACGAACGGTTGGATTGTTACTTATTAAGACCGAAAATTAGCGATTAAATGTTACCCGTTATTTTACCAATTAACGGTGAGAATAGTTATAGACAAGAAAGTTCTTCCAAATGACTCTTCACCTTTATAATGACGACCAGTACTCCAAAGACAAACGAGACTCTAATCATTCCATTTCTCTTGGTTTCCGGTCAACATCTTTGACACACTACAACATACAATAGGATTATACAATAATCTACTTTGAAACGATTTAGAAAAATTTTCTTCGACCACCTTCAACGAACAAATCGAAAGGAAAATTCTTTGATAAAAGGTCACAGTATTTTATTTAGATAATATAAAAAATAGTTTCGTTGTCACGGATATGTCCTAGAAGTAAATCTACAGTATTTGGATTCTACGAAAATTGCACGACGAAAAAAGACTTCGATAACAAAAACAACAACAACAAAAAGACGTAAAAGGAACGGTAGTGATGTAAAAGAATAAATTTTTTCACTTTCACAATCAGCGAGTCAGTACAGGTTGAGAAACATTGGGGCACCTGACACATCGGGTGGTCCGAGGAGACAGGTACCTCAAGGGGTCCGTTCTTATAACCTCACCAACGGTACGGGAGGAGGTCCCCTAGAAGGACTGGGTCCCTAACTTAGGACGTGACGTCCCGTTAAGAAATGAGAGACCAGGTGGTTCCTTCGGATATATATACAAAGGCGAGATAGTCCAAGAAAAGGGTATATCCAGTAATGTCTCGTAACTCGTCTCAAACGACACGATATGTCATCCAAGAATTATCGATAAATAAAATATATGTCATTACACATATACAGTTACGGTCAGAGGGTCAAATAGGAGGGGGAGGTAAACAGGGAACCATTGGCATTCAAACAAAAGATGTAGACACTGAGAAAAAGACAAAACATTTATTCAAGTAAACATGGTAAAAAATCAAAGGCGTATATTCACTATAGTGTATATACAGAAAGAGACAGACGGAATGAAGTGAGTCATACTGTTAGAGATCCAGATAGGTAGAACGACGTTTACCCTAATAAAACAAAACAAAAACAAAAACAAATACCGACTCATTATAAGGTAATACATATATACATGGTGTAGACAAAATAGGTAAGTAGACAACTACCTGTAAATCCAACGAAGGTATAATGTATAGGACAGATAAATTTAACACGACGTTACTTGTAATCCCATTGACATAGAAGAGTTTAATACCAAAAGAAGTCTATATACGGGTCCTCATCCTAACGACCTAGCATACCATTAAGATAGAAATCATAAAACTCCTGGGAGGTATGGTCAGAGGTGTCGTTGACATACTCAAATGTAAGAGTGGTCGTCACATGCTCCGAGGGAAAAGAGGTATGGGAGAGATCGTGAATAACAAACATGAAGGGACGAGAAAATTGACCGACCAAGATATGACCGGAGGACTCGATTAAACATACTGGAGTAAGGAGAAGAGACACTGAAGTTAATGAAGTTTATAAGAAAAGAAAGGGAACAACTTGTCACAAACAGTGGAGGGATTCGAACTTATGGTCTTATGATAGTTCCACCAAATTTAAGCATAATTGAAAGAGTCGTGGGAGTAGTATGTACCGACTGATGTGACTGAGTGAGTTTTGAGGTTTTAGAAAAGATGCATACGAAGATCAGCTGGTGTCGAAAGAGTAGACATGAACACCTCAAAGACAGACAAAATGATAGCAATAAGAATTACACGGGAAATAATAAATAGGAATAAGTTAAGATTGGAAAATTCGTGACGACTAATAGGTCGGATGTCTCTAACAAAGTCTAAGGTACAAGTGAGCTGAAGGGTCAACGTACCTTGACAACCTTTCGGGTCAACGACGAATGTAGGACCGGAGTCCCTGTAACGTTCTATGTCACATAAGAAACGGTTTTTCTTGTCAGAGTAAGAAGTGTGGAGGTACGGGCCCTCGTCGACGTTCAAGGATCACTCGACGTCCGAACGGTACCACGAACTTCGAAGGCCCTTAGGTGCCCAGTCAGGTGAAAGAAGACTTACGGTTTCCGTCGACAAGACACCACCGGTGAAAAGTGTACCTTAGACGGGTCACTTTGATACCGAATTCAGTGAATAAGGTCCAAGTATCAAGAGGAGTTAGTTTTTATATTTAGACGCCTAGAGTGACCGTCTAGTCACCAACTTTGAGACGTAAAGTTACGTCCCCCGTGCCCAAGTCGGGGATCGACCCCTTGATTCGAGAGGATACAACGTATCGCCCCGGTTGAGATAGATAGATAAATAGGTACATATATATTTCTCTCCAGACCAGTACACCGAGAGGTTGGGAAGTTTCGAGGGAGACTCTGAACCATGGGGTCATGGTGTGTCAGGTCTCGGACGGTTGGACGACGGGTGACGAGGGGAGGGGGAGAGGAAGAACAGAGGAGGACCAGTTACAGTGCCATAGAAAGTTCCGAGTCGGGTTCACAACGGAGTAAATTTCTTAGAAGACGTGCCGGTGTAGAGGAGGGAAGATGGGAGTAAGACACTCCACGAGGTTTTCGTAGAGCCCAGGAATAGTGTTTCAAAATGCTAATACGTAATCAGTAAAAAGGTGTGCGTAGACGGGAGTGACCCGACCTTACAAGAGCTCACGTCCTTACTATTGAAACTACCGTTACGACATCCTTAAGAATTTTCGTTCTATGTATTTGAGTTACAACGACGAATCTAAAAAAAAAATTACCGTGTTGTAAAATAACTTTAGAGAAAAGGAGAAATTTAAGTACTCTGTTTTATATATTTGGTTTCTATCAGACCTGTCATTCTGAAGGAGATTTTGCTTAAGACGGGTTTCGTCAATATTAGGGGTTATTTTGAAATTAGAAGAACTTTAAGGAGTCTTTTATGACGTGTGACTCCCTTTCAAAAGAATTTTACGGGCGTAATTAAATCAAAGGAAACGTTTATAAATGACTCGCGTGTGACAAACGACCCGGGACTTTATTCGTGACCCACGGTCCCACTCTCCACTTTGGTTCAAAAACAGGAGTATGTTAAGTCTCAGACCACTCTCTGGTCTGTGATTTGTTCGTTTTGGTTACTGTTTACGATCTTATACTTCACGGTCTATTAACTGTCTCCCACCCGCAGCGATGTCTTCGATAGACACATCCATTGTTCCGGACTCAACCGGAGGGTCTGCGTCACTGTACATTTGACTTAGGACTACATAATCTTCTTGAGTCGGTGTGCTTCTCATAAGTACTCTCGTTTCCCGTACGTACACCAGGTCTCCATCTTCGTTGAACGTCTTTATCTTTCTGCCAACAGTGAATCTTTCACACCCATCTCCATACCTCCACTCCCACCACCCCACCCCAGTCCTGTCACGTGTCTCCGAGTGGTGGAACATACTCTACAATCCTAAGTTAAGTTTTACTTTACTCTTCTCTCGATTTTCAAAAGAAGTCACTGGTTGTACCAGCTTAAACATAAAAATTTGTATATACTTCTTATCCTCTTTTAGAAACCCCAGATCCCGATCCACTTCTCGAGAATTTACACTGTGGTTTTCGTATTAGGTATCATCCTTTTTAACCATTTAACGTGAAATAGTTCTAATTTTTGAAAGTAAGACTTTTTAGGGACACCTCTTTTACGTTTCTGTTCGTCGTCCGTCGCTCTTTTATAAACGTTTAGTGTATAGTTTCCTAACCATAGGTCTTATATATTTCTTGAGAGTTTTAAGTTGTCATTTTTTGGGTTTGTTCGGTTAATCTTTTATTCGTTTTCTGTGTTTGTCTGTGAAAAAACTTCTTGTATGTGTCTACCGTCTCTTCGTGTAAAACTTTTCTACAACCTTTAGTAATTGGTAGTCCCTTTACGTCTAATTTTGGTGTTACTTCATAACGATGTTTAGATAGTCTTACCGATTCTATTTTGTATCACTGTTGTGGTTTACGACTGTTCTTACACCGCATTGACCTAGAGTATGTAACGACTACCCAGACATTTTACCACGTCGGGTACGACCTTTTGTCAAAGCGTCACAGAATTTTTTGATTTGGGCGTCACTAGTATACTGTTGTTAAAGTGGGAACCAGTAAATAGGGTCTTTTTACTTTTGAATATGAGTGTGTTGTTAGATATCTGCTTATCTTCGAAATAGACATTAGTGGCGTTTGATCTTTGTCGGGTCTACAGAAAGTTACCCACTTACCAATTTGTTTGGTCTCCTGTATGTATGGTACCGATGATGAGTTGTCACTTCCCCTTATTTGAAGTGTGTTTTTGAAGTTACTTAGAGATTCCTTAATACGACTCATTTTTCTTTTTTCGATTTTCAAATGTATGACATACTAAGACAAATAGCATAGACAAATCGTAAGAACTTTACTTTTTTTTTAATTCTTATTTCTCATCTACTGACTGACGGGTTTCAATTCCTTCCTCTAATCTTCCTCCCTACCTCCACCCACTGTAATACTTTTTCGTTGGTCTCTCTAGGGACACTACCTGAGACCACCGTCTATGTGTATTGTATTTTAGCATATCTTACTTTCTGTGTGTCTTTGAAGGGACCACCAGGTAGCCGATTCTGAGGTGTCAAGGTTACGTCTCCTACACCCAACGTAGAGACCAGTCCCTTAATTCTATAGTGTACACGGAGTCGTCACACGGGGGTTTTTATTTAAAATTTTCAATTTTTTTTTCGTTTGTGTCTCTGTGTATGTGTGTTTACTCATGCTCAATTTGGTTCCTTTAGACTTACTTCGACCATCTAGTATAGTTACAGTTATAGGACCAACACTAAAACATGATATTAAAACATTCTACAATAGTAACCCATTTTGTCTTATTTCCTATGTGTCGTAGAGAGACAAAATAAAGAATGTTTGATGTACACTTGTATTTTAATAGAGTCATTTTTACAGTTGCTTTTTTTCGGAGTCTGAAGGATATATCGCATCCATTGAGACGAGTTACAATACACCGTCGGACCTACCCTCCTCTCAAACCCTTCTTACCTATGTGTTTATACATACACACTCAGAGAAACGATAGGTGGACTTTGATAGTGTTGTAACAATTAGTCGATACTTCACTTCACTTCACTTCAGTGAGTCAGTACAGGTTGAGAAAGACTGGGGTACCTGACATCGGATGGTCCGAGGAGGTAGGTACCCTAAAAGGTCCGTTCTTACGACCTCACCCAACGGTAAAGGAAGAGGTCCTCTAGAAGGGTTGGGTCCCTGACTTGGGTCCAGAGGGCGTGATATCCGTCTGTGAAATGACAGACTCGGTGGTCCCTTCAGGATTAGTCGATATGAGGTTGTGTTTTTGAAATTTTTCTTTTTTTAGAGCCCTTAAGAGATCATCAGGTCACCAATCCTGAGTCCACGAAAGTGACGGTGCTCAGTGCACCCCCGTCGTTCCTTTAGAGACTTCTCTTACCTAACCTTGGCCTCAACTCCCGTCCCCGTCAATGTCACCGTCGATTCTCTACCCAATCCTCCGTCATCTCCACTAATGAATCTCATACACCCGACCACCCCTTCACCACCACCTCTCCTTCTCTTGACCTAAACGACACAGGCAGATCAGTTCCGATACCAAAAAGGACAGCAGTACATACCTACACTCTCAACCTGACACTTCTTCCGACTCACGACTTCTTAACTACGAAAACTTGACACCACAACCTCTTCTAAAAACTCTCAGGGAACCTGACGTTCCTCTAGGTTGGTCAGGTAACATTTCCTCTAGTCGGGACCCTAAAGAAACCTTCCTTACTACGACTTCGACTCTGAGGTTATGAAACCGGTGGAGTACGCTTCTCAACTGAGTAACCTTTTCTGACACTACGACCCTCCCTAACCCCCGTCCTCCTCTTCCCCTGCTGGCTCCTACTCTACCGACCTACCGTAGTGACTGAGCTACCTACACTCAAACTCACTTGAGACCCTCACCCACTACCTGTCCTTCCGGACCGCACGACGCTAAGTACCCCAACGTTTCTCAGCCTGTACTGTCTCACTGACTTGACTTGACTTGATCTCAGAGAGTGTAAGTTTACATCAAAAGGAAGAGTTTATGGTTTAAAAGTTCTTGGTATTGTATTATTGCTTCACTTTCAGTGAGTCAGTACAGGCTAAGAAACGCTGGGGTACCTGAACAGGCACCTTAAGAGGTCCAGTCTTATGACCTCACCTATCGGAAAGGGAAGAGGTCCCTTAGAAGGGTTGGGTCCCTAGTTTGGGTCCAGAGGGCGTAACGTCCGTCTAAGAAATGGTTGACTCGATAGTTCCTTCTGTTACAGTCATAGTTAATATATAGTCCTTTATTGTTACAGTCATAGTTAATACATAAGAATTTTTAAGTGACTATAGTGAATGAGCCCAGTCTTACTGTGTTTTTGTTCTTGTTTCGGTTTACTGCTCGTCTCTGACCCGACACCCGTGGGAACCCCGTAGAGTGGAGGGATGTGGGGGTAGACGAACATTTACCCGAGACTACGGTCCGGAGGGAGGACTCGGGTGGGAGTGGTTGGGTTAGTGGAGGTTTGGGTCAGTGACGACAAGTTCTGGAACGGGGAGAGGTGGAAGTGACATCTACTGTTCCCCTATTCCTTATATCGTCCCACCCCGAACGAAGGGTAAAGGGTCTAAGGGGTCTTAGTGTAGTGGTGTACGTGTGACTTGTGGGAGAAGAGTAAGGAACACAGAAGAAGGGTGGGCCAGGACCATGGACTCTAATTTATGGTACGAAAGTTTTACTACGTTAAATATGGGTTCTAAAGACTCCGTGAAAGTGTTCTTTACCATTTAAAGACTTATGGTTTCCGGATAAGTAGATGACAAAAGTGTACTACTCTATTTTATAGAACAGATGTCTTTCCGCAAGTCTCGGTACGTCCTATTAAATTCTAGATTCGTTCCAAGATCAACGTCTATTAAATTTCCTTCACTTTATGTTAAGATTTCGTGTACAAATTTTTTCGTTTTCTATTTACTATTTATTTCTTCTATACCATAAAGAAATGTAAATACTATAGTTTTTGTGATTTTTACTCCTCATGGTTCACCACATCAACACTTTATAATGTCTAACACTGACAAGAGAGTATTAATCGAGTGTCACTGAACTTAAAAATCCCAGCGAGATCTGTAGACCGGAACCATCGAAGGTGACGCCGAAAGTTGAGTCTGGTCTTCTTTCCTGCCTCTTCTAATCCAGGTCTTTCAAGGACCACTCTGACTTTGTCTGTCGAGTCGAGGACCCCCAGCTTTACGGGGGAGGAGGTGACGCAGGGGTTCAGTCCGGGTCTTTTGTAGTCGAACTCCCCTCGATTCCGGAATCCTGAGTGACCGTTGTAAGACTGTCCTCGGTTTTTAAGGTATAGACATCTGACTGTCGACTGAATGTTAAGACCCTCTAAACTTCGACTTTTCTTCCAAATCTTCACTCAGTTCATAGGTCTCACCCTTCCTTACATAGTGTAAACTCTACCTCACCCTACACTACCTTGGTGATTCTTATTCTTAGGACTCCCTTTTACTAAAGTCGAATTTTTTTTTCTTTTTCTTTTTTTCGTGTTTTAGTATAATCCATAACTTTTGTGTACATTTCGATTTTTGTACATGTAGATAAACAAAGTATCATTAAGTGATAAGTAGATGAAGAAACCCGAAGGGTCCACCGAGTCACCATTTCTTAGATGGACAGTTACGCCCTCTGTGTACTCTGCACTCAAGCTAGGGACCCAGTCCTTCTAGGGGACCTTCTCCTTTAAAGTCGGGTGAGGTCATAAGAACGGGCCTCTTAGGGTACCTGTCTTCTTGGACAGTCCGATCTCAGGTACTCTAGCGTCTCAACCTGTCCTGACTCGTACACACTTACGGATGAAATAAGAACTTTTTACACGAAACTTCTTCTAACCGAAACCTCGTATTACATCTACTTCTATGTCTGTCAAAAAAGTGACGAATCTATAAAATGAATTTCGATGAGAGGTCACAAGGGACACCGGATTGCCAATCCTAAGTCACGATAGGAACGACACCGGACCCAAACTCGGGACCAGACCTCTGACTCCAGGATATCCGACACACCGAACCGGTCTCATATAATTTTCCTTTTTTTTTTTTCGTCGACAAATAAGGGGAAGGAGGAGAAGACAGAAAAACAAATATAAAAAAAATTTTTCCGAAAAGATATAGTGAATTTAAAAATTTGTAAACCATTTTTAAATTCATCGGAATAGGAAGTCGAGGTTTTCCTGTGAGGGAGAGAAACACTTCAAAAGGACACTCTGTCCCAGAAGGGGAGTCATGGGGTGAAGAAGTAATCTGTCATTTGTAATCGAAGGAGTAGACTGGGAAAGAAAACAAGTATCACCCTTGACACTCCCGGAAAAGATGGAGGGTGATAAAGATTCCGATTCAGGTCCTAGACATTGTATCATCCCGAGTTATTTTCAGACAACCTATTTTCTCTTCGATCTTTTCAAGGGTCATCCTACCTACACAAATTCAGTAAGTCAACACAGGTTGAGAAACTCTAGTGTACCTGACATCGGTACGGTCCGAGGAGACGGGCTGGGTCCCTTTTAGAAGGACTGGGTTCCTAGTTTGGGTCCAAAGGACTTAACTTCCGTCGAAGAAATGTCAGACTCTGTGGTCCCTTCGGGGTCATCCTGCCTATACTTTACCAATTTTAGTAATCGAGAGACCAGTGTACCAAACGTTCCGGACACTATTTCGAGATCTTCTTCTTCCGTAATAACAAGAGTAAATAGTAAAATAGTAAACGTACGGTCGAAGATCTTTTATGACTTTTTACTGAAAGTCGTTTGCACCGTCACTACTCGGGGGAGGCACACTGGCCCCCTATTTCTGGATTGTTAGTATAGGTGGGGTAGTTTAAAGGACTCGTCAAACATGGAACAGTAATCCTTCTTTTTGTCCCGAAAGGACAACCGAGTCACCATTTCTTAGGTGGACGGTTTTGTCCTCTGTGCCCAAGCTAGGGACCAAGCCGTTCTATGTTGTTCGGTGACTCTTTGACTCGTGTGATGACTCGGAACGAAATCCCGGGTCCTCGGTGTCGATATACGCAACGTCCTCTAAGACATGGTAGACTCGGTGGTCCCTTCGCGGCATTCGACAACGACGACGACGACGACAACGACGACGACGATTCAGCGTAGTCAGTACAGCTTGAAACATTCTGGGGTATCTGCCGTCGGGTAGTCCGAGGGGGTAGGGACCCTAAAAGGTCCGTTCTTGTGTCCTCACCCAACGGAAAAGGAAGAGGTTACGTACTTTCACTTTCACTTCAGTGAGTCCGAAGAGGTAGGTACCCTAAAAGGTCCGTTCTCATGACCTCACCCAACGGTCACGGAAGAGGAGGTATTCGACGATCCAGGGTGTTTTTAGACGAAACCCCTTGAACTGACCTGTACCTATAAGTTTTGTACTTTGTGTGTTTTCGATATTTATTTATTTATCTGGATACACACACACACAATCAACGAACCAGTACAGGTTGACAAACCTAGAGTACCTGACATCGGGAAGTCCGAGGAGACAGGTGCCTTAAGAGGTCCGTTCCTATAACCTCACCCTTCGGTAAGGGAAGATGTCCCCTAGAAAGTCTGAGGCCTTGACTTGGTCCTAGAAGACGCAACGTCCGTCTAAGAAATGACAGACTCGGTGGTCCCTTCGGGATTTATATGCATACTTTTCACTTTCACTTTTAGTGAGTTACCTCAGACTGAGAAGCGATAGGGTACCTGATATGTCACCCCATATTATGTACCTGGAATGTCAGGTACCTCAAGAGGTCCAGTTTTATGACCTCACTCATCGGGAAGGGAAGAGGTCCCCTAGAAGAGTTTGGTCCCAAACTTGGGTTCAGAAGGTGTAACGTCCGTCTAAGAAATGGTCAACTCGATGGTCCCTTCCGGTTTATATGTACATTTGTTAGAGTTTGAATCCTTTTAAACGTTCATGTCGAATTATTTGCAAGAAAGGAATGGGTAAACTCTCATTTACCGACTATGATACAGGGCAATGAGATGGTATGAAGTCACACAAAAAGGGTGTTTACTTTTGTACAAAGGATGTATTGTTGTTATATTGTCATTTTAGTCTTTTAATTGTGACCATGAAATTATTTTAAGAGTCCGAAGTAAGTTCAAGGAGGTTACCAAAGTCGGTACATCGACCATTCTTTTTCCACGTCAGGATTTAGGTCTAGAACGTTTCGTCTGTGGTTTAAATCAATAGTACAGAGGAATTAAAGGAGGGGATACCTTGTCAAGAGTTGGAAAGAAACTGACAGTGTTTGAAAACTACAAAGGTCCGGTAAATAAACCATCTTGCAAGAAGTCAAATCCAAAGAGACTACGAAGAAATACCAATTCACGGACAATGTGTAGAACCCATCCTTATAGTGTCTTCACTGCTACACAAGAGTGAAATAGGATAAATTCACTGTGTACTGAATACAACATGGTAATGACCATTACAATTGAAACTAACGTATTCAAGGATAGACGAACCGAAGATTTGACCCTTTAATAAAAAAGGGGTAACATTAATTATTTATAAAACATTCTCAAAAACTCTAATAAATTTATAGTAAGAGTAGTTTGTTAATTAAATAAGTGATTAAAAACATAGACATACTTGAGTGTCGAAGAAGGTAATAAGTCACGTAATGTAAGACGGTGATAGTAATAAATAAAACGAAAAGCTTAACGGGTTCTGAAAAGGTCACCCTCGGGGACGTTCTATTGGAGACACAGAGATAGTAAGAAACTCATGAAGAAATAAAGTCGGAGTTGTCATCGAAGGTCCGAGTAGAAGATTGGGTTATGGTATCAATTGGTGTAGAGGTTCCTGGAGACTTCTCACCATGAACCTTTCGTTCTAGTCTTACGATGTGCATGGGTCACGAAAACCCTATAGTGACGAAGGTCTACGAAAGTTACCTGTTTTGATCCTTATATACATAAGTTCAGAGAGAGAAAGAGTACACAGAGAGACAGAGAGAGACAGAGAGGCAGAGACAGAGACAGAGAGAGAGAGTATGTGTGTGTGTGTGCGTGTGTGTGTGGACAGATGACTTTTGACACTCAAGTGTTGGTATAGAGGTTAAGATCGAATTATGGTAATAAGAATTATAAAAGAGTGAACTAGTTAGGAAGACGTCCATTCTTAAGAGGATATCGACTGTGTTGGTGAAAGTAGGTCACACCTACGGGAGAAACTGTGGGGGTACGATCCGTCGGGGAAGTCTTATTATGGGAAGAGTGAAACGAATCCGAAACTGTTGGGTGGATGTGTTCACTCTAAGATTATAACATGGGTGTAATACATCTCAGAACGAGTCAGGGTGGGTGATTGAGAACTTGATTCGACTCGTACTGAACTACGGAGTAGTGACGTAACACAGGTACTGGAGGACGAAAGATCCATACGTAGAATTATATTTGATACCGAGGACCGATGGTGAAAAATTTTTAATAAATAAAAATTAACCTTCTATTAATGAAATGTTATAACACTACCAAAGACGGTATGTAATCGTACTTATTCGGTATCCATATGTATACACGGTAGGGAGGGTGGAGGGTGGGGTAGGGTAGGGAGATCCAACAATGTCTCGGGGTCAAACTCAAAGGACTCCGTATGTCGTTTAAGGGTAACCGACGAAACGTATGTAATCACATATACGAAGGTACGACGAGAGAGGCAAGTAGGGTGTGAGAGGAAAGGAGAGGGGAGGACGGGGTGCAGGTGTTCCGACGTCGAAAGTAGTCGGAGAAGAGTCCTCGTTACCTCGGGGTAAGGTCGGGTCCTGAAATTCGACACCTAGAGTGTGAGAAGACGACGGAGTTTACTCCGTAGAAATAGGGGACAACGGGGTGTTCCAGTGTAAAGGTCGGACTGACGAAGTAACGTCTTGGTCTCGTACAGTCCGGTGTCGAGGTGGTACGGGGGACGAGAGGCAAAAGAGAAGAAAGACCGGGTATCTGTGACTTGAGAACAACACCATGTTAGTATAGAAATATAAAGAGAAAAAGACAAAATGGATTGTAACGACACATTTAACTTATGTCTTTTGATCTGTCTTATACCCTTCTCAATTATCTACCCTCTCTCAAAAACCTAGAAGCCTGTCCTACTATTATATCTTTCCTAGTATTTCAATTTCACGGGCTTAGGAAAATTCTTTGACATACCTTAAACTGACGAAACAACATAAACGGAACAATTCTAATGTCACGGGACACTCTCTCTCTTCCAGTGACCATTCCCCGAAGGTCTCAGACGGGGAGTCGAAAAGTTCTATCCTGACACGGGGGGGTCGACTACTTGAGAGTCTTGGACGTGGCACACGCTGAAGTTACTCAAACAGTACTACGACTGTTTCCATTTCGAAATCCGAATAAGTGAACGTGAATAGGGAGGGTTGCAGGACCTTCATTAAAGTATAAAAGGTAAAACATAGAAAAAAACAGTTTCTCTCGGAAGCGATTATTTTTTTATATAAGTCCCGAGTATTTAAGACCTAGACAAGGACGTTCTCTGATTATCGATTTAGTCTTACGATTAAAGGTTACTTCCCTCCAGTATAAGATCTCGTGAGTCAAATGGTCATCTATTTCAACAAACCAGGTATATCGGTTTCGAAATCTAAAAGGTCATCGATACATACCTACACTCTCAACCTGGTATTTCTTCCGACTCGTGGTTTCTTAACTACGAAAGCTTGACACCTCGACCTCTTCTGAGAACCTTCAGAGAACCTGTCGTTCCTCTATTTTGGTCAGTTAGGATTTCCTTTAGTTGGAACTTATAAGTAACCGTCCTGACTAGTCAAGTCAAGTCATCGAGTCAACACAGGCTGAGAAACTCTGGGGTACCTGACGTCGTGTGGTCCGGAGGGACAGGTAGTGGTTGAGGGTCTCAAATGAGTTTAAGTACAGATAACTCAACCACTACGGTAGAGTTGGAGACAACAGGGGAAGAAGAGGACGGAAGTTAGAAAGGGTCGTTCCCAGAAAAGTTTCCTCAGTCGAGAAGCTTAGTCCACCGGTTTCATAACCTCACAGTCGAAGTTGTAGTCAGGAAGACTACTTGTAAGTCCTGACTAAAGGAAATCCTACCTGACCAACCTAGAGGAACGGCAGGTTCTCAGAAGAGGTTGTGGTATCAAGTTTTCATAGTTAAGAAGGTACGAGTCGAAAGAAGTATCAGGTTGAAAGTGTAGGTATGTACTGGTGACCTTTTTGGTTCCTGATTTCAATTTGATTGAAATTGATTTCAATTTTGAGGTTATGAAACCGGTGGACCAAGTTTGTCGTCTACGTAACTTTTTCTATGACTACGACCCTTTCTAAGTCCTGTCCTCCTCTTCCCCCGTTGTCTTCTACTCTACCAACCTACCGTAGTGACTGAGTCACCTGTACTCAAACTCGTTTGAGACTCTCTCTCACTTCCAGTCCCTTCGGACCGTACGACGTCAGGTACCCCAGTGTTTCTCACCCTGTGCTGAATCGGTAACTTGTTCTCTGACTTAAATAGAAGTCTTTTATCTAATCCAACGAATCTCATACTTCTCACTACCCACTAGAACCCAAAATCGAACACGTGTAGCACATTTAAAGTTTCGATAAGAGTGGGTGGATGTCTCACACAGATATTAAGGAAACATCGGTCAAGTCATGTGTACTAATAAAGAAAGGTTCTATTCTTAACCAATTAAAACGGGGTTTAGAATAAATGACCGAAAAATTTTTACTCTAAGGTATATATAGTAGAAGATGTTCAAAATTGTATAAGAAAGAAAGAATCCCATATTATATCAACTAATCCATTGTCGAAAGTTCTGAGGAGGTGGGACCAACGGTGAACTATTTTAGACTAAGAAGGAATTAGGGGAGTTGACATTTACGTGTCCAGTAGAAAAGTCAAGTCAAGTCAGTGAGTCAACACAGGCTGAGAAATGCTGGGGTACTTCGCGTCATGCGGTCCGGAGGGACAGGTAGTGGTTGAGGACCTCAAGTGAGTCTGAGTGCAGGTAACTCAGTCACTACGGTACGTCGGTAGAGTAGGAGACAGCAGGGGAAGAGGAGGACGGGGGTTAGGGAGGGTCGTGGTCTCAGAAAAGGTTACTCAGTTGAGAAGCGTACTCCACCGGTTTCATGACCTCAAAGTCGAAATCGTAGTAAGGAAGGTTTCCTTAGGGTCCCGACTAGAGGAAGTCTTCCCTGACCAACCTAGAGGAACGTCAGGTTCCCTGAGAGTTCTCAGAAGAGGTTGTGGTGTCAAGTTTTCGTAGTTAAGAAGCCACGAGTGGGAAGAAGTCTCAGGTTGAGAGTGTAGGTATGTACTGGTGTCCTTTTTGGTATCGGAACTGATCTACCTGGAATCAGCCGTTTCCCCAATTAAGATAGGGGGTGAGATGTCTAAAAGTCAAGGGTCCAACCAAAAGACTTCCAGTAGAACAAGGGTCTACTCCCCTAGTGGAGAGATAACAGGGGTGGGTAACTTAACATATCAGTCTCCGTCGTACTGTAATTCAGAACGTTGAAATTAAATTCTTAATTTTGTTTAGAATATCATGTATCTGTGTATTTTTCGAGGAGGTAAATAATGAAAATGACCCTGTCAAAGATCTTTCAGAATTCCCTCAAGTCACTATAAGATGTCCGTGTTACGTCTTCCTTATTAAGCGTGAAAGAAATTCGTGTTGAAGTTTGCTATTCCTAATTACAATAACGTCTGTTGGTGACGAAGTCTATTGTTCCGCGTCTCTCGTCGCGTGTATTTCGTCACTGTCCTCTTCACTGAACGGAAGGTCTCGAGTCTAGATTACGTTCTTCTTTTTGGGTGTCTGCTTTGTACTGAAACTTCAACAGAATTTTAATGTTTATTAATATCTACTAATAACCTCTCTTTGGTTTCTCCACTTCGGACTTTATTTTATTACTTTTGTTGTTACTGTCACGAACACGAATGAGTAGGCCAGTACAGGCTGAGAAACATTGGGATACTTGACATATCGGGCGGTCTGAGGAGACAGGTATCTTAAAAGGTCCGTTCGTATGACCTCACCCAACGATAAAGGAGGAGGTCCCCTAGAAGGAGTGGGTCCCTGACTTGGGTGCAGAGAACGTAGAGGACGCAACGTTCACCTACGAAACGGACGACTCGATAGTCCCTTCGGGTATACTACTGTCACCGACGGCAAATAACTTTCGACCGACTCTCTATGGGGGGTCCCACCACGAGTGTCATAGGTCTTTAACTCAGACATTGTCCAGATGGGTTCTAGCGTGTCGATCATTCATTCTTCTTCTCAATACCAACTTTATTAGTGAGGTGCCCACAACCGTTCCCAAACCTCTTTTCGTTAGATCTCCCTTACTTCACTTTTTTCTGTGGGTTCCTACTAGTCCCACTAAATCGGTCTCCCTTCTGAAGCTCACCTTTGTTCCTCCGTCTTCTTTCTTTTCCTTACCCCACCTGATAGTCGTCTCTCATCCTCTCCTCTCCGACTCCCTAAGGACATTCACAACACCAGACAACCTCGACTCGACTAATTCGTACGTTCGTAGTTGGCCCCTCACCAGGAGAATATCCCAAAACGTCTGGACCTTAGAATTTCTGGACAACCATTTGTCAGAATCGTTGAGAGAGGGGAAGGGAGAGAGAAAGGAGAGGAATTGGGAAGGATAGGAAGGGACAAAAAGATCAGGGGGTCAGGACCTGTGTCCTTAGACCAGTTTCCCGGGAGTCGGACTCGACTCCTAACCTCTGACTAGTGGAGGAGAACCGTCTCTTGAGCTTAAGACCAAGACCAGACCAGACTAAAGACCATCCCGGCTCAAGGTCAGGAGGGAAGAGACCTCCGGGTCCCTTTTCAGGGTATTGTGGACCCATAGACATCCACCGTCCTCTGCAGACATTCCGGTGGGGAAAGCGAGGGGGTGGGGCGGAGGAGGGGGAAGAAGAAAGTTGGACCGAAGGAAAGGAGGGAACTTTAGAAACTAAGAACATAAATTCCCGAAGGGACCACCACGTCTCTAATTTCGCAGACGGACGTTACACCCTTTGGACCCAAGCTAGGGACCCAGCCCTTCTAGGGGACCTCTTCCTTTACCGTTCGGTGAGGTTATAAGAACGGACCTCTTAGGGTACCTTCCTCTTCGAGCCACCCGATGTCAGGTACCCAGCGTTTCTCAACCTGTACTGACTCACTGAAGTGAAAGTGAAAGTGAAATCACAGTGATTTCTCAGATGTAGTCACTGAGAAATGGGTAGTAGACCCTCCATGGATCTCTTTGTCATTTGTTTCTATCATTTCGTTCCCTATCATCATTGTCATACCCTATTCACGATACTTACGTTATTTGTCCACTATTATCTCATTGACGAGTCCCTTAGTTGAAATCTACCCCTCTACAGCCAGTGTGTACGTGAAAAATCGGTGTGGACAAGTGAGGGTAACCTCTTCCTTTACCGTTGGGTGAGGTCATAAGAACGACCCTATTAGGGTACCTGCGTCCTCGGACCACCCGATAGGTGTCCCAGTATTTTTCAGTCTGTGTTGACTCACTGACCTGTATAAGTGAATGTATTTATCGTTTGATCACAAATCATACTTAAAGTCATTGAAAAAGATATATGCATACATATATATATGTGTGTTTACATGAAAATTTATATGAAGTTTGATGTACTTTGTTGTTTTTACAGAGTATGAAAATGTTTCCCACAAAGGAGAATATTTTGATCAATATCCTTTATACGGGACTTTTCATAGTTTTTCTTATATTTGACTTAAGTTTCAGATACTAAAGTATCCCTTCAAAAGTTAATCTTTCTTTGATAAACTTCGTGTAAAACTTTCCGAATCTCCTACCACGACAATATACCGTTACAAAAGTAAATTTTTATGTTTGTGCCTCAAACCTTTGACGAAAGAAGTGATCTAAAAATCACTACCAACACGTCAGACTCTTTGTAGGGTCCCCATAGACTTTAAGGATGTTTGAGGTCCTTTGAGGACACGGAGATGTCGTACATAGGACTTCCCTCTGCTCAAGGACTTTCTTGAGGAAGTCCACATGTCGCGACCCTCGGGTATGAGTCTCTCATGTCGTACTTTCCAGTGACAATGCTTTTTCCAGTGTAAGAAAAAAGTAATTTTATTATGTCTGGTATTGTTGTTTTTGTCTTTTTTGTGTTTTCAACTGTCATCTCTACCAATACCCCGAAGGGACCACCAAGTCTACTAATTCTTAGGTGGACGTTACACCCTCTGACTCCAAGTTAAGGACCCAGTCCTTCTAGGGGACCTTTTCCCGTACCGGTGGGTGGACTCATAACGGATTTCTTAGGGGTATCTATCTCCTCGGACGACGACGACGACGACGATTCAGCGAAGTCAGCACGGGCTGAGACACGCTGGGGTACCTACCGTCGGGTGGTCCGAGAGGGCAGGGACCACCCAACGTTAAGTACCCTCGTCTCAACCGGTGTTGACTCGCTGATGGTGAAAGTGAAACAAAGTCTCCACCAATTTGGAACGCCGATTTCAAAGGTCTAGTTGGGGAGTTTGGGGATATAAGCGTAACGGGGGAAGGTTCTAGGATACTCCCGGGGATCGTTACATAGGAGTTCCAGTATATGAAAACTTTTAAATCTCCTTCTCTTTTTAAGATAAAGAATTTTTCCCTGGTATATATCATATTTCAAGTCCGAGGTTTGGGACCTAGGAAGGCCTAGGAGGTTCCTTGTAGGTGGAACATAGTGTGTGATGTGAGTCACAACCGCCATGTTTCTGTTTGTTCTGTCACAAAGGACTCTTTGTCGAACCATATTTACACTCTGTTCTTTTGGCTGATGGTACCCTGCGGACAGACCAACACCTAACACGTTATTTTTGTCTCTGGGGTCCCAACGAAAGATAACAGTAATAATCAGATAAGTGATCTAAAAAATTGACTGACCGAAAGAAAATATTTTACTACTCACGGGTACTTTATTTAGACTGCTATCTCTTTACATCTTTGTTTGTCAATTATTGGAGATACCTTTAGAAATGATACGAGATCCCAGTTACTTTACGGTGAATACAGTACTTCCTTAAGTGAGGTCCGAGAAAACCTACGAATACTGTAAACCATCGTGAGTGTACTGTGAATTTCATCGTATCCTTGTACCCTGACCGGTCCTCTTGACTTTTGTAGTTTCCATAAGCCCAGTACCGTTCATTAGGGGTTGTAAGTGTATACTCTTGTAATCCTCTATTGTTTCTTGTTCTCCGTCCTTGCACTCGGACCTCGAGGTCTAACCCTTGAGATCTGAGATGAGGTCTACCGAAGAGACGTCTCGTAGTCACATTTATTCGTGACGAAAGTGTACTGCCAACTCGGACCGTAGCCCAAACCACCACACCTGTGCACGTGTTGACCTTCCCATCACTCCTTATCCTCAGGGTCCCCGGACCCTCGAGATCTCGGGATCTCGGGTCCACGGTGTTGTTTCTGGGTCGTATCGGTTTCTATGTTTATTTGTTTTATTCGGGAACACTCCGTCTATTGTATATATAGTCACACCATAAATTTAACAATTTGACTTTACTTTCAGTGAGTCAGACTGAGAAACACTGGGGTACCTAACTGAAAAGGTCCGGTCTTATGACCTCACCCATCGAAAAGGGAAGAGGTCCCCTAAAAGGGTTGGGTCCCTAGTTTGGGTCCAGACGGACGTAATGTCCGTCTAAGAAGTGGTCGACTCGGTGTACCCTTCGGGTTCTTATGACCTCGCCCATCGGATAGGGAAGAGGTCGCCTAGAAGGGTTGCTTCCTTAGTTTGGCCCCAGAGAACGTAATATCCACCTAAGAAAGGGTTGACTCAATAGTCCCAATTTCGTTTAACTGTTAAAAAAAAAAAAATTCGTTTCACTGTTAAAAATTTTGTCTCTCTCTCTCTTCTGAAGGGACCACCGAGTCACTGATCCTTAGGAGGACAGTTACGTCCCCTGTACCCAAACTGGGGACCAGGTCCCTCTACTGTATACGACGTCTCGTCGATTCTCGTGCACAGTGTTATGGGTCGAAGGGCGACATTGATGACTAGGCACGAGACGTTGTCCTCTTGACACCGAAGGGGTGGTGACGTGACGCTTCGGGTGTGTACCGATCCCTCATCAGGGACGAGAGTCGTTCATCTCTTTTCGCGAGCACGTCGTTGTTTCTAGGTCACGTTGGTTTTTTTAATTAATTAATTTTCTCTCTCTTTACCATACTCGCTGGTCTCTTCTGTAGGTGTTGACTACACCATGAGACTTCCAATTCTTCCTTTTCTATAGTGAGACGCCAACCCGCCTCTTAAGTGTCACCGTTTTTAGTAATTCTTAAGTTCCCCTTCTGACCAAACCCCTCTTTCTACCAATTCAGACTCGGACCAAAGTGTTGACGATTACATGGTCATCCAGTTTTTTTCACCTCGACGGATCAGGAAACGATGGGTCTCAGTTCACGCCAGGTACCTCGTTGTCGTAACCCTAGTGGATCCTTTATGAAATTTTACGTCGCGAAGCTCGACGTCTGGACAACTTAGGTTCGACGTAGTATTTGGACGTGGACCTGAGACTGAACCGAGGTTTGACGACACCTTAAGTGATCTAAAGGAGATGAGACCTCCAATTTTGAAGACCCTAAATCGCGGACAAGACACTGATCACGTTTCCTCGACGTCTTTTCTATCTACGCATTTCAACGCACCCTGGGAAATTTTAGGAGACGGAGATTTCATGTGGTTTCGGTTTGCTTGTGGACACCTGGTGCACATGTCGACAGTCCCGTCGACTGAGTACGTGAAGGTAGTCGGCGTAGTGTATGAAAAGAGACATTCTCGCCACTAACATTGTAGTCTCTCTTCTACTAAATGTACCCAAAAATTACTTGAATAGTTTAACATTCTCAAATCCGTCTCTGTTATCCACTCTTAAACTCATGTTGTGGTGATAATATTTTAATCCTAGAGTAAGAAGTTTTGAGGGGTACAAATATTTTTGACAAAGGAACAGTCAATGTATTTAGTCAAGGAGGTCAAGTGATGTTCTATCTGTAGACACATATTCTTGGGTAAAAGACCAAAATGACATTTTTTATTAGTGTTGACACTGCAAAAGATTAAAGGTCAAATATGCTTACATACCTTTCAGGAAAGGAAAAGACACAAAAGTTGAAAAGACAATTGGCAATTCTGTCACAAATATATTATTACGTTACTATGGGAAATTCAACTACTTCAGTGAGTCAGCACAGACTGGGAAACGCTGGGGCACCTGACATCGGGTGGTCCGAGGAGGTAGGTACCCTAAAAGGTCCGTTTTCATGACCTCACCCCACGGTAAAGAAAGAGGTCCCCTAGAAGGGGTGGATCCCTAACTTGGGTCCAGAGGGTGTAACGCCCATCTGCGAAATGGCAGACTCGGTGGTCCCTTCAAGGGTGGGAAATCCATGAACGATAATTATATAAAGAACTGTATAGTCAACTTACACAACCTTTACCTAAAAATCCATCAAACTGAGATTTGTTTAACTTTATTACACATTTGTATAATTTCGGTAACTTAAAATAAAATCTACTTACTTTACGTACCATACACTTAATGAAGTTATTTGGTAATTGTTTCTTTTTTCCGTATTACTGTTATTTTTTAAAATTTTCGTGTGGGTGTGTTTTCTTATACATTGGTCATCTCTGGTCTACTGTTATACGACGACATTATTCTATGTGGGTTCACTGAAAACACGACTCTGGACTAGAGATTTAAGACCAGTGGATGATACATGGGTCTTAAACCAATCCTAGAAATGTGTATGTGTAGGAAATATTTGTGAAATCTTAGAGTCAAAGTGTCTAAAGAACCTACAAGTATAAGTGGACTTTTGCAGTTATTCTCCCCTTTTCTTTTTAGTCTTCACTGTACTTCTACACGTCTTACACGTTTTCATTACACAAATGGTTACGTCACTTAAGATTTTCTTTGACTTTTACTTTATGGCACCCAGGCACTCGACGAAGTTAGTCATGGTCTTAATCATCCTGCTTTGTCTACTTTAACGACAAATTACAGTTTGACCATAGACTGGTAGTTAATAACCGGTGTATGACCGTTAACGTGAATCAAGTCGAACATGATATTAATCCGCTAAAGAGTACCTGGTTAGATACGAAAGAGATCTGTTGTTTCAACTGTCGTCTTGTTTCCCACATACATATTCTGAAAAAAGAAAGTAAACCACTCAAAAGTCTCATCTGAGTAGAGAGATTATGATAGCGATGTGTCTGAGAATTACTGTCGAGACTTTGAACTGACGGTTCTTTCTCGGATCTAAAGACCTACTCGGCAACCAGTCTCCCGGGACCAGACTAGTAGAGAGGGTAGTGGTCTCCCCTCGTCTGTCACACTCTCGTACCTTTAGTCGGGGCGTCCTTTTGTAAAGAACAAAGAAATCGACTGACCTTTGCACACACACTATAAAGTCGAATGACTAACATGGGAGAAACTTTACTTTGATGTTGGGATTTTACGTCTCTGGACTCCTATTTACCGATAGAGTAACAATTTTTAGACAACGGTTTTTTCGACTGGACTGTGTTGATTCTTCGGTTGAGACAAATAAAAGTGCTACAGAATAAAGGACATTAGTTTAAAACTTACGTACCGGCTAAGTACGGAGACTGGATTCCCGATTAAAACATAGTGTCGTCCTATTACTCTACCAATTCAAGAGGTTGTCGATAGCACCCCCCTTATAACAATAGACCCACAAAAATTTCTCTTTGTATGTAGTATAAAACTTACTAAAATATTTTTAGAATTCACCTCGGTCGTCTCAGTCCCTTCAAGATAAATTGAGTGATTAATGTTTTAGGAAGTTCATCTATTAAAGGTTCAATTTTTGTTTCGTTTTATTAGAGGGAGGGGTTTGGACTTTCCTACTTGTCCTTTAAATTTTACCCACTGTACTTAATCACCGATATAATCATGTTATCATATTTTTATTGAGTTACGACTTGTATATTATTTGTAAGTTTTTAAAAAGTGTCAATTCTTGTAGTGGAAATTGACAATGGTAATAATAACTTATGTATCTTAACGGAAACTTTATTCGAAAAATAAAATATATACGAACCTTCCACAACTAAACCAATGCCTAAAGAATCAGTCCAGATCTTTTATTTCTACGAAAAAAAAAGAACGTTATTTAATATTTTAATTAATACGTACGTTGTGTAATGGAATATGAATATTACCACGATATGTGTTGAGAGTATCGTCTTTCACATGTTTTAACCTTGTTTTTTGGACCTAGACTCACACCCGAGACAATGATTACAATTGGTTCCTCCTCGACGTATTTCAGGTCCTCGAAATCGAAGGACCAGAACATTTTGTCCCGATTCGGACACAGTTATTATTATCGATTCCAAATCTCACATTACGGAGGTCATACGGTCTCTGAAAAGATTCTAAAAACGTGTGTACTTGAGTCAATAGTTATACAGATTACAGATCGTAATTAAATCACTTTTCCCCTGCACGACTAGTCAAAGGTAAACGGAACAAGATGATCTCGCGACTGGGGTCATCTACTCAGGGACCCCGGGGGCTGTGGACTGAAAGCCAATCCAAGTCTGGTCCCCTTCGTCTTCGGTTTCTACTCTCCCATCGTCCTCTCTCTCTGACCCCATAAAGGAGGGGTGAAGGAGGAACCAAATCGTTGGGATAAGAGTAAACATATAAACCCTCCTCCCACAAGGGGTTCTGACTTAGTGGACGGGTGTCGGAGGAAAGGTAGCTACCAAGGAGAAGAGGAACCCGCGGGACTGATAAGAGAGGAAGAAATTGGAGAAGTCTACGACCCACTATGACTGAAGGACGACACACCTTAGAAGGTATGGGGTCGTAGTGAGAGAATAGAGGAATAGAGGGAAGGGTGTCGAGACACCCTTGAACGAAGTAATGTTACCGAACTGAGTTTGGGATACTCATCTTACGAGAAAGAACGACCCTGGGTCTGAGAATGTTCCTAAATGATAATTCGGTTGATGAGCAATGAATCACCTTCCTATAGACTTTGTCTCAAAACAGAACAAAACTTTCTTAACCATACACTCCTTTATCCTAGAACGGAAAGTCGGTAATTTTTTTTTTTTTAGGTTTTCCAAACAATGATTAAACTTGATCAAGTGAAAAAAAAAAAAATTGTTTCTTTTGTTTGTTTTTTGGGAGTAAGTAAACCAAGTGTGAAGTCCCTAAACCCTAAACTGAACCAAATCCTCAAGTTGTTTAAGTGAACCATATAGGGTCAATTTACCAAGTACAAACCAAACCAAGTCCAAGTTCGTATTTCGGGATTTTATGACCTTTTCCACTCAACCGTATTTGACCAAAAAGACTCACCCTGATTACGTGTGAGATTAATACCCCTATGCAAGGATCTTGCCAGCTTTGGTAATCCAGTAGAATCATTATTTTGTTTTACTCACTAAGAGTGACTTTGTTCACCGAGTAGTCGGTGACCAAAGGGTCACATATATCAAATCGAAGGATTTGTTTTAGTACTGTTTGACACAGACACACAAAAGATTCATGACAAGATATAGAGAAGAGAAAAAAGATTTGTTTAAGGGAAAGGTGACTCTAGTCGTAAAGAGTTTCATACTCGTGACCTGGTAGAGGACCTTAAACAATCTTTACGTTTAGAAACTAGGGGTGAGGTCTAGATGGTTGAATCTTTAAAGATATCCACCTGGGTCGTCAGACACAGAATTGTTCGGGAGGTCCACTAAGGTTGTGTGTTATTTTAAACTAAATTTTTTTGACTCACTCTAAAATGTAAAGAACTTCGGTTCAAGATAGATCATAAAGACGCAACCCTAACCCTAGATGAGTTTCTAGTACGTCTATATTAACTAAAGTACACATATAGTCACTGTTCTATTGTCCCCGGTGACTACCTCACTGGTTTCTGTAGTCACTGTCTCCATCACAAACTTTGAACCGGCTAGATTGACGTCGCGTATCGAGGGATTGGTCCTACGATCTTAAAGAGGGATTACCGGTCTGTCATACAAGCACACACGAGTAGTGAACTCGACTCAGGATGAGAAACACTGGGGTACTTGACATTGGGGGTCTGAGGAGACAGGTATCCTAAGAGGTCCGTTCTTATGACTTTACCTAACGGTACAACAATAGGTCCTCTAGGAGGACTGCGTCCCTAGCTTGGGTTCAAGAATACAGAGGACGTAACGTCCATCTAAGAAATAGGTGACTCGGTGGACGTTTCGGGTTACACGTGTGTCTCTCCTCTGTATTTTCGTTACTTTGGGACTCTTTTTGAACTCTTTATTATGAGTGTCTTTGACAAATTGGAAGTGTGTACAAATTATACTCTTTAAATCATAAATAAACCTTATTATACGTAAACAAAGTAATAAAATGGGTCATCTTTTTGAGTTCTGTAGTAAAACGATTACGTATAGATTTACAAGTTCGTGCTCAAAGACTAATAGGACATTGATTCATTCAAAAGTACAAAAACAAGAATTTCGGTCAAGAAACGAATTACTCTTCGTCCGTCTCGACGTGTGTGTCTCATGTCGATGTCAAACACTATTTCGGTACCTGTGGATCAAGATTCGTAAGGTTTACGAATTAACATATAAGACCGAAAGCATCAAGAAAGAGATCCTGTTATCTAGACAAAATAGTGTATATACATAAAAACGGACCTCGGTGTCGAAGGGTCTCTTTTCGTGGTTTACCTGTCCTTTTCGTCCGTACCCCCACCGACCCCGAAAGATTTGATCCCTAAGGGAATCAGCCTTTGATTACTACAAAGTGTTACGTCCGTGTAGAAAGTAGAGTGTTACTTATTACATATTACCAAATCTCTTTCTATATTATTTTCTAGGGATACAAGGTTTCGGTCATTAAACCCTCAATACGATCAAGGAGGGAGAGAGCGGGGGTTTCTGTTAGACAGTGGTTCGGGATGACTAAAATCTACGGTTTGATAAGAGAAAGGAATGGTCAGAGTAATGTTGACGAAATTAAATCCTGGAACTGAGTCAACCAGAAGGAAAGGGGGTGAGTGAAAACGGAGTGACAGTACTGTTGATATGGAAAGAAAAAAAGGGAAAAAAAAGAAAATTAACCGACCCAGTACACAGACATCTAGAATCAAGAGACTGGTCCGTAGCTTGGGTGGGGGACGAGGCGTCACCTTCGAGTCTCAAGATAGGTCCCTGTCGGTCAACAATACTTTAAAAGTATTGTTGATACGAACAGAAAAAAAAATTACAATTAAATAAAAACAACGACGTACACCCGAAAAGAGATCAACGTCGTTCATCCCTGTAAGAAGTAACGGCACGCCCGAGATCTTTGTGTCCGAGTCATCAACGCTGGGGTGTCCGAATGAACGGGGCTCAGTACACCTTAGTATGGTTTGGTTTCCATCTTGAATCCAGGTGACCTAACCGTCTACCTAAGAATTGGTGACCTGGTGGTCCCTTCAGGTCTGATGTGAAAAGAATTATATAACAAAGAGATAAAATAAACGGTGGTGGTCGGAGGGGGCAGGGGGCTGTGGACTAATTCAGGAGTCGTCCGAATGGAGAATAGAGATGGGTAACAAGCTTGTTATAAGGTTGTCAAACGACATGTTCTGCTAAACGAAGTGAGAAAGATCCAAAATGAAGGGTCGGTAAAGGAGACAGACCTTAAGGGAAAAAGGAGGATCTGGTCTTCCCGTTAGACAACATAATTATAAAGAGAGTTTTCTCTTAAAAACTTAAGTTTCTCTTAAAACCAAGTTTCTCTTAAAAAGATCAGGGTGCGAGTCCCTAAAGAGACAATGGTAATGTCGGAATATACACTGGAGTGTTAAGTATAGACTAATGAAGTCGATAAACATACGGAACAAGTCAAATATAAAGATCTGTAACGTGTGTTACGGACTATATTTTATCCGTGTGAACTCCTTACTAACGTAAGTGGTCGTACTATTCTATCAGACAAGTCAAGTCAAGTCAAGTCAGCGAGTCAGTACAGGCTGAGAAACGCTGGGGTACTTAGCGTCGTGCGGTCCGGAGGGACAGGTAGTGGCTGAGGGCCTCAAGTGAGTCTGAGCGCAGGTAGCTCAGTCACTACGGTAGGACGGTAGAGTAGGAACCAGCAGGGGAAGAGGAGGACGGGGGTCAGGGAGGGTCGTAGTCTCAGAAAAGGTTACTCAGTTGAGGAGCGTATTCCACCGGTTTCATGACCTCAAAGTCGAAATCATAGTAAGGAAGGTTTCTTTAGGGTCCCAACTAGAGGAAATCTTACCTGACCATCCTAGAGGAACGTCAGGTTCCCTGAGAGTTCTCAGAAGAGGTTGTGGTGTCAAGTTTTCGTAGTTAAGAAACCGTGAGTCGGAAGAAGTGTCAGGTTGAGAGTGTAGGCATGTACTGATGACCTTTTTGGTATCGGAACTGATCTACCTGGAATCAGTCGCTTCATTACAGAGACGAAAACTTATACGACATCGATACTATTTACTATAATCCGTACCTATTTTGAACTTTTAAAATAGAGAGTATTTTAAAAAAGTTTTCGGTCCACGAACCCCAACTTTATTAAACTAGTAAAGACAGAGGATGTCCTAAACGAGTGAAAAACAGAACTAAGTACCTCATTCATCCATTAAACAAAGCAGATGGTGTTTTTAGAAGAAGGATAACAACTTCAATACAGTTATCCCACATTTCTTTAGTGTCTTTTCGATCGATTGGTTGAATCATATCGGAAAAAGACGAGAGTAAGGTACAACATCAACAGGTCAAGTCGATTCGTATCCACACAGGTTCTTTAAACTAAAAGTTTTACTCGAACTTGACGAATCTAATAACCCGTCTGTATAATTGGAGTTGTCAGTATAATACTTGCAAACTGTATATTCTGTTTTACGTTTACATAATTCATTGTTATGTTCTATGTCTGTACAAGTTTCTGGAGAGATAAAGATAGGTGAGGACGGAATTTATCCTCCATTTTAACCTTTAGCCTCCCAATAAAAAGTTCACACTTGAACCTTGTTCTCCTTTGACGGTCAGAGTACTCTATGAAGAACGTCTGGTCTTTTTTTCGGTCTACTCGATAGAGACGGAAGTGACATTGTTTTATGTGAATAGGAGGTCCTGACCTGTATGACACAGATCGTCTCATTTACTAAAAGAGGACCTGTTACGTCCTCTTTGTGTTGGTTAAAAGACAAACCCCTTACCTAGACCAGTTAGAGTAACGCATTTAAGAACGGAAGACGATTGTTAAAACAAAACAAATGTATTCTACATCATTTGTCCCTGGAGTCTTGAGTGGGGAAGAGGTAGAACCGAAAGAGTCAGTGAGAAGGATGAACCGGGAAACAGGACTAGACAGGAACAATAAGATCAATACTAAAAATGAAAGAAAACTAGTGGAATGTCCATCCGGTCCCTTATTCTTATTCCTCAGCGGAACCATTCTAAAGTTACACACATCAAAAGAGTCTGTAGGTTAATACTAGACAGAAGAGATATCTTCTGTCCCGAATAGGAGGTATAAAATAAGAATTTCTTATTGTAAGACCTTCATGGATTGTCATCAAGGGATCTATGACTGATATGAACTGTGTACTACCAGAACTGTGGATGACAGGGTTCTAAAAAAAAATTTCTTTCTCTATTTTAATTTGTACTTCTTGACTTAGAAAAAAAGTATTACTGGGAAGTTTTGTAAAAGGAAAGACGGGGGTGAATTTTTGTCTTCTACCCTCCACTGGAAGTATTTCAATATAATCCATCTTCTTAATGAGTAACGGTCTCCGATCTTTCTCTCCGAGAGACAAGTGGAGCGGAGGGGGTCACAAAAAGACACCAACGTCTCCGAGCCTTTTCTCTCACACGCATCCATAAGAACACACCGAATCCTCGACTGAAGTAAAAGAGAAAAAAATTTTTAAAGTGAGAACCCTACGGACTGAGGAACGGGTTCAAACCGGTGTTAATAAGTACCGGAACTTCCTGTATTGAACTTGTGATAGAAAGTGTAAACATGTTATCCTTAGTTTTATGAACCAGAACTAGATGATATGTCCATATTTGGTTCCAGTGGAGGATTCTTCTTTATTTAATAAGTAACATAGGAAAAAAAAAAAAAGGAATTCTAAAAAGAAGACCAACGACTTAAACCCCGTTTAAAGACTTTGCACTAAGATGAAAAAGTATATTATGTGTATGTGTTCTTTAAACTTCGGAGAAGGTCGTGTATTGAGTGTTGAAGAAAATAAGATGTACGTTGAAAACTTTAATGAAAATGTGTCGTACTCGTATAACACTACAAATGGACATCTGTGGTTTGACTGGTAAATCTTTATAATTTATTTTGAGAGTCAACAAAGACATTCCTAGTACACAAAGTACTTGGGAAAAGTTATCTAAATGATGGAGAGATGGGTTGGATCTAAAGACTAAGAAGGAGAAGGAGTAGTATTTTATGATTGTGTAGAGACGATCCTTAGTGTGTCTCTTACGATTTCCTTTACCCGAAAAGGAAAATCTTCAAATGTTAAAATGTCTGATGTGACTATACATTGTATACTTCTCGTTTTATTTCATTCAGTAATATTTAACCCTTTCCTCATGCAGTTCCGACATATAACAGTGGGACGAACAAATTGAATATACGTCTCATGGAGTACGTTTTACGGTTCGACCTACTTCGTGTCGACCTTAGTTCTAACGACCTCTTTATAGTCATTGGAGTCTATACGTCTACTGTGGTGAGAATGCCGTCTTTCGCTTCTCCTTGATTTCTCGGAGAACTACTTTCACTTTCTCCTCTCACCTTTTCGACCGAAATTTGAGTTATAAGTATTTTACTTCTAGTACCGTATACCAGGGTAGTGAAGTACCGTTTATCTACCCCTTTGTTACCTTTGTCACTCTCTGAAATAAAAGAACCCGAGGTTTTAGTGACGTCTACTACTGACGTCGGTACTTTAATTTTCTGTGAATGAGGAACCTTCTTTTCAATACTGGTTGGATCTGTCGTATAATTTTTCGTCTCTGTAATGAAACGGTTGTTTCCAGGTAGATCAGTTTCGATACCAAAAAGGTCATCAGTACATACCTACACTCTCAACCTGGTATTTCTCACTCTCAACCTGGTATTTCTCAACCTGGTATTTCTCACGACTTCTTAACTACAAAAGTTTACCACCACGACCTCTTCTGAGAACTCTCAGGGAACCTGTCGTTCCTCTAGGTTGGTCAGGTAAGATTTCCTCTATTCAGGACCCACAAGAAACCTTCCTGATTACGATTTCGAGGTTATGAAACCGGTGGACTACTCTTCTTGGCTGAGTAACCTTTTCTGGGACTACGACCCTTTCAAATTTCCACCCTCCTCTTCCCCTGTCGTCTCCTACTCTACTAACCTACCGTAGTGGTTGAGCTACCTGTACTCAAACTCATTTGAGGCCCTCAACCATTATCTGTCCCTTCAGACCACACGACGTCAGGTACCCCAGCGTTTGTCAGTCTGTCCTGACTCACTGACTTGACTTGACCTGACCCGTAAGGTCTGTCTATTCGGACTCGAGTCTCAGGTCGAGGTGGTGGATGACCGTAACACTGATCAAGATCCTGTCGTTGGACACCTGGAAACCGTAAATCGATTAGAATTTGGAAGTAAAAGAGAAGACATTTTACCCCAATTATAGTAGTTGTTTGGAAGAACAAACAAAGAATTTATCATATTTGGTGTATTCGTGAATCGTGTCACAGACTTGTGTCACTTTCGAGTTGTTTGTCAACACAAAATCTTGGTGTTATCGTACGTAAATAAGTTTCTCAAAAGTCTATGTAGTAGAGTAAACTAGTCAAGCCAGCGAGTCAGGACAGACTGAGACACGCGGGGGTACCTGACGTCGTGCTGTGTGAAGGGACAAACAGTGGTCGAGGACCTCGAACGAGTTTGAGTACAGGTAGTCCAGTCACTAGAGTAAACTAGACCTGTGGTTAAACCATTTCTTCTACTCTATATGAGGGAGTGTTGGACGATGTGTGTGTAGTGGAAGATTGATCTACTCCTTTGTCTCTGTGTCTTTTACCTTCACTGGACGAGTTCAACCACTGTCTTAGTAATGTCTGTGACTGAATCTCGAGAAAAGTGAGGTAGAGTGGTTTGTCTTCCGGGTCGGTATTCCGCAAGAGTCCACATCTGTCTCACTATAGTACATGACTTGTTAATGACGAGAGACTAGTCTGAATTTTTTACAATATCTTTTGTACTTTTTAAAGTTCCTGAGAGACTTACCACTCTTTTTGTATTGAAAATCTACTCCACTCCTTAGCCAAGAATCCCTTTTTGATTGGTCTCCACATAAGATTCCCCGACTTAGAATTAGGATTTCATTAAATTTAAAATTTTTTAAATATATATACACACACACATAAGAAAAAGTATAAGAAAAGACATACCAAATAATATCCAATAACTTATATCAAGGAACACGATATGTCAAGTCAAATCAGAGAGTCAGCACAGGCTGAGAAACGCTGGGGTACTTAACGTTGTGTTGTCCGGAGGGACAGGTAGTGGTTGAGGCTCTTAAGTGGGTCTGAGTACAGGTAGCTCAGTCACTACGGTAGGTCGGTAGAGTAGGAGACAACAGGGGAAGAGGAGACGGGAGTCAGGGAGAGTCGTGGTCTGAGAAAAGGTTACTCAGTTGAGAAGCGTACTCTACCGGTTTCATAACCTCAAAGTCGAAATCGTAGTCAGGAAGGTTTCCTGTGGGTCCTGACTCGAGGAAATCCTACCCGACCGACACGATATGTCATCCGGAAACAATAGATAAAGTATGTATCATCAAACAAAGACAATTAGGGTTTGAGGATTAAATAAGGAGGGGTTGAGGGAAAGGGGAAACCAATCAAACAAAAGATCAGATACTCAGACAAAGACAAAACATTTATTCAATTAAACATAGTATAAAATCTAAAGTGTATCTTTAACACAGTACATAAACAGAAAGAGAAAGACTGAATCAAGTGAATCATACTATTAGAGATCAAGGTAGGTACAACGACGTATACCGTAATAAAGTAAGAAAAATACCGACTCTTCCTGTGCTGACTTCGCTGAATCGTCGTCGTCGTCGTCATAAGATAACATGACGTATAGACATACATATAGTACAGAAGAAATACGTAAATAGACAGTTACCTGTTAGTCAAATGAAGGTACAAAACCGAAAACATAATTTATTACGACGTTACTTGTGACTTCACGGAAAAAGAAAAGTTTAAGTTCAAAGGAGGTCTATATACGGGTCTTCACCCTAACGACCCAGTATATCGTTGAGATAAAAATCAAAAAATTCCTTTGAGGCATGACAAAAGGATTCTTTAAAATTAGTTTGTACGGAATCTTATCGTCGCTATATCGTTAAAGAAGACATTTGACTCCTATAATGGGTGAGTCTTATTTCTAATTCAACCCCTTAAACACGTACCTCGAACAATGTCTTCGACTCCCACATCTTTATTTGTTTTATCCCCCTAAAGGGACCACCATGTTACATATCCTTACACTCACGGTTACGTCCCCCCTGTGTCTAAATTAGGGATCAGGTCCTTCTAAGGTGTACAGAACCTCGTTGATTCGGGTACTCGGTGTTAATAACTCGAGTGAACGACGTCGATGACCTTGGGTTTCCGAATCTCGGGTACCAGACGTTGTTCTCTTCGGTGACGCTACTCTTCTGGGACGAGTGGTGTGGATCTCTTTCGGGAGTACTTCGTTGTTTCAGGGCCGGGTTGATTTTTATTTTTATTTATTTATTTATTAAAAAATATTTTTATTATGTCCTTTTGAAAACAGGGAGGTAAGAAAAAGGGAAGTTATATAGGATGGGTACCTGACCGACTTAAATGCAATTGATCCCTAAGTGAAACCAATTACGACAGTATCCCATAGTAAAGATTCCACGTGTACGAAGACCAAATGAACAAATGGTCAGTAAGTATCCAATCGTATAGTAAATTAACTGAACGAAAGGATTGAAAGTACAAATAAATGAACGCCGACGCGACCAAGAAACAACGAAGCGGACCCGAAAGCGATCAACGTCACTCGCCCCGACGAAAGATCGACGTGATACGACCGAAGAATAATAACGTCTCACGTTCGAGATTCCACGTACCCGAAGTCATCGACACCACGTGTCCGAATCGACGGAGAACCGTGTACCTTAGGAGAGTCTGATCCCTAGTTTGGACGCAGGGGACGTGACCGTTCACCTAAGAAGTGGTGACCTGGTGGTCCCTTCAGGAAGACTAGAAAATTTACTGTGACTTCTTTTGTCTTCTTAAAATCGTTCCTCCCCTCCGTCAGTTAAACTCCTGTCTCTCATTAAACTTCTCATCCATTATAACCCTAGTTAGTTGTCCACCCACGGGTTCATTAGACTCTTGTCTCCTGAAAGTCCCGTCTCTCAACGTCTCTTCCTTTGCTATATCAGGGTTTGAACATGCCGTTTTATTAAGAGGCCTCAATACGAATATAGGTCCCTTTCATATTTTCATAAAAAGAAGGAGTGTAAGGAGAACGTATTCACCCGGGACTACGTAGAACATTAAAATTGAATTCTATGGTGAGTGACAATGAACAAGAAGTCAGTGATTTGGCACAGACTGAGAGGGTGTTAGGGTACCTGACATATCGTACGGTCAGAGGAGACAGGAGGTAATAGAGGAGACAGGAGGTCTCAAACAAGTTTAAGCACAGGTAACTCAGTTACTGCGATAGATTAAAAGAGTAGCAGACCGTGGGAGAAGAAAACGGAAGTTAGAAAGGCTCCTAGTCCCAGAAAAGGCCACTGAGTCGAGAAGTATAGTCCACCGGTTTCATAACCTCCAAGTCGAAGTTGCAGTCAGGAAGGTCACTTATAAGTCCCAACTAGAGGAGATCCTAACTGATCAAACTAGAGGAACGTCAAGTTCCCTCAGAGTTCTCAGAAGTGGTCGTGACGTTAATCTTTCGTAGTCAAGGACCCATGAGTTGGAAGAAATACCAGGTTGAGAGTATAGACCTTTTCGGTTTCCAAACTGATATGCCTGGAAACAGTCGTTTCACTACAGTGACGAAAAATTATTCGACAGATCAAAATAAACCCTCTTCCGTTACCTCTTAGGGTACCTGTCTCTTAGGGTACCTGCCTCCTCGGTCCATCCGATATCAGGTACCCCAGCGATTCTCAGCCTGTGCTGACTCGTTGAAGTGAAAGTGAAAAGTGAAAGTACGTAACCTCTTCCTTTACCATTGGGTGAGGTCATAAGAACGGACCTCTTAGGGTCCCTGTCTCCTCGGACAACCCAACGGTAGATACCCCAGCGTGTCTCAACCTGTACTGACTGCACTGAATCGTCGTCGTCGTCGTCAAAATAAACTGATGTATTACCGATTTGTCTATAAACTCCCGACCGGACCCTTCAATATCACAAAGATGTCCTTTTACTAGGGAATCAAAATTGGTTCGTCTGATGTTTACTGTAAAAAAATTGAATCCTTTACGGATACAAATATAATATGTATATCTATTATCGTACAACTATAGAAATTTGTTCTTTGTCCGTCGATATTGTCAGAAATAAGGAATCGAGAGAGTTTTATCTGATGTATTGAAGATGGTAATATCCGGTCATATAAAAAGATATAATGAAAAAATTCTACCCGTCACCTTTGACTATGTAAATTTTAAAAAGTTCCTATCAAAGTCAACAGACGACGACGACGACGATTCAGCGAAGTCAGCACAGGCTGAGACACACTGGGACATCTGTCGTCGGGTGGTCCGAGGGGGCAGGGACCCTAAGAGGTCCGTTCTTATGACCTCACCCAACGGTAAAGGAAGAGGTTACTTACTTTCACTTTTCACTTTCCCTTCAGCGAGTCAGTACAGACTGAGAATCGCTGGGGTACCTGACGTCGGATGGTCCGAGGAGGTAGGTACCCTAAAAGGTCCGTTCTCATGACCTCACCCCACGGTGACGGAAGAGGAAGCCAACAAATTAACGTCGTTTAACCAAATCTCCTTAACAAGTTTTATTCCTCTGACGGGATACTTTTATAGATTACGAAGTGTTTTGTCTTACAACTTATTTAAATACATAAAAATTATGTTAACCTGTCGTTATAGATGACCTTGAGAAACGATCAGTAGTTCGACGGGACTTCTATGAACTAAAGAAAAGGATTTATTTGGTAAAGAGGGATTGAAGAAACATTGGGATTGACGTTTAAGGGTTTATACGTACCGTGGTATAAGTCATGTTTTGTAAAGTTTCGTTTACTGTAAATAAACCGTAATGGGAATGGGAGCAACTAGAGGAAGTAAAAAGTAATTTAACTTTAATTGAAATGGTTTAACACTCAATTAGACTCAGTTTAAGATTTCATAGTGTAATTATAACTTCTGTAAACTTACGTTTCTAAATCCGGCCACGTAGTGGTTAGTGGACCAAGTCTGGAGAAGGAGACGTAGAATCAGGTTCAATGGTAATAGGGAATTGACCATAAAATGTTGTCAGACACTTTGACCAGAGAAACGGAAATGAGGTGGTGGCGTTAGTTCAGAGTTATGTTGCCGGTTAGTGAAAAGTCGGACTTAGGGAGGTTCGCGACAGATGACGTGAATTTTATTCTAGTTTTAAAGAATGGCACTGGATACTCCCAGGTGTACTGGGTCAAAAGGGGAAAGGAACAGGAAGAAGGTAAGTAAATATTTGAGACCGGGGTGACGAAAGAGGTACAAAAGGTTTCCAAATCGGACGGCGAATGGGTCCCGAAACGTAATATTGAAGGTAGTCTACGGACTGAAGGACCTAAAGTGTTTTCACCTAAGAAGACAAAGAAGGTTAGAGTAAGTAAGGGACGAGTGGAGACATTAGACCGGGAGTCTGGTGGATCAAGGGAAATTTTATACTACGACAGAATAAAGGAAGTATCCTGAACGACGAGTCATGTTAATAAAATAAATACTGATAAAGAGACAGAAAGGAAGGGTGATCTTAAATTCGGGATACCCTCGTCCCTAGAACGGAACAAGAATTTGCAAAAGAGACTCTTCAGAAGACCACGTATACCACCCATTTGACTACTATAAAACTTGAGAATATTGGATATAAAATCTTCTCTTCCTCTGAAATTTCACATTGGAAAAGTACCACTATATTATTTTTAATTTCGTATCTCTCTAATTTTTCGTATAAACCATTCAATACTTTGGTCGTGATCTTAGGTCAAAAGGGGCGAGGCGTCGAAGTACACCGAAGAGTTACCTCTTCGATTGATATTACGTCTTCGATTGATTGATATTACTATCAATCAACGGGACTTAAGAGGAATTAAGAACTCGATCGAACTAGTGTAAAGAGGAGAAGGAAGAAACATGTGAAAGAAGATTCGATAACAAAAGAGGTAATCAACGACGATTGCGTTTAGTAAATAAACACTCCAAACGATCAAAATTATAATTCAGTTACTTCATGAAACACTACGATCCATACTTCTTATAGAATACTTTTATTTCGCATTGTACACTTTTTTCGGTGTCAGATGTCGTCATGGCGTGTGTCACGTATATTGTTTCCGAGTCAACACGACAACGTCCCTTCTCAGTTATTAATCATTGTGTAAAGATTTCCAGAGAGAACGTATTAAAAACACAGGTCTACAGATACTGTAAACCCAAGATTTTATCTCAAGGTTTATGGTGTGTAAGTACGTGTAAAAGGTTCTTATTAACCTACTAAAAACTTAGAAAGATAAATTATTTGTAGTCCTGATTTCTACCTGATGAAGTGTTATAGTTTAATTAAGTAAAATTTGTAGGTAAAGCTACACCTTTCACAAACCTTATTTGTGTTAATTTTCTCACGGTCTAACATTTAGGAAACTTCAAAAACAAATAATATACAGAGTAGGTTGACGATCATCACATTTTTACCTTTCATTAAATGTATTTTAAAAAGTTAAGTGTAAAAGAACCTCTACTTGCAAAAGAAAAAGAAAGAAAGAAAGAAAAGAAAAAAAAAAAAAAAACTCAAATTGATAATTGTCAAGGGAGTCTTGAGAAATCACCTAGGGGTGTTGGACCATATATTTCAGGTTCTCGGATTATTTCATATTTGAGGAAAAGGACGTAGACCGGGATTGAGGGAGAGGTCGAAGTTATCAAGGGGGGGTGGCTTTGTGTGTGTGTGAGAAGTCTCAAATACGAGGTCCCTGTGACTTGTCGAACATTAAGGACCTTGTGTCACCCTTGGACGAGTAAAGCTACAGAAACAGGTAGGACCCGGGAAAGAGCGGTGTAGAGGGTCGAGTCAAGATACATGGAAATTCAAGACCAAGTGCACGGTGAAAGACATCCTTTGGTAGAGACTACATAAGTCAAACCTACTCCCTCAAGAACCTTCGTGTTAACGGGGTGACCTACTGTGACTTAACATTGCTTGAAATACTTACAAAGGGGAACCCGGAACCCGATGATTTCCCCTGAGTGGAAACAGAGGTAGAGTCAAGTCAAGTCAGTGAGTCCGCACAGGCTGAGAAACGCTGGGGTACTTAGCGTCGTGCGGTCCGGAGGGACAGGTAGCGGTTGAGGGCCTCAAGTGAGTCTGAGTGCAGGTAGTTCAGCCACTACGGTAGGTTGGTGGAGTAGAAGACATTAGGGGAAGAGGAGGACGGGGGTTAGGGAGGGTCGTAGTCCCAGAAAAGGTTACTCAGTTGAGAGGCGTACTCCACCGGTTTCATAACCTCAAAGTCGAAGTCGTAGTCAGGAAGGTTTCTTTAGGGTCCCGACTAGAGGAAATCCTACCTGACCAACCTAGAGGAACGTAAGGTTCCATGAAAGTAATTTATTTTCTATTTACTTATTTATTCCGTAAACGTATCTTTTTAATTTAATATCTTTTCGTTTCTAATCTACAGTCACCAACGATCCACGGTCGCTTGGAGTTAATTAATCTTGGTTGATTGACAGACCTAAAGGACCGTAAAAATTTCTCTCTTCTAAATGTGATGACTACGAATTTTTTTAGAATCCTTTTTTCACAACAAAATGTTTCGTAGAGAATTTTTACTTACTTTCTAATGCGACATTTCGTTGACATGAGGTTATTTTTAATTAAATTTTTACTTATTCTTTTACTTTTCTATTAAATATCCCATGTAGTATCGTATTCGTTCTAAATCGTGTTTGAAGAGTTGGAATATACAGATAAAGTCGCCGGTGTTTAGGACCCTCTTGACCCCAAAGAGTTTTATTAAATTTTACTAGAAATTAGATGATGATATCAGACTCATCCATATATATATATATATTATTACTACGATTCAACAATAAACAACAAATCAACGATTCAATACAGGTGGAGAAACGTTGGGGTACCTGGACGTTCCGATATTGGACGTTCCGAGGAGACAGGTACCCTAAAGGGTCCGTTCTTATGACCTCACCCAACGTAAAGGAAGAGATCCCTTACTAGGATATACTTATAAATTTTTACATATAACTATAAACTCTAATTATTCTATATTTGGTGAATTTCGTTATGAATTAAGTGTTTTGGTTACAGTAATATAAAAAAGAGTTAGGAACATAAGTCTGTAAGTAAAGTATCTATGTATGACTCTCGGAACACACACGGTCCGAGGTATGTCCAGGACCCTTAAGTTGTCCCTTGTTCAGTCTCCGCCGAGAACGGGAGTCCATAAATGTCAGATCAACCTTTCTTTGTTATTTGTTTGTTCACTATTGTGTAACTTACTTGGGATACTTTCCCTTTTGACCGTCGATATAATCTTTTAATCTCTTCTTTTGTCTATAAGTTTCTTCCGAAAAGATCTTTTCACCGAAAATACCAAAAATAAATAATTTAATAAATAAAGACAAACGTGACCCAGAAGTAACGACACGATCCTGAAGAGTAGAACCACCGAAGAGGACACCGTCTTGTGTCCGAGATCCGCGTCGGAAGTCTTCAACACCTGGAGACGAAACAACGGAGAGCCGTACGCCCTTAGAAGGGTCTAGTCCCCAATGTTGAAACAGCGGACGTAACTATCCACCTAAGAATTGGTGTTCCTTTTAGATCCTTTCACTGAAAATCTAACTTTAGATTTCTGCTTCTTCGTCGGTCGCTCCTTTCTTCACTTCCTTGTCGTAAGACCCACCTCCCTAGTCGTACACGTTTCCGGGTCAGTTCTTTCTTGAAGTTTCCAAAACTCCTTGACTTTAGTCCGGTTACATATATCGTATCACCCGTTTCTCGTTCCACCTCAACCTCTTCATTCATCCACTCTGGTCGAGTAAACCATATCCCGTAGTATTCAAAACCTATAGGAAGATTTAGTGTTATTCTTTTTTCGTTTCAGCAGCCCCTGGGCGACTGATAGATTTAAGGAACACATACACACATACACAAGTCATCGACGGCAGACTGAGAAACACTGGGGGTACCTGACATTGGACAGTCCAAGGAGACAGGTATCCTAAGAGGTCCTTTCCCATGATCTCACCTATCGGTAAGGGAAGAGGTCCCCTAGAAGGGTTGGGTCCCTAGTTTGGGTCCAGAGGATGTGACGTTCGTCTAAGAAATGGTAGTCTCGGTGGTCCCTTCCCGATTGAACACGACTCATATTTATTCGTGAATTAACACAAAGGGTCTATAGGTTCATAATAAATACTTTCACAAATAGAAAGTCTTATGTCTTTCTTGTAACCTTACAGTTTGTAAAAGGGTTTTACACTTATTAAACAAGATTGTCTAGATTAGTTCATATATAACTACCTTCGAACCTGACCGTATTATGGGAAGAGTTTGTTGGAATTTGCCTATAGGTGTCTCTTTTTTTCTCGATAACTTGAATCTTAGGTTTCCTGTTAAAAAAAAAGAAGAAGTTGAGACCCGTGTGACTAAAGTTTTCCGTTGTAAAACAGGTTGACCAAGAATAGAACCGGTACTTTAAAGATTTCCTCACACTGAACTCTATCTCGAGTACCGTCTTCGTCTACACAAATCGGTCCTACCTATGACAGAAATATGAACTTAAGGTCTCCGAATGGTATGGCGAACGAGATTTAAGTAAGAGTAACAAATAAGAGTGTATTCGACTTAAAACCTCTTCCGTTACCGTAGGGTGAGGTCATGAGAACGGACCTTCGAGGGTGCCTGCCTCCTCGGACCACCCGACGTCAGGTACCCCAACGATTCTCAGCCTGTGCTGACTCACTGAAGGGAAAGTGAAAAGTGAAAGGTGAAAGTACGTAACCTCTTCCTTTACCGTTGGGTGAGGTCACAAGAACGGACCTCTTAAGGTCCCTACCGCCTCGGGTTACCCGACGGTAGACACCCGAGCGTGTCTCAGCCTGTACTGACTTCGTTGAATCGTCGTCGTCGTCGTCGTTCAACTTAAAAACACGGGGATTTAATAAAAAGGTTTACTCCTCCTCCTCTACAAAAGTATAGGAAAACACAAACTTCGTGTCAGAGTTTTATTCATATAGTATTTGTATGGAATTACCTATAGATGTATAATAAAATACTAAAAATTTGTCAAAGTGGGTAAACACTGACGGACCTAAGGTATTGACCTCCACAAACGAGAGATATCCTGAGAATCCTCTAACTCTTTAGTCGACAGTCACTGAAGGGACCCCAGAGACCTAGAAACCACTACATTCGTGAAAAGAGGTAGCACAATTTAAATCCTCCTTTCTTTTTAAACGACTCAAACCAAAAAATACCGTTATTCGGTCAAAAGGAAAGGTATACAACGAACAGGAGCCCGTGAGTCTTCCACGTACCCTAAGCAAAGGTGACTTCCTCTTCTGAATCTCGTACCGCCACCCCACTCACTTACTCTGTCCTGTCATACGAATCGATTAACGATACTAGACGTTTTTCTATATTTTTAATCCTGTCTTCCGACCCCTAATCCTTTCCCGTGTCAGTCCGACCGGAAGTACTCTCGTACATCTAAAAGAACTAAACAACACGTTTTGTCCTTGCAAACTTCATGTCCAGGAATGACTCTAGTATGAGGTCATCTAAAGTCTCTTCACTGGGTATCAACCCAATTCATGAGACTACTCCCTTCTTCTCTAATGACCCTTGTACATTTTCTACAAACGGATCACCCTCCATCTGAAAGACCTCCTTTAGGAAAGATTTGACTCTAGATTTATTATTTTTCCCTTAAAGTCCGGGTCTTTACCCTACCCCATCTGATCGTACACCTCATGTCTCCTCTTTCGTGATAAAAAAAAAGGTTTTATATCAATTTACCCTCCACGTAAGGTTCTTGACTTGAATTAAGTTACACGACTTCGTATCACACGTTTCTCCCTCCCCCGTTCCCCATTAATTTCTTTCCGACCTCGATACATAGGTTAATACTTCGTGAAATGTCCTGTTCGATTCCTAACTAGACTCCTGTTGCCCCTGAGTTATGTCTAAAATTCCTCCTCTTACTGATTAACTCTTTCTCGTCGACCCGTGGAAACACGTAACCTCCCCAGTCCTCCATTTAGACCTTTGGTTATCTTTCAACAACGATACTACGTCTACTATTACCACTAGACTTGACTTCATCACTATCACTTGACCCATCTACACCTACCTAATCCTTCGCTTGAGTACTCTGAACTATTAACCAACCTTCTTTCTCTATCTCTCCCTCTTTTCCTTCGGAAACAAAAGGATCAAATTACCAAATTTCTCGACCACCTACTACACAGAAAAGATATCCTCCTTTGGGTTCAGTAAGTCCAGTCACAACAAACTTCCTTGGTATGATAGACAGCTTCTAGTGTGAGTCAACCCTCCCTTTAAACCCGTTGGTTTTATGTCGATACTTAATCCATGGTATCAAAACTAAAGGGTTCTATCAGGACAAAATATGGATAAAAGGACTACAGAGTAGACTCAATCGTAAAAAAAAAAAGGGATTTCTTCTCTTAGGACCAAACCTGGTATTTAATGTCAGTGGAATGAATACCCATTGTCGGGAATTTTCCTTTTTATTCGCTCAAGAAAGGAACTTGTGTGTAAAATGACCCCAACGTCAGTATTTGATTCACACGTGTTCCCTACTCAACTGACCTTATTGAAGTGTTTCTTAGTAACAGTAACAAGTATAGTAAATAGACTCACTTTAATGACATCCTCTTTAAGATTCAACATAGATAGGACTAACTTTTTAAAGTTCGTGAACTACTTGAACCAGTAAAGTGGAGTTGAACGGTAAAATAAAATTTTTAACACTCATATTTCCTTAAGGGACCACCAGGTCACCAATCCTGAGGTGCGAAGGTGACGTCCCTCGCTCCCAAGATAGGCATCAGGTCCTTGATTCTAGGGTATACGGTGTGTCGGTTTTAGTTAGTTATTTATCACACTTATGTTCACTAAGATTTAAGAGGTTCCCCGAAATTATTCGGTCCCTATACCGATGACGTAATATTTACAAAACGTGCAGAAAACAAGTGTATCTACACTAAATACCATCTACTCTAATAAAAATCCGATTCTCCGGTGTAATATCGGCTTCACTTGTCAACTATACTCCCGATACTATTTTCTTCTATAAACCCTACGGACTTGTACCACTTTGATAAGATCTCGAGACTAAAATTTGTAAAGTTATAGATGGATTTATAAAATTATATATATAGAGTGTATATAAATAACGGGTAGAGGAAGGTTTTTCATATATTCTATCGAGGTTTTCTAAGTCGGGGGTAGTTTTTGGTCAAAAAGTATCTTCAACTATACAAAGATTGACGTTGACAAAAAACTTTCTATTGAAATATGTCCGGTGGGCCGATAAAGTGAAAGTTTGTCTAACGTAAGGTTTTTACGCAAACTCCCAACCGAGAAACTCTCAACCTTATGTAAAAAGAAAGTCTTTGTGACACTACCAACTCAAGGGTCCGTTTACGTGTTTTTGGACCAGTTGGAACCGACATATAGGGAACGAACTTAAGACCCGGGGTCTTCATAATGACTCCTCTGACCTTACTTCTCTCGAGGGGGAGGTAGGTAAAAGAGGTATTTCTTCTTTTAAGATCTTTTACACCAGACAGAACAATAGAGGCAGAAAGAAGAGAGACGAGAGAGGACGACCACAAGGAGGTCAAGGTTTTGAAGGGTGATAGAGGTGTGAACAGGGTCAGAAGTGACGAAGGGAGATAAACCCGGACAAAGTTGAGAAATTTTTACGGAAAAAAGGATTACTGACGAAGAAAAAAAGGGTTTAGTTTGAGCATCCAGGAGTCACCTCAATAGAATTGAAAGATAATTTTGTAAGATTACCTTGTGGTACGCACTTACTGATTACCTAAGACTTATAAACGTCTCGAGAAAAAATTTTTTCTGTACCTTATGTATAATGAAGTTTATACATATAAAACCTCTCCTTCTTACATTACATCAAATTATCCTCTTTAGTACAATTCTGTTCCAAATAAAAATTATACGTTTCTAAAATAAATATATCTTAATCAAAGTCGTAGTCCATATGTAATTTTGAAGGCCATCTACACGAATCGTCTTCGTTTTGAGGTGTCACTCTAGTTTCATTGTATGTACAAGGAAGGATCATCTCACTACCAGAAGGGACCACCGAGTCGACCATTTCTTAGATGGACGTTACGTCCTCTGGGCCTAAACTAGGGACCCAGTCCTTCTAGGGAACCTCTTCCTTAACCGTTGGGTGAGGTCATAATAACGGACCCTTTAAGGTGCCTGTCTCCTCGGACCACCCGATGTCAGGAACTCCACCGTCTCAGTCTGTGATAACTCGCTGATTGTGTGTGTCATCTCACTATCTCTACGTCTCGTCCTCCTGGAAGAGGCCGAAAAAAGGGAATCTTAGTGAACTAACGACTTTTAATTTTCACGGAGAGAGATAAAGATCCGACAGGTTTTGTTTAGTGGGATCCAGTCAAAAGGTATATGTAAGAGATACGTAATGGTATCATTATCTTAGAAAATCCATAATTGTACACGAGTGACTAAAAGGTTTGTGTTGTTTAGTCCCAGACTCTCTTGGACCGACATTTACACTTCTGATGTTATTTGAGACTTTGGTTCTTCTAGTAATACATCATAATTTACCAATTTTAATTCTGTTCCATGAAAACCTGGTTCAAAAGGTTTCAAACTAAGAAATTCAAGGGTGAAAATAAATAAATGGAACAAGAATATATATATAAACCGATATGGTACGTCGAACTTTCACTTTCACTTCAGAGAGTCAGTACAGGCTGAGACACTGAGGTACCTGACATCGGATGGTCCGAAGAGGCAGGTACCCTAAGGGGTCCGTTCTTATGACCTCACCCAATAGTAAAGGAAGAGGTCCCCTAGAAGGGCTCGGTCCCTAGTTTGGGGCCAGAGGACGTAACCTCCGTCTACGAAATTGGAGACTCGCAGTAAAGTGTACGATTGGTACGTCGAATGGTATAGATTTAATCGGACTGGTCCCTAACTTGACCCGGGAGCCGTCACTTTCACATCTCAGGATGGGTGACCTGACGGTTTCTTAAGGGTAGTTAAGGATGAAAATAAATAAATGTTTAAAGACGGAAATGAAAATTTATGTCGTTGTTAATCGTGAACATATAATGGAATATTATTTGAAACTGTATGTGAACTTGAACATTCCACAATAAGGATAAATTGTCTTTCTCTTCGACTCCGAGTCTTTTCGATTTAGAACGAGTCCTAAAGGTCGAGTCTAACCTTTCTTAGGTCAAGGACTCTGAGTCGAAGATCTACTCAAGACGACATAAGCCGACAGAGAAATCAAGGATTTGACGGGTTATAGAGGTGTGACTGTCACTTCTGGGACCGTGGTACCCACTCCTCTTCCCGTACCTTTCCGTCCTTAAATCAAGTCCTGACAGTAAAGATCTTTCGGTAAATCTACATATAAGAGAATATTCCTTACCAAAGTAAATGTAGACGGTGATCGATTACATTTGAACTCTAGACCAGTCTTCTCTACCTCCTTCCCTCATTTACCTAAGTCCTTATTTACCTTTGAAACATATGAGTCCCCTGTATAAATATGTGACATATCTATATACATACATATATACACAGACATATTATTACTGAAATGTAACGTATAGTCTCTTGTGTCTAGTTATAGGTGGTAATAATAAGTCAACACTTCAGCGAGGGTTTAGAAACGTTGGGATACTTGACGTCGTACGGTCCGAAGGGACAGGAAGTGGATTCAACAGGAAGGGACAGGTAGAGGGACTCAAACGAGTTTAAGTACAGGTAACTCAACCACACTTTGGTAAACGGTGTCTAACTCTGAACTTGGGTACACGACCCTGAACTTGGTTCGGTTTGGGTCAAACCCTGAGATTGGGTGTACCGATCCGGAGTTTGGGTGTCTCGACCCCGAGTTTGAGTCGGTTTTGGGACGAACTCTAAATTTGGGTGCACCGACTCTGAGCTTGGGTCGGTTTTGGTTTTCTTTGAGTCCAACAACTACGGAGTAGCGTTTTTCTTAAGTCACTCTTTGTTTCACTATCCAATCTACACCTAAATAAGTCTAAGTCTCTCTTCGTGTGAGGTATCTCACACCCGGTAACGGGTCGTACTCACGTAGATACGTTACACCACACCAACCAAAAATATCCGACTCATTAAAGTATACGATTACTCACCCTCCTAATAAGGTTGATAAAAAGTCTTTCTTTTCTTTGAATCAGCACAGATTAAGAAACACTGGGGTACCTGACAACGGGTGGTCCGAGCAGGTACCCTAAGAGGTCCGTTATGACCTCACCCAACGGTAAAGGAAGAGGTCCCCTAGAAGGGTTGGGTCCCTAGCTTGGGTCCAGAGGACGTAACGTCCGTCTGAGAAATGACTGACTCGGTGGTCCCTTCAGTAAAAAGTCTTCCCCGCCTCTAAAGGTCCTAACCCGGTGGTGGGTGAGGAGGCAGAAAACTGTCATGGAACCTTCACAGTACCGTGGAGACCCACACAGCAAAGTGAACGACTAACTCCTAGTTCCAGATCAGAACAGATGGTAGAACCAGGGTAAACTAAGATTAACCAAATACAACACAGGAAGTCAAGTAAAGTCAAGTCAGGGAGTCAACACAGACTGACAAACGTTGGAGTACCTGACGTCGTGCGGTACAGGTAGTGGTTGAGGACCTGAAATGCGTTTGAGTATCGGTAACTCAGTCACTACGGTAGGTTGGTAGAGTAGGAGACAACAGGGGAAGAGGAGGGTGGAAGTTAGAAAGGGTCGTAGTCCCAGAAAAGTTTACTCAGTCAAGAAACTTAGTCCACCGGTTTCATAACCTCGAAGTCGAAGTCGTAGTCAGGAAGGTTACTTATAAGTTCTGACTAAAGGAAATCCTACCTGATCAACCTAGAGGAACAACAGGTTCCCTGAGAGTTCTCAAAAGAGGTTGTGGTGTCAAGTTTTCGTGGTTAAGAAGTCGTGAGTCGAAAGAAATATCAGGTTGAGAGTGTAGGTATGCACTGATGACCTTTTTGGTATCGACACTGATCTGCCCGGACACAACCGTTTCATTGTAGAGACGAAAAATTACACGACAGATCCAACCAGATCCAAAAGACTTACAACACGAAATTCGGTCGAAAAAGTGAGAGGAGAAAGTGAAAGTAGTCCTCCGAGAAATTAAGAAGAAGTGAAAGACGGTGTTCCCACCACAGTAGACGTATAGACTCCAATAACTTTAAAGAGGGCCGTTAGAACTAAGGTCGAACACGAACTAGGTCGGGTTGTAAAGAGTACTACATGAGACGAATATTCAATTTATTCGTCCCACTGTTATATGTCGGAACTACATGAGGAAAGGGATAAACCTTGGTCAGACAATAAGGTACAGGTCAAGATTGACAACGAAGGACTGGACGTATGTCTAAAGAGTTCTCCGTCCATTCCAAAGACCGTAAGGTTAGAGAAAGTCTTAAAAGGTGTCAAAGAACACTAGGTGTGTCAGTTTTCGAAAATGTATCAATTATTTCGTCTTCATCTACAAAAAGACCTTGAGAGTGAAAAAACTACTAGGTTGCCTACAACCGTTAAACTAGAGACCAAGACGACGGAAAAGATTTAGGTCGAACTTGTAGACCCGTAAGAGTCAAGTGTATGACAACTTCGGACCTAACCTCTTAAAACTCGTAATGAAATGATCACACACTCTACTCACATCAACACGCCATCAAACTCGTAAGAAACCGTAACGGAAAGAAACCCTAACCTTACTTTTGACTGTAAAAGGTCAGGACACCGGTGACGACTCAAAAGGTTTAAATGACTATACAACTCACGTCGTGAACGTGTCGTAGTAGTAAATCCTAAACTTTATCGAGTTGACCTTAAGGTAGTGGAAGTAATCGAAACAAACATCACTACGAAGGATTCCGGGTGAACTGAAGTGTAAGGTCCTACAGACCGAGATCCACTTACTAGTGTGGTAACACTAATAGAACCAGCACTTCTAGAAAAAACATGTCAAGAAGACATACAAGAACGGTGGAAAAGAATTAGAGAAAACGAAGACAATCCAGGTATGGTAAAGACAGGAAATAGTTCGGGTAGAAACGTACTTTACAAGGGAACCATAGAGCTTAAAAGAACTTCTCTAGAGATCAGAAAAGGTAAGATAACAAAAGGAGATAAAGAAACGTGACTAATGACTCCTTCCGAAAGAATAGAGAGGAACCGATAAGAAACCTTGAGACAATAAGTTTGCCCATAGGGAAAGGAAAAGAGGAAACGGAAACCGAAGAGAAGAAAAGTGTTGATAAACATTCGGGAGGAGTCTGTTGGTAAACCGAAAAAACGTAAAGAAAAATAACCCCTACCAGAATTAGAGACAGAGGAGATGTTACAGTGCTTGGAGACAGGTATCAAGAAGTCCATGAGACAGATAGTCTAGATTAGGGAACTTAGATAAACGGTGAAGGTGACATATTAGCATTCCCTAAACTAAATCCAGTATGGACTTACCAAATCACCAAAAGGGATAAAAGAAGTTAAATTCAGACTTAAAATGTTATTCCTCAAGTACTGGACTCGGTGTCAGTCGAAGGTCAGAACAAAAACGACTGATATATCTCGAAGAGGTAGAAAGAAACACAGGAACCCGATACGGTAAGAAAGTTTTCAACACGGGACGGGGAAAGGGAGGACAATGTTCACTACTGTAGGATGGTAAAGTAGGAGACAACGGGGGAAGAGGAGGACGAGAAATAGAAAGGGTCTTAGTCCATGAAAAGATTACTCAACCGAGAAGTGTAGTCCACAAGTTCTATAACCTCCGGTTCAAAGTCGTGGTCAGGAAGGTCACTTACACGAATCAGCGAGTCAACACGGGTTGAGAAAAACTGAGGTACCTGATATTGGACGGTCCAAGGAGACAGATACCCCAAAGAGATCCGTTCTTATGACCTTATCCAACGGTACTGGAGAAGGTCGCCTAGAAGGGTTGGGTCCCTAGTTTGGGTCCAGAGGGCGTAACGTCCGTCTAAGAAATGGTAGATTCGGGAAGATTCGGGTCCCAAATAAAGGAATTCCTAACTGACCGAACTAGAGGAACGTCAGTTTCCCTGAGAGTTCTGAGAAGAGGTCGTGGTGTCAAACTTTCGTTAATAGATGGTATAACAAAAAGTTAAAAGGTAATAGTTACTCTGTTTAATACATCGGATATTTACAGTGACAATTCCTTTGTAAGTCTCTATCTCATGTATATGAACTGGTTTGTCATTTCTTTATTTTTCTTTTTTCCTCCATGTTGAGTTCTCCAGTATTATAAATATTAATATTAACCTTAATTTTAATGTGGACAAGTTTAAAATTTTTTTCCCAGACGTATAAACCTTCTTCGTTTCACGGAACTACCGTTCGAGACTAGGAGTGTCTCTTTGAGAGAAGACCAAGGATTTACAGTACGTACGTAGACAATTCTTCTTGAAAGAGAAAACCCCGGTTAGGTGGATTGGTCGTCACTGTTTCTAATGTGTCCTTTTGTCTATGAGTCTTGAGAACCATCCTCGAAACCCGTATTTCGTGGTTCCCCTGGTTACCTCGTGAATGGGGAACCCCACGAAATGACAAGTCAAGTCAAGTCAGTGAGTCAACACAGGTTGAGGAGCGTTGGGGTTCTTAGCGTCGTGTGGTCCGGAAGGACAGGTAGTGGTAGAGGGCGTCAAGTGAGTCTGAGTGCAGGTAGCTCAGGCACTACGGTAGGTCGGTAGAGTAGGAACCGGCAGGGGAAGAGGAGGACGGGGGTTAGGGAGGGTCGTAGTCTCAGAAAAGGTTACTCAGTTGAGAAGTGTACTCCACCGGTTTCATGACCTCAAAGTCGAAATCGTAGTAAGGAAGGTTTCTTTAGGGCCCCGACTAGAGGAAATCTTACCTGACCAACCTAGAGGAACGTCAGGTTCCCTGAGAGTTCTCAGAAGAGGTTGTGGTGTCAAGTTTTCGTAGTTAACAAGCCGCGAGTCGGAAGAAGTGTCAGGTTGAGAGTGTAGGTATGTACTGATGACCTTTTTGGTATCGGAACTGATCTACCTGGAATCAGCCGTTTCATTACAGAGACGAAAACTTATATGATAGATCCAACCAGTATTGAAAAGAAGGTTCCTCGTTCGCAGAAAATTAAAGTACCGACGTTAGTGGTAGAGGTCACTAAAACCTCGGGGGGTTTTATTTCAGACTGTGATAAAGGTGACAAAGGGGTAGATAAAGGGTACTTCACTACCCTGGCCTACGGTACTAGAAGCAAAACACTTACAACTCGAAATTCGGTTGAAAAAGGGAGAGGAGAAACTGAAAGTAGTTCTCCGAAAACTCAAGGAGAAGTGAAAGACGGTATTGCCACCACAGTAGACGTATAGACTCCAATAACCATAATGTTAGAACTAAGATCGAACACGAAAAAGGTCGTGTCGTAAAGAATACTACGTGAGACGTATCTTCAATTTATTCGTCCCACTGTTATCTGTCGGAACTGCATGAGGAAAAGGATAAACCTTGGTCAGACAACAAGGTACAGGTCAAGATTGACAACGAAGGACTGGACGNCCTACGGTACTAGAAGCAAAACACTTACAACTCGAAATTCGGTTGAAAAAGGGAGAGGAGAAACTGAAAGTAGTTCTCCGAAAACTCAAGGAGAAGTGAAAGACGGTATTGCCACCACAGTAGACGTATAGACTCCAATAACCATAATGTTAGAACTAAGATCGAACACGAAAAAGGTCGTGTCGTAAAGAATACTACATGAGACGTATCTTCAATTTATTCGTCCCACTGTTATCTGTCGGAACTGCATGAGGAAAAGGATAAACCTTGGTCAGACAACAAGGTACAGGTCAAGATTGACAACGAAGGACTGGACGGATGTCTGAAGAGTTCTCCGTCCAGTCCACCAGACCATAAGGGTAGAGAACTTCTTAAAAGGTGTCAACTAACACTAGGTGTGTCAGTTTCCGAAACCGTATCAGTTATTTCGTCTTTATGTACAAAAAGACCTTGAGAGAACGAAAAAGGTACTAGGTCACCTACAACCGTTAAACTAGAGACCAAGGAGACGGAAAAGATTTTGGTCGAACTTGTAGTCCCTCAAGTACCAAGTGCATAACGACTTCGGACCGAACCTCTTAAAATTCGTAATGAAATGATCGTACACTCTACGAACCAGACCGAACATGATCCTCGTGGGACTTTTACGTTTTCCCTTTCTCTTCTTAGTTTAGTAGTTGAGAAAAGGATACTTTTGTAAATTTCTCTAGGAACATGAATTTTTATTATAATTTGTTTGTAATTAGTTTTTAATGAGTTCCTTCATATATGACGATATAAATTTTACGTATTGGTTGTTCGAGGATGAGATATCATGTCCCTTGAGAAGAGTTACAACACACCGTCGAACCTACCCTCCCCTCAAACCCCTTCTTACCTACATACACATACCGACTCAGGGAAACGACAGGTGGACTTTGATAGTTTTGTAATAATAAACCTACATCAAGTCTTATTTTATTTTTTAAATTTTTTCTTGTAAAGAGTTCCTTTTGGAAACGTTGACACACTAATTTTCTTACATGATAGGTAAATTTTTTTTCATGATATAATAACGGACGTAAGTTTCTTTTTACTCAGTATACTTAAAAACATCCTTTCCCTAAAAACCCCACACCTCTCCTCACTCTTGTTTTACGGTCTCTCCCGACAAAAAAAAAAAAAAAATAACGACTATTGGATAGTTTGGGTCTAACCTCTTTTAGGGTTGTTACTTTTACAATTAGGTAAATGAAATTTGTTTCCGGTCCTGAACTTCATCTGTCTATCCGATCTCAAACAGTAATAAGTCCTCACTAACCTAAACAAACTTTAAGTCTTTGAGGAGTTTCTTACAATTCCAATTTAAGCTCGTTTTCTTCGTAAAAAAGTAAAACAAAACCGACTATACCCGTGAAGGACAAACACAAATAATTTCAAGTCCTTTTAAGTGATTCTAATTAAATGACATGATATAAAATGATTATTTTCTGTTTAATATTTTAGTTTCTGCAAAGATACGTTACCAATAAGAATTATAAGAATTGAGTCGATTAAACAGTAATAAATAACTATCTTCCTCTTCTCCCGTTGTCTCCTACTCTACCAACCTACCGTAGTGGCAGTCACCTGCACTTGAACCCGTTTGAGGTCCTCTACCACTCTCTGTCCCTCCGGACCACACAACGTCAGGTAGCCCAACGCTTCTCAGTCAGTCTGTGTTGAAATCACTGACTTGTTGTAAATCTGTATTAGAATTTAACCCGAAGGGATCACCGAGTTAACATTACTTAGACGGACGGTTATGTCCTCTGAGTCCAACCTAGGGAACCAACCCTTCTACGGGACCTCTTCCTTTACTGTTGGGTGAGGCCAGAAGAACAAACCCTTTAGGGTTCCTGTTTCCTCGGAACAACCCATGTCAGGTACCCCAGTGTTTTCTTAGTCTGTCTTGAGTCGTTGATTTGTTCTTTGAATTTAAGGTCACATTTAATATTAAGACAAGACAATAAAAGGTAGTTGTATGAAATGAATACGATCGTGCATTAAGGGAATCAAAGTATTTCCTCGAAGATGACATAAATTTCTCAGTAAATGTCTCGTTCATATACCAGTAGGAAGGTATAAGAGTCCAAGACGTCCTCAACTTTCATACGTCCTCTTTTTATTAAGGTCTTTTGAGGTTTTTCGTTTTGAACTTAAACCAGTACATGGTCGTTGAAGATGTATCGTAGTTACAACATAATCCATAGTATCTATAGATCTCTACTAAATTTCATAAATCCTCCTACATTCAACCCATATACTGCGTTTATGATACGTTAAAATATACTCTGAACCTAAAACCATATCCACCACCACCTTTGGCAGGATTTCGGTTAGGGCTTCTAGGACTCCTTACTGATGTAGAAACTTACTTTTCTTTTATATTTGATACAAAACTTAGATAAATATATAAATTGAGTCAAGTCAAGTCAAGTCAAGTCAGCGAGTCAGCACAGGCTGAGGAGCGCTGGGGTACTTAACGTCATGCGGTCCGGAGGGACAGGTAGTGGTAGGGTCTCAAGTGAGTCTGAGTACAGGTACCTCAGGCACTACGGTAGGTCGGTAGAGTAGGAGCCGGAAGGTGAAGAGGAGGACGGGGGTTAGGGAGGGTCGTAGTCTCAGAAGAGGTTACTCAGTTGAGAAGTGTACTCCACCGGTTTCATGACCTCAAAGTCGAAATCGTAGTAAGGAAGGTTTCTTTAGGGTCCCAACTAGAGGAAGTATTACCTGACCAATCTAGAGGAACGTCAGGTTCCCTGAGAGTTCTCAGAAGAGGTTGTGGTGTCAAGTTTTCGTAGTTAACAAGCCGCGAGTCGGAAGAAGTGTCAGGTTGAGAGTGTAGGTATGTACTGGTGTCCTTTTTGGTATCGGAACTGATCTACCTGGAATCAGCCGTTTCATTAAAGAGACGAAAACTTATACGACAGATCCAACTAGTATTGAAAAAAAGGTTCCTCATTCGCAGAAAATTAAAGTACCGACGTTAGTGGTAGAGGTCACTAAAACCTCGGGGGGTTTTATTTCAGACTGTGACAAAGGTGACAAAGGGGTAGATAAAGGGTCCTTCACTACCCTGNTTCATTAAAGAGACGAAAACTTATACGATAGATCCAACTAGTATTGAAAAAAAGGTTCCTCATTCGCAGAAAATTAAAGTACCGACGTTAGTGGTAGAGGTCACTAAAACCTCGGGGGGTTTTATTTCAGACTGTGACAAAGGTGACAAAGGGGTAGATAAAGGGTCCTTCACTACCCTGGTCTACGGTACTAGAAGCAAAACACTTACAACTCGAAATTCGGTTGAAAAAATGAGAGGAGAAAGTGAAAGTAGTTCTCCGAAAAATCGAGGAGAAGTGAAAGACGGTATTCCCACCACAGTAGACGTATAGACTCCAATAACTATAAAGAGGGCCGTTAGAACTAAGGTCGAACACAAAGAAGGTCGGGTCGCAAAGAGTACTACATGAGACGTATACTCAATTTATTCGTCCCACTGTTATCTGTCGGAACTGCATGAGGAAAAGGATAAACCTTGGTCAGACAACAAGGTACAGGTCAAGATTGACAACGAAGGACTGGACGTATNGAGTTCTCCGTCCAGTCCACCAGACCATAAGGGTAGAGAAAGTCTTAACAGGTGTCAAAGAACACTAGGTGTGTCAGTTTCCGAAACCGTATCAGTTATTTCGTCTTTATGTACAAAAAGACGTTGAGAGAACGAAAAAGGTACTAGGTCACCTACAACCGTTAAACTAGAGACCAAGGAGACGGAAAAGATTTTGGTCGAACTTGTAGTCCCTCAAGTGNCCAAGTGCATAACGACTTCAGACCGAACCTCTTAAAACTCGTAATGAAATGATCGTACACTCTACTCACGATAACACGTCATCAAACTCGTAAGAAACCGTAACGGAAAGAAACCCTAACCTTACTTTTGACTGGAAAAGGTCAGGACACCGGTGACGACTCAAAAGGTGTAAACGACCGTATAACTCACGTCGTGAAAGTGTCGTAGTAGAAAGTCCTAAACTTTGTCGAGTTGACCTTAAGGTAGTGGAGGTGATCGAAACAAGTATCACTACGAAAGATTCCGGGTGAACTGAAGTGTAAGGTCCTACAGACCGAGATCTACTCACTAGTGTAGTAACACTAATAGGCCCAACACTTCTAGGAAAAACATGTCAAGGAGACACATAAGAACGGTGGAGAAGAATTATAGAAGACGAAGACAATCCAGGTATGGTAAAGACAGGAAATAGCTCGGGTAGAAACGTACTTTACAAGGGAACCATAGAGATTAAAAGAACTTCTCTAGAGATCAGAAAGGGTAAGACAGGAAAAGGAGATAAAGAAACGTAACTATCGACTTCTTCCGAAAGAATACAGAAGAACGATAAGAAACTTTGAGACGTAAGTCTACGAATATAGAAAGGAAAAAAAGGAACCGAAAAGCGAAGAGAAGAAAAGTGTCGATAAACATTCCGGAGGGGTCTGTCGGTAAAACGAAAAAACGTAAAGAAAAGGTACCCCTACTGTAACTAGGGACAGAGGACATGTTACAGTGCTTGGAGTAAGGTATCAAGTAGTCCGTGAGATAGATAGTCTAGATCCGGGAATTTAGATAAAGAGTGAAGGTGACATATTAGTATTCCCTAAACTGACTCCAGTATAGACTTACCAGATCGCCAAAAGGGACAAAAGAAGTTAAACTCAGACTTAAACAATTATTCCTCAAGTACTAGACTCGGTGTCAGTCGAGGACCAGAACAAAAACAACTGACATATCTCGAAGAGGTAGAAAACGACGTCTATTATATTAGTCAGACTAAAGCCACAACTGGTAGACCACTACAGGTACACATCTCAGAAGAGAACGCAACAACCTTCTCCCACAAACGATACTGGTCACGTAAAAGAATCGTTTTGAGATAACCAGAAACGGGACGAAGTAAGGCATAAGGTTCCGGTTTAAACGGACAATGAGGTCCACAAAGAACTGAAGGATGAAAACGTAAGGTCAGGGGATATTACTTTTCCTGTAGAAAAAACCCACAATCAAGATTTTCCAGAACATCCAGAAGTATCTTGGGAAGTTGAAGTCGAAGAAGTCGCAATGACCAACCCCGTATCTGAACCTAATGACACTATAACTTACCAAACGGAACCTTTGCTTGTCTCTAGTAAGACAACAAAAACTCTAACGTAGGTTCGTGACGTAAAGCCCGAGAAGACAACTGGTACTACCGATGAGGTAAAGAAGATTCCCTAAGAACGGGCGTCATCATCTATATTACCAGTAGACTCAATTTAAGTGGGTAAGGTCAGGTAAAATCAAGTGACTAAGGATCTTACAGCTGCAAGTGAGAACGGTAGAGGACAAACTGGTGAAGGTTAAACGGAACTAAGTACCTGGACTGTAAGGTCCAAGGATACGTTGTAACGAGAAATGTCGTAGCCTGGAACGAAGCTAGTGGTCAGTGTAGGTGTCGACCCATAACAAAAACGAAACCAAGGTCGGAAAGTAAGAAAGACCTCAACAAAGAGGTAAATGGATATATCTAAATAAATAAATAACTTATTTACTTAAAATCTAACTCTTAAATTCTTGTCCCATTTGAAATAAATTTTAATAATAAAAACAAATACCGACGTAACCCAGAAGTAACAACACGAGCCCGAAAGAGATCAAAGTGCTCCCCCCGATGAGAAGAAACGTCAAGTGTCCGAAGAGTGACACCACCGAAGAGAACAACGTCTCGTGTCTGAGATCCCTCGTATCCGAAGTCTTCAGCACGACGTGTCCGACTCGTCAACGCCGAGTACCCGAGACCTCAAACCCGAGACTCAACACCACGGACCCGAATCAACGAGGTACCGTACACCTTAGAAGGGACTGGTCCTTAACTTGGACACAAGGGAAGTAACCGTCTGTCTAAGAGTAGGTGACATGGTGGTCCCTTCAGACTCTCACCATTTGAAAAATTTCCTCATCTAAATGAACCGGGACTACGACCCTTTATAACTCCCGTCCTCTTCCCCCACTGTCTCCTACTCTACAAACCTACCGTGGTGGCTGAGTTACTTGTACTCGAACTGGTTAGAAACCCTCTATCTCTTCCTGTCCCTTCGGACCGCACGACGTCAGGCACTTCAACGTTTCTCAGTCTGTATTGAATCACTGACTTGTTGTCGTTGTTTATGACCACTACGTTCATGTCTATATTTCTCGTATATGTTACTTCGGGGTGACCATCGTCTCATTGATTTACGATGGGAAAGTTGTTCCGAGTCTACTTTGACCTCGGTTAATATGTCTCACTTCATTCGGTCTTTCTTTTTGTCGTTATGTCATATAATTGTGTATATATACCTTAAATCTTTCTACCATTACTATTGGGACATACGCTCTGTCGTTTTCTCTGTGTCTACATATCTTGTCTGAAAACCTGAGACACCCTCTCCCTCTACCACCCTACTAAACCCTCTTACCGTAACTTTGTACATATGATAGTACATTTTTTACTTAGCGGTCAGATCCAAGCTATGTCCTATGTCCTACGAACCCCGACCACGTGACCCTACTGGGTCTCTCTACTATACCCCTCCCTCCACCCTCCCCTCAAGTCCTAACCCTTGAGTACATGTGGGCACCGCCTAAGTACAGTTACTTAACCGTTTTGGTTATGTCATAACATTTCATTTTATTTTAAAAAATTTTTTTCCGAGTCTCCTTACTATCATTTTGAGTTTCGTGTGGGTTATAAAACATGAACTGATTCAAACAAGTGAAATAATAAAATATTAGAGATGGAGGTTCTAATACAGAATTCACCCTTATGGGACTGGTAGATTACCAATCTTGAGGTACGAAGGTAACGTCCCCCGTACCCAATCTGAGGACCAGTCACTTGATTCTTCGGTATGTCTGTTTGTTTTTTGGTTTTTTGGTTTGGTTCATACAAAGAAAGAAAGAGACGGATGTCACGGTAAGGAATCAGGTCTGGAAGTGGTAACGACAGAACCCAATGTTAACTACTGAAAATAAAATAAGGTAAGAGGTTCGTTGACTACCTTGTTATTTGGTGTAATACGGTGAGGGATCAAAATTTGGGAGGAACAAATTTTGGGAATTAGGAATCTTATTATAATACCGAAAATTCCAGAAGTCTAGATCACGGACGGATAGAGGTTGTAAGAAGGGACCACCGACTCCACCATTTCTTAGACGGACGTTATGTCCTCTGGTCCCAAGTTAAGGACCCACCCCTTCTAGAGGACCTCTTCCCGTACCGTTGGGTGAGGTCATAAGAACGGACCTCTTAGGGTACCTGTCTCAACGGACCACCCAATATCAGGTACCCCAGTGTTTCTCAACCTGTCCTGACTCGTTGGAAGTGACGATGATGATGGAGGTTAGAGTACGGTAAAAGGAGAGAGTAAGGGAAGTGAGGACCGTTCAGAAGAAAGTCAAGGAGGTTGTACTCTTTCGGAAAGTACAGAATCCCAGAGACTTGGACGACAAGATGAAATTTTTTTGAGTGAGAGATGGAAATCGATACAATCAAGGAAGAGTAAAAAACCGATTTGATCATAGTATGAGTTGGAAGAACCTTCTAAAAGAAATAACAAGAAAACAAAAGAAGTATTACAAACAATGTTAAACGTTGACGAAACAAGGCCAAAACGAACTAGAAAAGGGAGAACTTAGGTACTCATGTCTCTGGCACCAGTAGAACAAGACCACTTACGGACCATGGATTCCGTCTCGAACCACCCATCTTTTACACGTTATCTTTGAGAAACTTTGGTTCGAAATTTTGAACTTTAATAAAACTAAAAGAGACCAACCAAGGGTAAATGTTATTGTTAAATATGTAGGGTGTTTATTTATAGTTCACAATGAAATATGGTCCGTGACAAGACCACGATCCATATATCATTATCATTTATGTTGTCTGTTCGCAGAAATAGGAAAAACTCGAATACAAATCACCTCCCTCTGTCAGTTATTCGTTTCTACTTTTTACAGTCTATTACCAATCCCGAAGTACTTCTTAATCTTGTTTTACTATCCAGCTCTCATCGATGAAGTCCAATTAATGGTCCTTTCCGGAGGGAAATCCTTAGACGAGTCACAATGCACGTCGGACACACCCTCCCCTCAAACTCTTTCTTCTCTATGTACATATACATACCGACTCAGGGAAACGACAGTGACTTAGACAGTGTTATAACAATTAGTCGATATGAGGTTACGTTTTATTTTTCGAATTTTTTTTGTTCTTTTCTGAGGGGAAACCATACAGAGAAAAGACAGAGCGGAGTATAAATCAGGAACAGAAATCGAGAACACGGACAGAACCAGATTGTCGAATTACCTACCCGAAGAACCGAGATCTTAGTTGACGTATAGGACGACGATTTGACTAGAGGATAAACTACCAACACCCTTTCTCTCCCCTTTTGACTACCTTTTAACATTAAAAGAGGAAACAATCCGTGTGTCTATCATCGAATTTAATTGTCTTGGGTCTAGGTTAAAAATGAGTGGTTTGTCTTTTGAATCAATGAGTAATTCACTTATTCCTTAATTTTAAGCTCTCTAGAGAAACTTAAAGTCGAGTCTCTGGAAAGACTAATCACGACTCCCTCTTCTATATTATGTCTTAATGTGGGACCTCACTCCTACCTCAGGAAAAGAAATTGGTGACTCCGGTCTATCTTTTCACGTAAGTGCCTCGAGGTTGATCCACCATACTTGACATGACTCCCGAATAAGTGGAAGATCGTGACTTTGGAGTATTATCGGGAGATGTTATCTCTATTAACTAATTGAACGGAGTTTAAACGTGTTAACCATTTACCATCACCATCACTGACCCGAAGGGACCATCGAGTCACCATTTCTTCGGTGAACGTCAAGTCCTCTACGTCCTCTGTACCCAAGTTTGGGACCCAGTCCTTCTAAAGAACCTCCTCCTTTACCTTGGGTAAGGTTATAAGATCGGACCTCTTAGGACACCTGTCCCCTCAGACCGTCCGATGTCAGGTATCCCAGTGTTTCTCAACCTGTGTTGACTTCATTGACTTGTGTGTGTTTGGCACATCACTGATCTTGAGTTTAAGTCCCTCTTTGGAATTTAAAATAATTAACAAAACAATATTTACTATAAGACTCTTTGTTTGTTCTTGATATTTAGTAAACTCCCTCTCACCATGGATCTTGTTAATAAACATCTTATTTCATAGGAACTCAGTCCTTCTAGGGGGCCTCCTCCCGTACCGTTGGGTGAGGTCATAAGAACGGACCTCTTAAGGTACCTATGTCCTCGGACCACCCGATATCAGGTACCTTAGTATGTGTTGACTTCGTTGAATCGTACGTGTGTATGTATGGATTTTATCAGTAAATCCTTTTACTCGTCTCCTTCCTTAATCGGTGTTTCTATTGACAGGTAAGTACTTACGTTGTTTATCTGTAAACATGAACTACCATCTACAATACGGTACAACTCCTATAACAAGGACGAGAGTTCCTGAAATATCCCATCACCCCGTCCTTCTATAATTACGTATACATGAAACTTTCTTTTTGTGTCCGATGAAACTGTCACCCTCTGGGACTCGATGAGATCTCCCAGGAATCGTCGACTCAGAACACAACCTTGGATTTTCCATCTCTCCTCAAACAGTCCGTTCATTCATCCATACTCGTAAGTTTAGTTTCACTCGTAAAGTACGTTGTAGTGTGGTAAAGTAGAGTTCCTTCTTTCGTCATACCATAAGCTTTTAACCTTTGCTTGGTGAAACCCATCTCGTACCATTTATCTCATCCCCGTCCCTCCCACCTTGCTTTCCCTAGTACATACCTGAATTTCTAAACCCCGAAATAAAACTCTGTCATTTCCTAAAATTTGGTCTCTCTCTGTTCTGGTCTAAACACAAAAATTTTCTAGTGATACATACGAGCTATCTTCTGTTTAACCTTCCTTTAGTTGAACTTACGCCTTTTGGACGAATCCTCCCCAATAGTATTCTTATATTCACTCTGAACTGTTATGGAGAATAACCCACCTCTCTTGATCTACCTAAGTTCTCCATCTTATCTATCCTAAACCACTAACTAATGTAATCTCATACTCGGTACCAGAAGAGACCACCAAGTTGTCATTTCTTAGGTGGACGTTTCGTTCAAACTAGGGACCCAGTCCTTCTAGGGGACCTCCTCCCGTACCGTTGGGTAAGGTCATAAGAACGGACCTCTTAGAGAACTTATCTCTTCGGATCACCCGATGTCAGGTACCTCAGCGTTTCTCAGTCTGTGTTGACTTCGGCGATTCGTACGTGTACTCCGTACCCTTACAAAGACCTTACTGACCGGTATAAAAATGCATTCTTCCACCACAATTAATTACTGTGACCCTGGGGTTTGCTTTACCCTTCTCTTACCTCTCATTTATAGTAGTTCAAGTTAAACTTCTCCACTCGTCAATCTTTTTCCCGACCCGACCCGACAATGTCCGTCAACACTCTTTCGTTCCAAACTTTGAGTAGCCGAATCTTGTGACTAAGGATTGGAAAAAAAAAACAGAAAAAATCCTCTTTCCTGGGACCTTGATACCGTCTCAGGGACGGGGAGGACACCTCTCATCCCAACCCCGATCTTACGAGGAAATACCCATTTTTTTAAAAAAAACCGTTTGTTGTGGTATTTAACATAAACAAATATTTAGTATTTTATAACAGTTAGAGATGTAATTTATAATCATTAATAAAATGACATTTCGAAAGAAAATGTCATCTCCTTCTGAGTCTGTCATTTCTTAGACGGACGTTACTCCCTCTGGGTCCCAAGCTCAGGATCCAGTCCTTCATGGAGACCTCTTCCCTTACCGATGAGTGAGGTCATAGGAACGGACCTCTTAAGGTACCTGTCTCCTCGGACCGTCCGTTGTCAGGTATCCTAGCCTTTCTCAGTCTGTACTGACTCACTGAAAGTGAAAGAAAAAAGTGTATTTATTTATCTTTATTTTTTATATAGTTATAGAAGAACATTGAGTTATCTAGTACTTTGAAGTCTTCATTGTCCAGATCTCTGAAAACTTTTTGTTTCATGGAAATAAAGTCTGTATGTACAGGATTTTCATGGTTTCGGTGGAAACTTAGAAAATTAAATCTACTTGAGTATTTCGTCAGTTCAATTTCAAAAATTTCAATTGTTAGTTAGTTAGTAACTTATTTGTTTTTGTGTTTCCTTCCAAGGAGTGAAGATTCGATTTGTAGTTTAAGGAATGGATTTGACTCTCCGTCCAGTAGACCCTCGGTTCACCGTTAAAGTCTTTTCCTGGATTCGACGAGGATCATGTGTATGTTTTGAAGTCTAGAGTATCCTACAATCTAATTTTCATACAAATAGATAATCAACCTCGACAAAGTCAAAACTTAGCCCAGGAAGTGATCACAGAGTCTACCATTGCACAGACGGAGGTTTCGCCCTCTGGACCCAAACTAGGGACCCAACCCTTCTAGGAGACCTCTTCCGTTACCGTTGGGTGAGGTCATGAGAACGAACCTTTTAGGGTACCTGTCTCTTCGGACCATCCGATATCAGGTACCCCAGTGTTTCTCAGTCTGTGCTGACTCACTGAAGTGAAAGAGAGTATTCGTTTTTCTCCGACCTCATCCTTTGTCGTCGGGTGAGGTCATAACGACAAACCCTTCAGTGTACCTGACATATTAGGTACCCCAGCGTTTCTTGGTCTGTACTGACTACTGAAAGTAAGAGATTGAGTTGTTAATTGTTAAAGAATTATAGTAGTTTATGGGTCAGTTACAATTTTAAAGAACAACAAAGTATTGAAAAAAGGGGACGTCAAGTCAGTGAGTCAGTACAGGATGAGAAACGTTGGGGTACCTGAGGTCGTGCGGTCCAGAGGGACAGGTAACGGTTGAGGGTCTCAAATGAGTTTGAGTACAGATAACGTAGCCACTACGGTAGGTTGGTAGAGTAAGAGACAACAGGGGAAGAGAAGGGTGGAAGTTAGAAAGGGTCTTAGTCCCAGAAAAGTTTACTCAGTCAAGAAGCTTAGTCCACCGGTTTCATAACCTCAAAGTCGAAGTCGTAGTCAGGAAGGTCACTTATAAGTCTTGACTAAAGGAAATCCTACTTGACCAATCTAGAGAAACGTCAGGTTCCCTGAGAGTTCTCAGAAGAGGTTGTAGTGTCAAGTTTTCGTAGTTAAGAAGCTGCGAATCGAAAGAAATGTCAGGTTGAGAGTATAGGTATGTATGACCTTTTTGGTATCGAAACTGATCTGTTTAGATCAGAATAAACAGATAAACTAATAAATATAGTCTTATATTTACCATAAGTTTATAATTTAAACTAACGGTATTGACAACGGAAAGAGAAAAGAATTCTCGAGTATGAAATACTCCTATCTATTCTCGTCTTCTCAATTTAAACTTCGTCTTTGACTATCCATCGTTTTCTGTGTCCTTTGATCTTATTTTACCCTTAAGTTTATATTGAAAACCACTGTTAGAGATTTTTATTATAATAACAAGACTTTGTTTTGTCTTGTAACCTCTTCAACTGTATATTTAATGTACTATATACATTACTTGTACTATATATAATATGAGGAACATTTTCCTATCTAAAGAAGATGAAGATTCGTGAGTTTATAAAAGGACATAGATCCTTTAGGTCACGTGTCTGTGTTGTCTATTTCTATGTAATTAAAAATTGATCAAATGTCTAAGGATTTCTGAAATAATACCATTAAATTTTATGTTTTCATCTGTATTATGGGACCTATTCGAAGTTGTTATTCGTACTGATTAGAATAAAGTATATATCGGGGTGAGACAATAAGAGAGGACATAATAAAACTTCGTTTAGGGTCTGTAGTATAGTAGTATAGATATTTGTAAAACCGAATATAGAGATTTTGTGTTCCGAATTTTTTTATTGTTTTTACGGTTATAGTGTAGATTTGATAATCGTTACTAGGGAATCATAATAGTTTATAGGTCAATCATAAGTTTAAAGATCAACATGGTATTCAAAGTATTTCCTCGAAGAAAGTATACCATACAAACAAACTTACTTCTAGAATCATTCTAGAAGTTTAATATGAACCAACTATCAAAGAATTCAGAGAAAATGACATATCAAAGAGGGAGGTAAAGAGAAAAAAAAAATTAACTTCATATGAACTAAATGTTACAACACAATTAAAGAAGACATGACGTTTCGCTAAGTCAATGTGTGTGTGTGTGTGTGTGTGTGTGTATATACAAGAAAAGGTAATACCAAATTAAATAGGACCCTGTCACTTATATTAAAGAGTACGATATGTCATCCTGGAACAGGTATGTAACATATGTATTATTAACCGTAAATGATTGGAGTTTGAGGGTAAGGTAGGGAGGGGGAGAGGGACGGGGTGACCGTTGGTGTCCATACAAAAGACGCAGACACTCAGACAAAGACAAAACATCTATTCAAGTAAACACAGTATAAAATCTAAGGTGTATATTCACTATAATGTACCATAAACAGGAGGTAAAGAGAAGAAGGGAGAGACGTTACATAAACAACTTCTTTGACCCAGGGTATTATATAAGGTGTAGGATCTAAAACGACCGACGTCGGGGTACAGTAAATTGTACAAAGAGACAGAAGTAATAAAGGACAATTGGATCATTAAATAGGATTCCCTAACTGGAACATGTCCAAACCCAGAAACTTTCTGGTGGGGACCTTAAGAAGACCACCGGGTCAGTAATCCTGAAGTGCCAAAGCGACGGTTTGGACTTAAGTCAGGGACCAGTCCCTTGATTCTAGGGTGTTTGACGTACCACACCGGTTTTTTTTTCTTTTCTCTTCTCTTTCCACGAAGTATCTACCACTGTACAAGAAGGTAGTCTTCAGCGTATTATAGACCAACAGATAGATGGACTATACAACTGTCATTCACTCCTAGTGACAGATGTAGTCGTGAAGGGTTCTCTTTATATTATACTTGGTATATACATTAAAATTCACGAGATCACGGGAATGAAATTTTTTTCTTAAAAAAAACTGTGAGGTGAGCTGAACACCCAAGAAACAAGGGGTTTACCCTTAACTTGGGTCCGGATCGTCACTTTTGCGACTCAGGATTGGTAACCTGGTGGTCCCTTAAAGACTTTATTGTTATTAAAAATTTTGCATTAAATTAAGTTATATAGTTTTTATGATGGTAAGGTTGTAAATTCACACATTACTTTAGAAAATATAAGAATAAAAGTATGATTCAGAAGTTTCAGGAAACATAAAAAAGGTGAGTGTCGGTCACCCACGATCTCGGGTGAGTGTGTTCGGACACTCTCGGTTGACATCCGTAGAGGAGGGTTGAGGCAAGTACTGTAGGGAAACCACCGAGCTTTGACCGATACCTCCATCATAAGTGAGATTTGTGTGTGGTTTTCACCCCAAAAAAAGGTGGAGTCTCTCGATCAATAATTTGTAAATGGTCGTGTCGTACCGAATGTAGTGTAGAGTACAATCTGGTCTGTGTAAAGTTCACAAGTTATTGGTACATACCGATCATCTATAACATAACGTATTGCGTCGTCCCCAAACGTTTACTCACGTTGAATCAGACGGTAAGGAAGAAAAATAATCGACCTTGTCGAGATGTTTAAAAAGAAGTGACTTAAATCGACGGGACACACACACGGATCAGCGAAGACAGTACAGGTCGAGAAACGCTGGGGTACCTGACATCGGACGGTCCGAGCGGACAGGCGCCCAAAGGGGTCCTGTTCTTATGACCTAGAAGGGTTGGGTTCCTAGCTTGGGTTCAAAGAATTCAAAGGACGTAACCGTCCGTGGTGGTCCCTTCTGTATCGATAGGATTATGTGTCATTTAAGTTCCTTCCACTCTATTTAGAAACTGAAAAAGAAATAATCGATCACAAATTCGCTTCTCCTTGATTTCTCGGAGAACTTCTCTCACTCTCTCCTTCTCACTTTTTCAGTCCAATTTTGAGTTGTAAGTTTGTTTTTTTACTTATAGTACCGTAAGTCAGGGTAGTGAAGTACCCTTTATCTACCCCTTTTTCACCTTTGTCACTATCTGAAATAAAGGAACCCGAGGTTTTAGTGACGTCTACCACTGACGTCGGTGTTTTAATTTTCTGCGAACGAGGAAATTCTTTTCGATATTGTTTGGATCTGTCGTATAAGTTTTCGTCTCTGTAATGAAGTGACTGTTTTCAGACATATCAGCTTTGATACCAAAAAGGTCATCAGTACATACCTACCTACACTCTCAACCTGGCATTTCTTCCGACTCGTGACTTCTTAACTACAAGAGCTTGACACCACGACCTCCTGAGAACTCTCAGGGAACCCGACGTTCCTATAGTTTATTCAGTTAGGATTTCCTTTAGTTGGGACTCATAAATAACCTTTCTGACTACAACTTTGACTTCGAGGTTATGAAGTCGGTGGACTCCGTTTCTCAGCTGAGTAACCTTTTCTGGGACTCCGACCCTTTCCGACCCTTTCTTTCCCATTCTCCTTTTCCCCTGTTGTCTCCTACTCTACCAACCTGCCGTAGTGACTGAGTTACTTGTACTCAAACTCGTTCGAGAGTCTCTACCATTTCCTGTCCCCTCGGACCGCACGATGCCAGACACCCCAGCGTTTCTCAGTCTGTACTGAATCGTTGACTTGTTGTTCTTCAATTACAAATTTTGTTACAGCCAAGAGGTCGTTTTCATTGGTTAGTTATAAAAAAACACAGTAATACTTGAGTACCTAAGATTGTGACTTGACGAAGTTAGGTAGTGTAAATAACAAAATTAACTAAAATTTAACAGGTAGCAGCCTGTCGCCTTCGGAGAAGTTCGACTTTCTGGTGTAAATCTGGTAACACGATGGTGACCGTACCAGGTTTAAAATGTCAAATGTTAGTGTTACTAATCCTTCACTAACTGGAATAAAAGATCTAGTCTCCAAGGTTTATAGACCCTAAGTGATACGGTCTAAGAAAGTTCACGAGTGGAGACACCGATCGTTGATATACACCCTTGAACCTCCGAGACAATCTTTAACTCCTTCCCGGACTTGGTCTTCTTACTCGTGAACCATCTGTTTTGTTATCTATAGGTTTCTATTGTATAAATTTGATTTAGTTTCTTTTAAAATTTCGTGTACCAGGAAGAGTACAGTAACTAACCAATAAAACGAATGTATGAACAATTCCTCCATACTATGAGTGTCTTGACAACAAGACTGATATTTTCACTCAACTTTCTTTGTACTTGGACACACTTTAAGAACTTAGGGACTTCTCAAAACTGAAATAGTTTGACTTTCTCTCACTCACGATTTTCTTTAAATGTAGGAAATCTTTCATCTTGTCTTCCGTGTCAACGTGTATAAATTCTTCTGTCTCGGAGAAAAACGAAGTACACTCAAGTTCCTTCTGTATGGAAAATTAGTCTGACATGAAATCGATACTTTTCATTCAAAGTGGAATTTGTTAGAGTAGAATTTGAATAGACACTATTGTAATTTACCTTTTTCTTTCTCAAGATTGGCTCGTTGATACCAGAGAGACTCACAGAAGAGTAACTTCAGAGTTCCCGTGATTGTTACTCACTTTTTAGGATGATTGGTTGGTCTGACCGTCTATCCATACATTCAGTACAAGTATACAAACGTATTAAAAGTCCCTCTTTTTTATACTTCTTGAACAAAAGATCATTTTTCTCTTACGTGTTGTTGGTTTTATAAGTTTCTTACATAACAATTTTAAGTAATCCATAAGGTTTTGTTCGTTTCTTCATAAAGGTACTAAAAGAAAAATTTCTGTTTTTATAGTTCTTTCCATAGTTTGGACTACAAATTACAACATCAACAGAACAGTATAAATTCCAAAAAGTCATATTAGGAACGTGTTCATGTATACATCTATTAACTTATTTGTTTTTGTTGTTACTTTGTACAATCACCCCCTTTTTTCATTACTTGAACTCTCTTATTTGTTCCTTTCAATGATCCGTTTCTTTCCGTCTCTAAGACTCTGGGCGTTTACTCTTTAACAACAGGACACGTAAAATATAATCTTAGAACCAATAGTTAAAAAACTCATCCCCCCATTCTCCTTCGAATTCTCTATTAAATCTTTTTACTTTTACAATACCTGATATAAACTTAAAAAAAGTATGTTTTACCTTTATCATTTTATGATACCCTTCTTTTTTTACATACGAAAATCGTGAATTCACTAGATAAAATAACTTCCTTTCTTACCCCGTATTGATCAGTAAGAAAGATAAGAACATTGTGACTACTAAGATCATCAAGACACAAAAGTTATTGTCATTTTTTTATTATTATTAAAAACACCTAAAAGGAAGATTCTCCCCGAACGTAAAGAGGATATATGTATATACATATATATAAATAAGAAGTTTAAATATATATAAGAAAGTCAGATTTATGAAAGTAAATATTCACACAATGAATTGTTAGGACTAAACCGATCGTTACAAATTTATGTAATGAATCAGTAAATACTCTCAAACCGTGATTTCAATTCGTTAATATGCATAAGTACAAATGATATAAGTAAAGTCGTAATATCCGAAGTCACTAAAGATTCCTTGAACTTTCATGTAACTCTCAATAACAGGAACGAATCAGTGACATAAAGCATAATAGGTAAAGTCAATTAGACAACGTTTAAGTTCCACTACTATAGTAACGAAGATGAACACAAGATAACGTATGTGAGTATTACTATGACAGTAAAAAAATCAGTTGTAGATACCTTTCTAATGGTCACACTCCGTGATACGATCACACGATACCTAGTTAGTTTGCTTTTACACTGTACTACAGAAAAATCTCTCACGTATCGTGTCACCATGTCTTTTTAGGTATGTGTCCCTCCAATTATTTTACACGATTCCCGTTACTATCTGTACTTAAGATCCATAATACTTCCGTTTTTTTTATCCTCACGCACGCACACACACACACACACACACACACACACACACACACATCCTTCCATCCATCCATCCATCATCTTTTCCTGAAAGATCCTTCTCCACTATTGACTCCAACCAAAATAATTTCTTGTTAATCCTTACTTCGTTTACTACTCCTTCTTCCAACTTTGCCCCTTCCACAAGGTGTGTCTCTGTCTCTTCTTTGTCGTACTAACGGTCTCTCCTTCCACTTTCTGTTCTGTGTATGTCTCTACTACTCCCTATTTCGTCTTCCAATCTGCCCCCGGTCCAGTGTTTTAAGTTTTACTATACTATGCCTGTCTCGACCTTGACTCTGATCTTCTAACAAATGCTCCGACAACGTGACAAGTCCTACTCTCTCTTGATCCGGTCACTATCGTCTCCACCTTTTGTCCTTTTCGTAAGTTCTTGATTCATCCTTTCATTAATCTTTCTGAGACCACTCAACTTACACCCTTTGTGTCTTTTATCTTCTCAATCTCTGTTAACACCTCGCATCGTAGTTATGGTTTGTGTTATCGCTAATGTCTTCTTCCTCCAAACTGCCCTTCACTACTGAAGTTATTAAACTCTGAACAACTTAGACTCCACATGTTCCTCGCAAGAACATCGTTTGTCAGTCGTTGAGACCTGTTTCAGGACTCCACATCGACGTCTGAACCACAGTAATGGTTCACTATAAGTTTTAGTACAGTTACCAAGTTCATTGAGTCTCTCTTGCATCTCAACCACCTTACAAAGAGTTGAGTGACACTTCAACGTGAAAATAAATAAATAAAAAATTATTTCCAACTGCACCTGGTAAAAATTTCAGAAATAATTTAAACAATGTTATAACGAAGAAAAAAATTAACAAAAACCAAAAACCGGCGTTCCGCACGCCTAGAATCGAGGTGTTTGTCCCTAGTTTGGAGGTGGTAGACGTAACCTTCCTCTTCAGAATTGGTGACCTAGTCGTTCCTTCAGGGACTTCAATGTGAAAATCTCGTAAATAGAGTGATAATTGACATCTGCAATCTACGTCATCGATAGTGCTCACCTAGTTGGTTGAACTGAATAGTAATGAAATTGATAGAAACCCCCAATAAGAGGTTTCAGATCTGTGACTCCGAGTACAATTCACTTCTTCGTGTTTTGTTGTTGTTTCGTCTCTTCGTTTACTTGTCTTCGTAGATTTTACCTTACATGACTGTCGAAAGGTCCTGGTAAAGAATGTAAGGTCCCTGGCCTGTTATGGGTGTTGTATGATTAAGAAGTCAAGCGAGGTGGAGAATCCAGTCGAAAATGTGGTTTGAAATAGGTAAACTGTTTCTGCAGTGATTTCAAGGTCAGTAACTCAAGAAACAGATCATGATGTAGAAAACTATTATGCGACAGTCCCATTATTAATCGTTATTGTGGTATTCTAATAAACACCTTTAAAAATTCACCGTCGACTTAAGAAACTAATTGAATTGTTTTTTGAGTGAGGTAGAGATAATAAAAGTAACTGAAAATTCAATTTAGTTTTGATAAAAGACTCGTTGAAGGTCCTTTCTTAGCACTTGTTTTGTGAACATTACTGTAAAGTCTCGGTACACACCGTTGGTACGTTTAATCGTGACTGTGTTAAAGGTTCTCAATGATTTTTCTCCAGAACACGTTAACCTGTTTTACTCACCCACATTTCTAAAAAAATTTTTATCCTCGTGCTGGAGGTTCTAAAAGACAACAAAAACGATACCAGGGAATTTGCCTTCTTTCACGGCAAAAGAAAGAGTATCGTTATCAGATACTTATCACACCCTGGTTCTGTAACAGATCCTTACTTCCGTATCAGAACAGTGACGAAAATCACCGTTTATACCCGATGGGAGTGGAGAAGAGGACACGGGATACAGGTACCATTTGTCAAACGATCTCGTCGAGTGTTAAGATTCAGGGTTGTCAAAGTCAACCGGTGTCGTCAAAAAGTACCAGGTACTGTCGCGAAGTCCCATGAAGATTAGTGTTCCGAGTCCTTATTCATTTAATGAATAGTTAAACTCTACTGTTCGTTCTACCTTCAGTTCTAGGTAACGACCAGTTCTGGAAGGAAAAGAAAAAATCTTTCAATTAATTAATTAGTGACATGACCCAGAAGGAACGACACACGTTAGAAAGAGATCAACGCCGCTTACACCCGGTGAGAGGTAAACACCACGAACCCGAACAGAAACGTCACGGAGGACAACAGTATCTCGTACCCAAGATGTCGTACACCCGAAATCATCAATACCTCGTACCCAAATCAACGGGACACCGTACACTTTAGAAGGGTCTGGTCCCTAGCTTGGGTACAGGGGATGTAAGTGTCCGTCTAAGAAATTCGTGACCTGGTGATTCCTTCAGATTCGAAGGAAAAGATGTGACCTAAATTCCATCCGTGGTTACACTAAAAGGAACTGTAAATTTTCACCCGACTCTTATATCTCTGTCGGTCTTAACCCGAGGAGGAAGTTCCTCGAGTGTCACCTCTCTCCCTCTGTGTGTACCCTATTCTCTTCATTCGCTCCAAGGAAGTGTAAATCTCAAATTAGACTGAAGTAGTAAATTTGTTTTTTCCCCTATACTCTTTCTTGTACGAGAATTAGATACAGTAGGATACGTTCACGTACCGTATGTTTCGAAAATGAAGGACAGATTTGACTACAGGAACTCTAGTTCCTGTCTATTCAATATTGTAAACCAGTATCTTGCCATAACTCTTAATAGAGAAACTTTGTTATGACAGTTTTACCTGACTCGTAATTATGGTTTTGAATCGATCTATCTGTATTTATCGGTTTTATTCTACCAAATGATCTTTAGGACATAAATTGTACCTCATCCAGGTTCGTACTGTAACCCTATATATTTCGATGGTATATTCTTTAAATTCTTCCAAGAAGGTATTAACAGTTTCACTCAGAACTTTCATGTTCCAGGTCGGTTCCTGAGGTTTCAATTTCTCCAAACACCTTTTTCACCTTCTCTAAGTTGTCTCTCAGTGTCTCTACTAATTTCCCAACCTTTTTATCCTCGATCTTTAATAAATCGGATTCAATCTCTTCTGATGGTCCAAAGAATTATTGTCATAAGTTCGTTTCCTTTCCAACAATATATGTTCTACTACTTGTCGACGAAAGATAGAGTTGACCTCTCACCTGTCTTCTTTGTCTGAAACTAATGTCGTACTGTCTAGATTCAATCTATATTTCTTCTTGAAAAACTCTTACTACTAATGACCTACTCTCTGTAAGAGCTCTAGAAGAACGTGAAAAGGGAATTTACTACACAAAGTGACCCAGGAAAAATTTAAAAGAGAGAGAAGAGTGAAATGTACAAGAGGAGTCAAATAAAGTAAATAAGACCGAAATTAATGGGTAAGTAGTATTCGACTATTAATAAGTAGAGATTCATAAAGGTTAGATCTGATGAAAGATGTGCAGAGGACTTGTAGTCTGAAGAAAATGAACAAGTATTGACTATTGGAGATTTAGAGGCCAAGGTAAGAGACCAGATATACTACCAGCTGGTAAAGATAGATTTTCGTTCGGATGACACAGTAAAGAAACAGATGTCCGAAGATTGCCCAAGGTAATGAGTGAACGAAAGGTAATAAACCAGGGAAATGGAACGATCCTAGTAGAGGACAGGGTTTACAATAATTGGGGTTCTATTAAAGTGAAGGAAGTAGGGTGACACGAAAATACATGAACACGAAAAATTTCAAGGACATGAGAAGTGAGGATCCTATGTAGAAGGGTGAAGAAAAACACCAGTTGAAGATGTGAAGTCAAGGTCCTTAAAAAGAGACTGGAATGGTACAACCTGAACGCTGGGAGTTATTTGCAAGTACTTAAAGGTACTTTTGAAAGAAACTTATAAATTACAACTTCAATAATACTTATTCTCCTAAGGTCCCTGAAGGGTCCACCGTGCTCACCATTTCATGGGCGGACGGTTACGTCCTCTGCATCCTCTGTACCCAAACTAGGGACCCAGTCCTTCTAGGGGACCTCTTCCCGTACCGTTAGGTGAGGTCATAAGAACGGACCTCTTAGGAGTACCTGTCTCCTCGGACCACACAATGCCAGCTACCCAGTGTTTCTCAGCCTGTACTGACTTCGTCGCATCGTGTCGTGTTGTACCCCTTGATCTAGGGTGTACGACGTTGATTTTTAAGGTGTACGGCTTTGGTTCGAACTTCTAGGTCTCACGACGCTGATTTTTGACCACTTTGGTTTATTTAATTTTTTTTTTTTTTCGGAAGGTCCGAAGTCTAAGTTATTGACTAATAAATCTTTTGTAGAGTCAATTCGTCGAGTGATTGTCTAGAACACTGGAAGTCTACACCATATATGTGGTCTGACAAGTGTAGTGTGACCTATGTCCTACGAGGAGGAGATGCTGACGAACATCCCGGGAGAGTCCGTAAAGGGATAATGACAAGACCATGACTTGGGTTCTGGTACAGAAATGAGAGAACATCGAATCGTGTCAGTAAGTGTATATGAATCCATGAAATACAAGAAGTATGTTCTAAGGAGACTTCGTCCAAATCATGCGGGTAAAGTGTTCACTCTTTCAGTGGTGGATATACTACGTCTACTACACATTACGTTCACACACACAAAAGTATATGTGAACAAATACTATGTATATATGGGGTACACGAGATCGGTACTTGTAGATTTTTTTTTTGGGAGATTTAGTTTATAGGTTTTCCTACTTAAGTATTAAAATGGGGATTTGAAACAAGAAGACTGATTGGTAGAACCCCTTACCACAGTCTTCGGATACTCACTAGGAGTTTTGAAAAAAAAAATTAATTAAATAAATAAACCGACGTGACCTAGAATCAACACCGTGTGTCCTAAAAGCTAGAAACAACGTCGTGTACCCTAGAAATTAACACCGTAAACTTGAGAATCAACTCCGTACACTCTAGATCTAAGGACCGGTCCCTAGGTTGAACCTGGGGGACGTAACCTCTCGTACCTCAGAATCGACGACCTAGTGGTCCCTGTGGTATGAAACAAGAAAAAATTAGGAGTATAAGTTAGGTAGTGGTTGAGGGTACTTAATAAGGAGGATTTAGAGAGAGTTTATACAGGTCAAGAGAGGTGGAAATGGTACTAGTTGCATCGGGTTTGAAAGTAGTAGAAAAAAAAAAAAAAAACCGGTACAGAGTATCGAACGTCCTAGAATCAAGGAGTTGGTCCCTAACTTGGGTGTGGTCACCTTCACTCCTCAGGATTGGTTACCTTGCGGTCCTTTAAGGGAGTAGTAGAGAAGATTATCGAAGATAAAGGAGATCAGGATGAGGATATGCAAAAGATGTCGGTTCTACTAGAGTTGTAGGTTTAGACGAGGACCATGAAAGTACGATGGGAAGGGAGGGTAGAGTAAGTTTTCGGGTAGTCGTCGAAGAGTAACAAGAATAGTTTTTCTGTTTGACTGTTGACGATGTGTTACCTAGGGTGGGTGAAGTAGAGTTCGGGTGGAATAGAGGGTAGGACGAGGGGGGAGTCGACGAGGTCGGTGAGTCCGAACGAAAGGTTGGACCTTTCGGTAGAAAAGTTACAGTGACTCAATTGAGAAGTGGTAGGACGACAACCGGTGAGTTCTCTGTGGAAGGGTCTCTTTAAACGAGTTAATGGGAACCCTCAGTTCAGTTTAACAAGATTCAAGGTTTTCGTAGTACAGCAGGTGGAAGAACAGAGGTGAGAAGAGAAATGAAAACAAAAAACCCTAATTAACGGTTGGAGGACGGAATACTCTCTCCATTCGAAGTACTCTCGTTCTTGACACAGACGGGAACGAACAGTAAAATAGAGGTCATGACTCGCGTCGTGGACCGTGCGTTATTCTTAAACTTGTCAACTCATTTAATTAAACAACCAACTACAAACGGGGTGAAACTCAATTCACGAAATGTATATAGTAGAATAATGCAAAAACTTCGTCTAAATACTCCAATGATGGTAAGATACTAATCGAGGTAAAATGTTTACTCATTTATTGTCCTAACCCTCTACTATCCACTAAAAGGGTTTAAAGTGTTATACTTGTGACTTCACGAGACGTCATTTTGATGTACACACTGACGACGGGTAGTAACCATCTACAGAAACATCTACATTTGTATAATTGATTTCACGGCAATGACTCGTCGTCCACTCTTCTTTCTTTAGAGACTTAGTGCTTATCTAGTAAATACACAGAGAACTCGTTTGAACTTTTAGGACTTTGTAAATTCGCAGTAGTTGTCTTAGGGTGTCGACAATCTAGTCCCATGAATTTTTTGTCTTCTTTTTTCACCCGCCGTGGACTTAACATGAACAAGTCACTCGGACTAACAAAGTGATTGGTCACTCCGCATTATTGAATCGTCTCGTGTTGTGACTGATACTGACCGGACCCCTTTGTGTTGGGTTTCCCACTTTTTTTATAATAGTTCGGTGTCAAAATTATTGAACTAACAGTAACTTGGTTGTCCTTTTTTTTGAACGGAGCAAATGCGACTGATAGAAACATGTACGGGTCTTGTGATGACTCGGTGACATCACACTGATGAAACTCGTCAGACAGGTTTCCATGAATCCTTAAAAATGAAGGGGTGGGTGTGACAGATCAGGTTTGGAAGACTCTTGTGTCTATGTTGTCGTGTCAATAAGAATTACCAAGAACACAGTTCTCAATATTGAGTTTGAAGTTCCGTTTAAAATACATCGACGATTCAGTGAAGTCAACACAGGTTGAGACACACTGGGGTATCTGCCGTCGGGTAGTTCGAGGGGGTAGGGACCCTAAGAGGTCCGTTCTTGTGACCTCACCCAACGGTAAAGGAAGATACAATCAACTAGTGTTTACAAATCTTCTCTAAGGAAAATACAATCAACTAGTGTTTACAAATCTTCTCAAAGGAGAAGTAAAGACCTTCAACACAATTCCTAAAAATTTCATACTGTAGTAGAAAATACTTTAATAACGGTAACACTAACACCTTAAGAGTCATATGGACTCTCAATCCTCCGACTACCCACACATGATATGTCTCCCAACAATCTTCAGAATAATCCGTCCTGAAGTTCTCCACCGTTATTGATCTAGAGTTTTTATGGTGGAGTCTAGAGGTTGAGGTCATACCCCTAGGGATTTGACCCGAACTGACGATATAAATTTTAGATAATCCCCCTGAAGTTACCCCCAGGTCACCAATACTGAGGTGTGAGGGTTACGTTCCCCTCACTCGAGCTAAGGACCAACTCCTCGATTCTAGGGTGTCCGACGTTGATTCTGAACCGTGCCGGTTTATTTATTTATCTTTATAGAAAATTTTTAGATAATCTGAAACCTGTGATGGAGTTTGGTTAGTTTAAATCTTCTCTGACTATTAAGTAGTAAAAGTTGTCTTGTAAATAGACCGTCCTATTGGATGATGTATCCTCTGGGGCATTTTTTAGTCTAACAACCTACTCAGTTGTAATCCTTAATCTACAATTAATTCTTTATAGACTAAGTCAATAAGGAAACGACTTTTTAGAAAGTAACGAAAGTCCTATTTCATGTTTGAGAAAAAATTAAAAAGGATGAGGAAAGAAAAGTTTAGAGTTAAGTCCGTAAAAACATCATGTGTGTGTGTAACTCGATAAATGTTAAAGGAATGGTCATTCTATTTAAAAGAAAACTAATGTCAGTATAGATATAGAGTTTTGGGACGAGTTCCTAGATATAAGGGAGTCAAGTCAAGTCAAGTCAGAGAGTTGGCACAGGTTGAGAAACGCTGGGGTACTTAACGTCGTGCGGTCCGGAGGGACAGGTAGTGGTTGAGGGCCTCAAGTGAGTCTGAGTGCAGGTAGCTGAGTCACTACGGTAGGTCGGTAGAGTAGGAGACAGCAGGGGAAGAGGAGGACGGGGGTTAGAGAGGGTCGTAGTCTCAGAAAAGGTTACTCAGTTGTGAAGCGTACTTCACCGGTTTCATGACCTCAAAGTTGAAGTCGTAGTAAGGGAGGTTTCTTTAGGGTCCCGACTAGAGGAAGTCTTACCTGACCAACCTAGAGGAACGTCAGGTCCCCTGGGAGTTCTCAGAAGAGGTTGTGGTGTCAAGTTTTCGTAGTTAACAAGCCGCGAGTCGAAAGAAGTGTCAGGTTGAGAGTGTAGGTATGTACTGATGACCTTTTTGGTATCGGAACTGATCTGCCTGGAAACAACCGTTTCATTACAGAGACGAAAACTTATACGATAGATCTAACCAGTATTGAAAGGAAGGTTC